>JANAVB010039216.1:2984978-3129509 GCA_029216955.1 Iris pallida
CACCGACCCGCACCCGGCTTGGGCCATGGAGGTGATGCCCATGCCGCGGGTGATGGGGGATATGGTGCTGCTTCCCACCGGAGACGTGCTGATCGTGAATGGCGCCGGGTCGGGCGCTGCAGGGTGGGAGATTGCGGAGAACCCCGTGTACACGCCCGTCCTGTACTCCCCCAAGTCCCCTGCCGGGTCGCGGTTCGAGGTCCTGAACCCGTCCCAGATCCCCCGGCTGTACCACTCCACCGCCATCCTCGACACCTTCGGGCGGGTCCTGGTGGGCGGAAGCAACCCGCACCGCACCTACGACTTCTCGGAGAAGACGGAGTACCCCACGGAGCTGAGCATGGAGGCGTTCCACCCGCCGTACCTGGACCCCACCTTGAGCGGGCTAAGGCCGAAGATCGAAAGCGGATGGGGTGCGGCGGGCTACGGGGCGAGGATCGTGGTGACGTTCTCGGTGACCACCGGGGGGATCCTTCGGTGGCCCGTACCGGACGTGGAGGTAGTGGCGATCGCCCCCTCGTTCCAGACGCACTCGGTCGGGATGAACCAGCGAATGGTGGTGCTGACGTTGGAGGGGACGAGGCCATCAGCAGTAGGAGGGCCTCTCATGTACGAGGCGGACGTGCTCGCACCGCCGACGCCACAGATTGCGCCGCCCGGGTACTACCTTTTGTTCCTGGTTCATGCAGGAGTGCCTAGCCAGGGAGTTTGGGTCAGGTTTCATTGAGATTGAGTTAATTTGATATGTACTATATATATATATATATATATATATATATATATATATATATATATATATATATATATATATATATATATCAGAGAGTAGTAGTAGTGAATTGAAGAAATCATATTATGATTGATTGTATAGGAATTAAGGAGATGGCTGCAGTGTGATGCTTTAATTTCTTGTAAATACTGAATGAATGAATCTTATTCTTTAATTTCTTATAAATACTTTAATTTCTTTAATTGCTTGTGCATGATGTATTATTTTCTTGTTCTATCCCGATTCTGTAAGATCCAACAAACAAATTAAATTAAATATAGCGTATTATTTTGACAACTATCTATTTGCTTATATGTTCATCGATCTGTAACAATAACGAATCAGACTGATACGGCTAAAATATTTCCATATAATGATGACTATGATCCACCCCTATATTTTAATTTCACATGCTGCTGCATATTATGTATGTTATCACCCGTTGATCGAGTTGCAGTTGGTTGGCTCAGGTTATTTCGATTCAACTTTACTGTGTTCGTCTTTGGAAAAAAAACAACGGCCACTCATGACTCAATATGTTGGGCAAAATCGGGTTTGGTATACACTAGTTCTCCATTTATTCCATACTTCCCTTGATATTAAGGTCATAATCCTCCCATGATATATTGATGGACTGGATGTTACTAGACATGTATTATAGACCTTCTAATCCCATTAGGGTACGCTACGTAATGATGTCCCTCCCATTAGGGTACCCCCAGTTCACTAACTAAAATAAGTTATATTCTTATCATTGTTGATTGCATATGTTATATCCTTGATTGCATAAGTTATATGATTTCATTGTTGTTCACCAGTTCACTAACTAAAATAAGATGTTTGTATTCAATCTCTTATCATCAATTTGTTCTCCTAAGTAGAGAGCACTCTTTGTTAAACCCAGGGTTTGCACTCTCTCAATATACTTTCCCTGTCCTGATTGTTCTTTGTACCTTTTATTGGCTATCTAATTCGTTCAGTTCCTGACGAGAAAGAGGAGGCTGTATGGCACTCCTTTGTTTTCCGCAATTTCTATTTGTGTCGCTTTCTACTACTATTACTCTGAAGCATATGAAGTTAGAAAACTTCACTGCAATAGTGTCTATCTACATGTTAACTCCTATCTTTATTATCCTAATGCAAGGACGACTAAAGCAACCACATCTGTGAACCCTTTCATTAAGTTTCTTTTAGTATTCATATTCTATAGTTTTTGGCTACCATTCATCATCTATATTTTTATTTTATTTTTTAGTTCCAAAAATACATACTTACTTTATTCAAGAGTATTGTGAGTATTCAAAATATTATCTTTCCGGTATCGCACACTATTAGTCTAGTCCAATAAGCTCTTCAAAAAAAAAAAAAAAAAAAAAAAAAAAAAAAAAAAAACGCTCTTCACACTTTTCTAAATTCTAGTGTTGACTGAATGGATTCACCTGATTTATGACTGTTTAGTGTTTGTATGATTGAGCTTTTCTAAGTAGGAACACAAGATATAGTGGTCGGTCTGCTCAGTGTAAATTCAAATAAATTTCTTAGGTACATGCTTTATAATGGTTCCCTTAACTGATATTGGTATAAAGTTATAACCAAGTTTTTTTAAGGTAATAGTTGCAGTTATGTACAAAGTGTGCTACTAGTTCATGGACTTCATGTTGTATAATTTGAGAAAAACCCAACTTCCTTCTTCGTCTCTTAAATATCATTCAATTTTATATTCAATACTTTCAACCATTTTATTTTGTTTAAATTTTCACCGTTTCAATATTTATTTTGTATTAATTGGTATTTTATGGACTTGTGCTTAATGACCAAATGACTACATAACTAGCCATAAAATCCTATTAAAATTCATTGAATTTGTAGGAAGAGGGGTTGCCTATATTATATGTATCTATACTGTTAGTATTGATATACTTGAGAAGAAAAAAGGGTAACCATGTGATTCCTCATCCTCCTCCTTCACAAACATGTATTCCTTCTTTCATTTTCATTCCAATCTCTCCTGCTCTTGGCAAGAGCTAAGTCAGGGTCAATCTTCCTGAGTTGTGTGCGACGACGGGATACCGGTAGAACGGAAGTTTTACCACTATGAGCATTCGGAACAAGTCTGCACATAGAGATCCGAATCAACTTTTAGGGCAGTGCTTAGTACATGACTTCCCCGGAGGCCGGTAACTTTGATTTGGTTTATTTTGTTTTCAGGTTTTCAATAGAAAGAAGCAATATCTCTAACAATCTAAGGGTTGATTTTGTATGTTATGTTAATTTTTTTTATCAACATGTGATCATAAATCATATTATCTTTTTTCTAACAGAACCACATGTTTCTATTCTATAGATTACAATTGGATTGTATATTATTCCAGTAGATATAGTTTTCCTCCCTTTTGTACACAAAGTAAGAAACACTTAATGAGGTTTCTTAAAGAAATGAACTGTAGGAATCCTATTATTTATAACTTAGTTGCCTCATGCTTCTTGTATATATTTCATGTTTCTGTTAAAGAAACTCTTCCTAGAAAATGATACCAATATTTTTCTTTTGGTCAAAGTTTGAAGTGTAGTTGGAAACACTTTATATATATATATATATATATATATATATATATATATATATATATATATATATTTGTCTTCTTGCCTTTAGTTTACAAATTTTTCTGGCCTTGCAAGGAGCTTTTGTAACCTCTCAATAATGTACTTGTAATATTGTTGATTCTTATGCAACTCTGTGAAATATATTTCTTTTGATGCTGATGTAAAATAGAGGCCTAGATGGAATGGATAGTAGTTTGTGGCCATATATGGGCGTTCTGCGTGCATGCTCTCAAAGGAACAATGCCATTTTTTTTCAAGCTAATTTTGATATACTTGAGGTATACCAAAGTGATATTGCATTAAGCCAAACACTTATAAAAGAAAATGACTTGGCACTGGCTACATTAGATGATGACAAGGTTCATGAATTCCCGAAACATTTTTTTCAGTTACTTTTTTATAATAGCAAGTTTCTTCCTATCTTAATTGCCCTCGAGGAACACCTCCTTAAAATTGGAGAAAATATTTGTGAAGTTGATGGAATACAAAACTTTGATTTGCACAAAATACATTAGACAAATCTCTGGCTCTACAATCTGGGCTCTCTTACATGTTAGATGAAAAAAAAATGTTGTAGTTAGAAGAAGATATATAATTTGCCTTGTCTATCTAGTAGATAGGGACATATGATTAACTTTGTCTATCATGTTTGATGGTGTTTTTGCCTTTAAACTAGGAAAGGTAGTCCCACATCGGCTACACCAAATGATGAGTATCTCAATATAATGCATTGTTTGTGTTGAGGTGTGCACATGAGGTGTGGTGGGGCACAAGTGTGTGCCATGTGGGAGTATTTTCCTAGAAGAAAAAAGGATTAATTCTAACAAAGATGCAAGTTGATTTTTGTTGATCGGACACGGACTCGGACTCCAGGATACCTCGTGCATGCACGGGCGGGTGTTCGAGGGGTAGGCATGGACTAGCACTCGACTATGTTGATTGTGGGATGATGTAAAACATCAAACTCTATTTTAAAGTATTGATATTTTAGTCCCACATCAGATAGAAGAGATAGTGAAGTCTCACTCCACTCTATAAATAGAGCCCCCTGGCCTCCTTTCTAAGATGCACCAAAGAAGAGAGTTAAGGGAGTCCGTAAAGATCAGGAAGCTCGTTCAAGTCTCAAAAATTGACTGACGAGCGTTTCAGAAGTTCTCTAAGAACTTGTTGGTTCCTGGAAGCAGATCGTATATAGGCGAATCTTGCTTTAAGAAACGGTGATCTGATAACCCCAACAAAGCTGCCTTTCTATTTCTTCTTTCCTTCTCTTCTTCTCTGATTTAATCAGAAACTCCTTGTGGGCTTTCGTCGCTGTTGCTGCTAGCAATTCGATTTGTACCTTCTTTTTAGAAGCATTACATTCATTTGCTACGGTAACGAAATCTTTTTAGATCTTCGTTATCCAGAATCCTTCAAGGATCTCTGTAGTGCACCTTTTTTAAAGAGTTGCTACGAAACATTATTTTTATAATCGTTTCATTTCTTAATTTTTCATCGAAAATTACGCCTCGGGCATAACAATCTCAAAGCAATATTTATATTCGATGGAAAACAACCGTGCAAACCTTCTCGACACAAGCTTTAACAAACTTGAAAAGTTTGACTGGGAGCATTACAACGTCTGGAAGAGAAAGGTCAGCATTAATCTTCAACTCGTGAGCATTAACTATGTGTTAACAGATCCTGAGCCTTTAAGTCCAGAAGGTGAAAATGCTCGAAGGGTAATCCAAGTGGAGGAGAGATAACAACCTTTCCAAGTTGCTTATCTTAAACTCTATGAAAAACTCTCTAGCAGAGTCATACAGCAAGACGGTCCATGCTAAGTACGTCTGGGAGTCTGTAGAAAATCTCTACAAGGCAGATCGATGAGAACATGAACAAGATCCACGTGACCGAAAAGGTTTGAAAGATATGATTTGAGGACGACAAGACGATGCTGCCTCAAGTCAAAGAGTTTCTCAAGTTATGTCAGAAACTTGAGGATGACGGCATACCTTTGTCGATACATTTGTCGTCGGGAGCATTGTCGCCAAGCTTCCACCTAGGTGGAGCAATTTCATTGCGAACTTACACCGCAAGAAGATGCAGGTGGATCTTGAACGCCTCTTGCACTGGATTCATGTTGAAGACGAGCTAATGACTCTCACCAGCTGTAAGTGAAGTCAGCTCAATTCAAGCCAAAGACCTAAAGGAGATGGTGCTTGCTTCAACTATGGCAAGAAGGGTCACTTCAAGAAGGATTGCAGGGCCAAGTAGGGGTGAGCGTTCGGTTTATTCGGTTTCAACAGAACCGAATTAGCCAAAATCGAATAAACCGAAATTCTAAAATGTAAAACCGAACCGAATTAGCTAAAACCGAAATCGAACCGAACCGAATAATAAATTCGGTTTATTCGGTTTGTTCGGTTCGAATTAATGGGTCGGACCCAATGTTGAAATCGTAGTTAAATTATACTAAAAATTATAATTTTGATACACATATTTGTTGAATTTTAAAATTATGCACAAAGTTGGACTAATTGTTAAATTATCAATGTTAGAATTGAAAACACATACATAAAATTATTATTTTCAAAATATACATTTTTTTAAATTGAGAATATTTACATATTTGTATAATTCATATTCGGTTTTCGTTTTGGACCGAAACCGAAACCTAAAACCGAAACCGAAACCGAATAAGGAATTATTGTATTTTGAAAACCGAAACCGAACCGAATATTTTTGAAACCGAACCGAATCTCTTATTCGGTTCGGTTCGGTTCGGTTCGGTTTTCGGTCCAAAACCGAATAATGCTCACCCCTAGGGCCAAGCCCAAACCAAAATAGCAGGTATGACTAAACTTGGTTATTTTGATTACTAACTTGGTTGCTATCGTTGCACATGTTGAGTTATCTAGTGTGGTAGCTGACTAGTGGTCTGATACTAGTGCATCTGACCACGTGTGCTCTCGAAGGAGCTGTTCACCAAAGATAAGCCGTGTTATGATGAAGGTCTCGATGGCAAACATGTACCTAGCAGAATATCTGAAGATCGAGACAGTGGTTATGAGCCACAGACAAGGACACTGGAATACGTGTTACATGCACCAGAGATTTCTAAAGATCCGATCTCAGAAAGTATGTTATTTGATACAGACTTGAAAGATGGACATTCGTAATAGCCAGATGGTAATTTCTTGGCAAGGAACATGCTTCGAAAAGATGTTCGGGGCTGAAGGGATGTTCAAACTTCTGTTGATGGCGATGAAGTTACTTTATTGAATGGACTGAGAGTTGTTCTATGATAGAAGCAGACTCAAGCTGTCATACCAGGACCTTATCTTCAGAATGTGGGGGTAAAGAGGTGGAGGAATTTAACATCTGTGCAGATAGAAGAAGTGATCGAGATGTAGAGTATAGGTCTCATGAATTCGCATCGTTCTACAGAGAACATAGAATTGTTAATGAGTTGACTGCTCCGTACGCCCCTCAATCAAATGGTATTGCAGAAAGGAAGAACAGAACATTAACAGAGATGATGAACTCAATGCTGTTGACTGCGAGCTTCTAAATTACTTTTGGGGTAAAGCACTGCTTACTACTACTCTCATTCTGTATAGAGTACCGTATGCAACTTTCGATGTCACTCATCATGAACTATGGTTCAAGGTCAGACCCAACTTGAATATTATTCAAGTGTAAGGGTGTCTGACATATGTGAAGCTTCCGGATTTGAAGATTCAGAAGCTAGGTACAAGGACTACGAATACAATCTTCCTGGGTTATGCCAATAAAAGTGATATTCAGAGGTTCCTTGATATTGGATCTAATCATATCATTGAATCTCACGATACAAAATTCTTTGAAGATAAATTTGCAAGGCACAAGAACATTATTTTTGCAGATATTCCGGAGAACAGTATGAGTGCACAGGAGGCTGAAGCTCCTTATAGCGATGTAGTCCAAGAAGTTGTTGCAAGAACAACTATTAAACCAGAACTCATAGAACCTGTGTCTAAACGAATGAGGAGACAGAAGGACTTCGGAGAGGATTTTGTCACCTATCATGTGAAAGCAGATCCGCTTACCTATGATGAGGCTATGAAGACCAGAGACGCTGTCCTTTGGAAGGAGGCTATTAATGATAAGTATAACTCGATTATAACCTCCAAAAACATGTGGGTGTTGGTCGATCTGCCTGAAGGAGCAAAGCCAATCGGATGTAAATGGATCTTCAAGAAGAAGATGAAATCCGATGGAACTGTTGATAAGTTCAAGGCTAGGTTGGTAGCCAAGGGATTTTCTCAGAAGTAGGAGATTGATTAATTTGACACTTATGCTCCAGTAGCATGGATGACGACCATGATCAGGATGTTGATTGCTCTAAGTGTAATTCACAAGCTAGTTATTCATCAGATGGAAGTTAAAACTGCTTTCCTGAATTGTGAGTTGACTGAAGAGATTTACATGAAACAATCAGAAGGATTCGTCGTCAAGGGCCTCGAAGACAAAGTCTGTAAGTTGGTAAAATCTTTGTATGGTCTGAAGCAAGCTCCCAAGATGTGGCATGAGAAGTTTGATAAAGTCATAAGATCAAACGGCTACAGGCTCAGCGAGACGGACAAATGTGTATACACAAAGTTTGCTGACGGGAGAGGAGTTGTCATTTGTCTGTACGTGGACGACATACTGATCTTGGGTACAGATCTAGCAAGTGTCACTGAGACAAAGAAGTTCTTCTCGTCTAAGTTCAGCATAAAGGACTTAGGGAAATCTGATGTGATCATCCGAACGGAAACTGAAGTGGCATTGTCACAGTCCCATTACATTGAGAAGATGCTCACACGCTATGGATATCAGGATCTTCCAGGGATAGATACGCCGTATAGGTGTGACAAGGAGCTGAAGCCAAATCCAAAGGAAAGCGTCAGACAGTTGGAGTATTCACGCATCATCGGGAGTTTGATGTATATAACTGCTACCACAAGGCCTGACATAGCTTTTGTCGTAAGGATGCTGAGTTAGTTTACAAGCAATCCAGGTGTGGAGCACTGGAAAGCTGTGAAGAGGGTTATGAGATACCTCAAAAGGACTCAGAAGTATGCACTACTGTGGAGATCCAACAGTAGTAGAAGGCTTCAGTAATGCAAACTGGTGTTCATAAGTAGAGAGTGAAAGGTCGACAGAAGGATATATATTCTAAATGGGTGGAGCTGCTATATCGTGGAAGTCGAAGAAGCAGTCTATGCTCTCACACTCGTCTATAGAATCTGAGTTTTATGCACTAGCAGCTGCAGCAGATGAAGCAGATAGCTTCGAAAGCTCATGTATGATCTTTCTATGGTTGGTACGAAGATTTCGGCAGTGCCAATTTACTGCGACAACCAGGCGACTACAGTGGTGGCATCAAATAACCTCTTCAATGGTAAGAAGAGGACTGTCTGATTAAGACACATGTCGGTCAATGATATTACTAAAATAGGAGTCATTGTCGTGGTGGATATTCGGAGCCAGGAGAATCTGGCGGATCCGATCACCAAAGGTCTCAAGCGTCAGCTGGTCGAGGACTTAGCAAGAAAAATAGGCTTGAAGACGTTCTAATATTGTGTCTCTGCAATCCTACCATAAAGTTTTATGCTATTAGTTCAAAGAGAAATCTACTAGACATCTAGCTTTTGGTTCAAGGGAGGACCATTGACTGGAAGAATATCAGGTGCAGTGGGCAATCCTTTGGTATACTGCAGGATCACGGACCTAGAACCACTGTTAGTGGGCAGTCCTCTGGATATTGCGCGGTCACTTACCCAGAACCACTGTTAGTGGACAATCCCTTGGGATATTGCGGGAATTCAGACCCAGAACTATTGTATGTAGGCAATCCTTTAGGACCTTGCGAGATTGTGAACCCAAAATCACTATTGTCTACTGTTTGTTCATTGTAGATAACAAAGTCCTGTGAGATGATGGCTTGGAAGCCTTAATGAGTTCTCGAGTATTTAGGATGTATGGCATGCTTTACAGGAAGCACGGGTAGCACAGCACTACAAAGGAGCGTAGTACTCCATGCTACAGTAGGGTGACACCACATGAGGTACCTAGTGAGGGTAAAGCCTCGGCTTCGTAAGTCACAGCAGCGTAGCACCACACATAGGCAAGTAGGCCTAATGATATAGAATAAAGAGTGGTAAGCAGCACTACAAAGAGGATGAGCCTTATGTTACAGTGGTATGACACCACATGAGGCAGTGCCTCGGCTTTGTAAGCCATGTTACGGCGGTGTAACACCGCAAGGAAGCGAAAGGCTTCATGCTGGGTAGTTTGGCACTACAAAGAGGCTGGGCCTCATGCTACAGGTGGTATGACACCACATGAGGCAGTACCTCGGCTTTAGGCCATGTTATAGCAGCGTAGCACCACAAGAAAGCGAAAAGCTTCATGCCAAGACTCTTTAAAAGAACTCACCTATAGTGTATGGATAGAGATGTAGGCCGTCTCTTGAGAGAAATTTTGTAGACACCCAATATACATACACCGAAACCAGGTTGGCACAAGGCCTTTAATGTGCAGCAAGAAGCACAGTTGATGTCATTATATGAGTAGGAAGAATTGCAGTTATGGTACAGAATTCAAGGCTTAGTCCATTCTTGTATCATGTTGTTATTTAACTATGCGGAAAGATTCAAGTCGTAGCAACATCTCTCCTAATGCATGATGGGCAGTCACTGGAACGCTCAACCCATATATTGAGATATATGGGAGATTGTTGGTGTTTTTGCCTTTAAACTAGAAAAGATAGTCCCACATCGGCTACACCAAATGATGAGTATCTCAATATAATGCATTGTTTGTGTTGAGGTGTGCACATGAGGTGTGGTGGGGCACAAGTGTGTGCTATGTGGGAGTATTTTCCTAGAAGAAAAAAAGGATTAATTCTAACAAAGATGCAAGTTGATTTTTGTTGATCGGACTCGGACTTGGACTCCAGGATGCCTCGTGCATGCACGGGCAGGTGTTCGGGGGGTAGGCGTGGACTAGCACTCGACTATAAATGTTGATTGTGGGGTGATGTAAAACATCAAACTCTATTTTAAAGTATTGGTATTTTAGTCCTACATCAGATAGGATAGATGGTGAAGTCTCACTCCACTCTATAAATAGAGCCCCCTGGCCTCCTTTCAAAGATGCACCAAAGAAGATAGTTAAGGGAGTCCGTAAAGTTCAGGAAGCTCGTTCAAGTCTCAAAAATTGACTGACGAATGTTCCATAAGTTCTCTAAGAACTTGCTGGTTCCTGGAAGCGGATCGTATATAGGCGAATCTTGCTTTGAGCAACGGTGATCTGATCACCCCAGCAAACTCTGGTTCATCGCTGTTGCCGCTAGCAATTCGATTTGTACCTTCTTTTTAGAAGTATTATATTCATTTGCTACGGTAACGAAATCTTTTTAGATCTTCGTTATCCAGAATCCTTCAAGGATCTCTGTAGTGCACCTTTTTTAAAGAGTTGCTACGAAACGTTGTTTTTAAAATCACTTTATTTCTCAGTTTTTCATCAAAAATTATGCCTCGGGCATAACAATGTTGACAGTGTCGCTCCATGCCCTCTATTAGCTTAACTATATTAAAAAAAAGTATTATACATGTGTTGGCAAAAGAATGCTCCTTTACAGAAACTTTGCCAAATCCCTTTAGTATTGACATATATAGTGATTGGTAATGTTCATTGATGGTTAATTTCCAGTATTATATCCATGTCCGAGACATTTATTCTATTAGTCTACAAGTTGTATAACACTCTTATAATTGGTTTGTGATCCAACTTTTAAAGTTGTTAAAATCCTTCTTGATGTTGTTAACACAAATTTCTTTGACATAGAAATAGTCTCTTGCGGTCAACAATTTTTTTAAGTTGTTAAAAAATATAATTACACAAGAATATTTGAATATAATGGATGCATAATCATGTCAAAGTATTGTTAGTAGGATTGCTTACAAATATCGGATTGATTGTTCCCTTAAGTTGGGCTAATCGTCCCATCCAACTAGTTCTTCATATAAACCCATTAGTCTATTTCAGCTACTAAAATGTATGCTTGGATTTTGTTATGCCCAAGCTCTCCCATTTAAACTATGCTTTGAAACCAATGCTTGACCAAGTATTATTGTTTGTGTGCTTTTGGCATTCATTGTCCAATAAAATAACTAACTGAATTTTTCTGTCAAAATTTGCTTGTGATGCTGCAATATATACTGATCTTCACTTCCTGCTCTTGTCTGCTGCATGTTCAACCTTATCCATTTCATAGTAAACCATTTATCGGGTCATCTTATAAGTTTTGTTGATTTTTTTTTCTTTTTCAATACTGTTGATGTCTTCTTTTTAAAGGATCAATGGGGATGACTAATAAAACATTTATTTTGCGAAAGAACGATATTAGTCAAAATATTTGACTATTATTATTCTATAGCAGCTCAAGTATTTATATTTTTTTAAGCACTTCAATGTTTTGACCTTATTGTGTACGTTAGTCAACTTTTACCTCTTGGATCCTTTGGATTCGGGCCTAACGTTTCCAATTGAATTCTCCATTTATTCGAGCATTCAATGGTTTAAATTAATAAACATGAATTCTCCATCATGTATGAATAGAATCATGCCATTGTGGAGTCTTACATTTGTACAACAATATCTTATGTTATGCTATTGTCAGGCCCATAATCTTGGATATGATACTTCTAATGCATTCACAAGTAGATCAACAATTCATGATGATCACATAAATTTACATTTATTTTTTTTAAACAAATATGTAAGGTCTAAATTATTTGTTAAACTATTCCATAAAATGTTGTCATCCTTAGCATTTTCATATACGTATACATCTTTCATGCTCATATCAAATGTATAGCAATACGGATCATGAACATGCATAAATCATTGCTTTTGTCAGAGACTCAGAATATGCTTTGTTATGTTTTACTTGACTAAAACTAATAATTTTTTAATTATTTGATAAACTTATTTTAGTCTACAGAAATTCTACATGATTGTATAGGCTGGCACATATAGTTCCTATTGTTGTAAAGGACCTTAAACATGATCAAACATTGTTTTCCATTGATTAAAGGTATTGAATCATTGAATACCATTCATATGTTTCCATTTATTAGTTTTTGTCATATGTTATGTGAATTCTCTTCACCATTGGGCACTAGTCCATTGTTTTTTTTATATTAGTTTGTCATATTGATATTTAGGTTACAAATATAGTTGTGGAGCTTTAATTCGAATAAACAAGTTGTGCACTGTTTCATTTACATTTGTATTAATGTGCAAATTTAACTCTATTTTCTTGAAGGCAGAATCATTAGAAATACTTCAAATGTTTAGGACATGACATATTAACAGTGACGGCAATACAAATTTATTTTGTACTATCTTATTCTTAACATGATCTTTGTAATGTTATCTCTCTAAGCCAGAAGCATTAGAGATTGTGACTCATTAGAAAAGACTCATACATGCTACGGGTGAAGGTAAGTAATACAAAAAATCTTTCCTCTATTATTATAAACTTGATGGATAATAATGGGTGTTTAGCGAGAATAATGAAACTATTTATAAATAATGTATAAAAATAACATGTCTTTTGTATTGTGATTAATAAGTCATGATCATTTGGAAATGATTATGGTATTGTACATTATTGTATTAAAGTGATGTTATATGAATCTATGACATATTTTTCTAGGTCGGTTTGCATGTTTGAACCTTAGCTAACCATATTGTCACATGTTAGAATTTTTAGTCAGAAAGGAATCACAATATTACTCTGTCACAATATTTAAATTATGTTAGGCAAGAATTAGTTTGCATATAAACTGTGACATTATAATTTGCTTTGACATGTTCAAACAATTTAGTTAAAAAAATAGTTTAGTGATATTGCAAATTCCTTTAAATCTAAAGTTTTAAAAGTTAAGGTCAGTTTGGGTACAAGCTGAAAGGCTCCTTCTGTCAACCGGACGTAAATAGCTCCAAGCGACACGGTATTTAATCGTCCCCCTGTGGACCTCCGCTAGCTGGGAACCGGCCCCTACAGCTAACCCAAGTTGATAAAAACTTGATAAACTAAAGATTTGATCAGATCAATTAGCAAAATTCACTTAAACTATTATTCTATTACTTTAGACTTTTTTTTGTGTAAAAATGGCTTGTAAAGATAAATCTTTAGAGCCAAGTCACTACAAAAAAAATGGCCATTCTTGACGGTTTATTTCTCGACGGTCGTGAAAACCATCGAGAAAATGGGTTAAGACGGTTTTAGCCTTACGTCAAGAAAGGACACGTTTTATGTTAATTTAACAATTTTATAGCATAATAGTTGACGGTTTTAGATGATCCTTCAAGAAAAATTATTTTATTTATTGACGGTTTGGTGATAACCGTCAACTAATGTATGTGCGAAAAACTTGACAGAATTTTTTCAGCTGCCATTTTAGTAAATTTTTCAAAACTTTTATATTTGTTGACGGTCTGGTTCTTTTTAATCGAAGAATCCCGCAAACTTTCTCCCGATCCCCTCTGCCTTTCCTCCTCCTCTTCCTAACCTTCTCCTCCCGAGCGCCCCCTCTCCTCTCCTCTAAAGAGTCTCCCACAACTCTTCTTTCTCCTCCCTAAGAGAGAAACCCTAATCCTAGTTTTCCCCTCTTCCTATCCTTCTAGGATTTCATCTAGGGTTTCAATCTGATCTCTTTCCCTCTCTCTCTCTCTAATGGCAGACGATTCTCTTCCCACAAGCAAAAGTTCGACGACTCATCCGCGACACCGCCGGCTCCTACCTCCTCCTCCACCGCTCGACGGCCCGTGGATGCGTTAGGGTTCCGGCGACGGAGCACTGGCATAAGGCAGATCGAGGTTAGGGTTAGGGTTGGGGATGGCGGGAAAAGGGACTTCGTGGAGGCTCGATCGGATATTGAGGCGGATTCCGGCGTGGATTACGATTGCGATGTTCCAGGTGAGATTCTTGGTTCGATCTATTCTTTGACGATTTGTACTTACTATTGGGCTTGAGATTCCTTGCTACAATTTATTTACAGAAATTCAAGAATTTGTGTCATACCCATGTTTCTCTCGACTTTTTTATATTTAGTTAATATGTTTTGTTTGATTAACCCTGGGACCTTCAAGATGCGATGTGACTCGATACCCATCCTTTCGTCGATGGCGAGCCGGAGATGGAGGATCGTATAGTTACAAATACTCAAGTTTATCCTTATCAAGATGATATTAGTTATTAGAATCAACTACAAAGGTTATATATATATATATATATATATATATATATATATATATATATATATATATATATATATATATATATATATATATATATTTTTTTTTTTTTTTTTTTTTTTTTTTCCAACGCGTGCGGGCTCAGTATAATCGTGTGTCCCACGCACACGATTCTTGGCCTGTCGTATGGAACGACTTTTGGAGTGCGGACGTTGTCCGTTGGCCTTGTCATCATCGCCGTGCACACGCACCCCGCGCACTCCGCGCGCTCCAGAGCTCTGCTCAGCAGCACACCGTCTTTCGACGGCAGTTACTCAATACCTCGCTTTGCCCACGACGCCGAAGTGACGCCCTCGACGACCAAGGGTGACCGCCCGTACGACGGCCACTGATTCCTTGTCGCCTGCGACTACCGATTCCGTCCAGCCGCCCGTTCTATGCGCACGACGCGCATATTGGCGACGATCGCCGACGCCCTTACGATCGAGCATGCGATCGTTTATGGCGGACGTCTTCTCGTCGCCCTCAGCAGCGCCGCACGACGGGCCGCGTGGTCGGCATGTCGCTTATACCTGTGGGCGAATGGTGCCGATTCTCCGATCCGTTGCACGACGACCGTGCACTGAGTTTGCTACACGGCCGCCTCATTCTGCCCCACGCAGGCTCAGTTCGTAGCCCTATATCGTCAGGCCTCCGACGTTGTGGATGCCCCGCATCGCACAGGCTAACTCATCATCACCCTATATATATATATATATATATATATATATATATATATATATATATATATATATATATATATATAGGGAGCGGATCAAAAGCCCTCCTTAGAAAACCCCCTAAAAATCTCCTCACTCTCAGTCGTCCATTTAATGTTAATGTTAATGTTAATATTAATATTAATATTAATATTAATGTTAATATTAATTTTTATTTTTATTTTTATATTAATGTTAATATTAATGTTAAGTTTAATGTTAATTTTAGTATTTAACATTAATATTAACATTAATATTAACATCAAATGGACGGCTGAGAGTGAGGTGTTTTTTTTAGGGGGTTTTCTAAGGGGGTCTTTTGATCCGCTTCCATATATATATATATATATATTGCAGTTAGAGAACTCCAAATGGGTGTTAGTAGGATCATTGATTTTCATTTGGAGGATTGCCCTTCCATAAAGAAAGTTTATATAAATTACATGCTATTGGGTTTTAAGATCGAGTACATAAAGAAAAACATGCAGTTGGCATAGGCTTACCTTGTGAACATCTAAAAGTTTCTAATAACATGGTTGGTTAAGCCACCTGGAACACTTTTAATGGGTTTTTTTTGCTAGTTTAGATTGTGGAGAATTGTCTCTGGATGCTAGATTGGGTCTCCAGGGGCTTTATTTTGCAAACTAGTGCTGAATGTTGAAAATTTGTGGTTCCATTTATGAATTTTTTTGGACCATACAATCTCTACATAATACAGATGTTTCTCAAGGCTTAGATCTCATGCAAACTGAGCACATACTCAATAAAGTATGGAATGTCCTTTGAAGAGTTCTGCTTGTGGATCAGAGTTGTTGTAGTTCAGGGAATACCATATACCTCCTGAGCTCAAAATATCCAAATGTCCATATTTTGAAGGACTGGGCTATACCATTTGCGATGATCGTCAAGGGAAGAAAGCTACCGGACTGACCTAGCTAGAGCTGTGTATATAATAACACCATAAATATGTATTGTTGTCTGCATATCAAACTATGATATTGGCGCAGATGTCAAAAATTATTTTGAGCCCATTAGTGGCTAAGATCATGTCAGATATTCAATCCACGAAAGTTTGTTAAAGCCATTCATTTAGTAGGTCTGCAGAAATAATGTAATAAATGAGGAAAGAACCCCTTATCTCGAGTTGGAAAATACGAGTACTAAGATTATTGCCAATATATGTGAGGCAAATGAGGGTCAGCTATTTTGGTTATGTTACCTGTAATTATAAAGTTGTTAATGCTTTAAACCGATAATTATCCAGCAGCATGCCATCAGTGTTCCTGCTGGGGTATGCGTTGGATGTCCTGTCATCCCCCAAAAATTTGTAGAATTTTGTAGAATTATCTTCTCTTCGTTGTGACTAGTTTTGGTCATTTTGAGACTTTCTAATTATTTTAGCCCTGTTGTAGTTATGGATGACTTCAGCTTTCTAGACCGGGCAGGTAAATATTTTTTTTTTTACCGACTACAGACGTAAAATGGTGCTTTCTTAATTCTTATTATAAGCAGGGTATGTTAAAATTGTCAGTATATATACTTATTTCTTACTTCTCCGCTTGTTGAATTATCCTCGTACACATGGCATCAACTTAGCAGCTAGATGGTCCTACTGTGAAAATCTATTATGATATGTATGTGATCAAAATCATGTAGCTGTTGTAACTTTCTAGTTTGTGCAATGTAATTCTTGATTTGTTATTATTATTTTGCCATGTATGATTTGAGAACCAATCCAATCTGAAGAAGTTGATTTCAAATTCTACCAATTGACTGATGATCTGCCATTTTAGTCGGAAAATATAATGCACTATACCATTACTCTTTGTTTCTACCACAAACTTAGAAAGTGTTGCTCATACATGTGATATACACTATACCAGTCCTTCAGATAATTCAGAATGCTCTGAAGGTTCCAAGATTCACAAGCCTAAAAAATTAATTATGAAATGCTTTTTCTTTTCATATGCTCTGAGAAATTTGTTTTATTGCAAACCCTAGTGCACACAATTGCTTCCAATGCAGGTGTAGAAGGAGTTGTGGTTGTTGGCAAGCTTTTGGAGCAAGATAATCATGATCTTGGTTATGATGCAGCTAAAGGTTTGCCTTCTTCAGCAATATCTAATCCTGATCTTGGTTATGATGCAGATAAGTTGCAGACTGCTAACTAAGCAAAAATTATGTCACTAACCTATCGGTTTCATTTGATGCTCATCTCCCAGGTGATCATTGACCCACTGAAAGTAATCATTAACCCACTGAAAGTAATCAGGACAGCACTGGTCGATGCTGCAAGGTAATCTCTAATGCTTAAAACCATGTTGATTGTTTTATTTATGTTGGGATGCATTAATAAAGTACGAAAAGGAAACCTTACAATGCTCTAATCAAGGTTTTCTTGCAAAGATACACGAAGAGAACTATTTTGTGAGATGCGAATTACCCTATAGAATCATAATGTATAGAACCATGTTTGACATTGCTAGTTGAAAAATAATAATTTTTTTATATTGTGGCATGAAAACTTTTTGTATTTTCATTATTATCTCATTACTGAATATTGTGGCATGGTAACTTTCTGCCTCAAAAAAAAAGAAACAAAAGAAAGAAAGAAGAAAATCCTTAGCAGGGAACTGAAAAATAATAATAATTTTTAGATGGATCATGGATGCAATTCTGTCTACTCTATTTATCCTCTTGTAAGAAAGTCATAGTAAAACTGTTCGGTCTTGTAACGAGTACCAAAATGCATTCAAGGAACTTGAACTGATTCAGGGCAATGGAAAACATATCTGAAGTGGCAATATTCAATCCCTCGTTGACCACATGAATAATTTGCAGTCAAAGGCCTCCTTTGTACTTGTCTATTAGAGTTAAGTTTCATTGTTTACATTCAAGAAAAGTAAAGATCAACCTTAAATAGGAATTAAGGTTCTTTGGTGGCCATTGGTTATATTGAGTAAATAAGGTTCAATTTGTTTTTTTTTTTTTTTTGAAAGATGTTACATATTTATTTGTTCTCTGAAAAGAGATTGATGGGGATTTTGTTCTTATGGTTGGGTCAGGAGTCATCATCCTTGAAAGATATTCCAGTTGTGATCATGTCATCTGAGAATGTGCCTTCCAGGATCAACATGTGAGACCAAGATGTCCTTAATTCTTGCCAAAATGTAGAAATTAGGGTCCTATAAGGATTTTCAATGTATTTTAGGTGCTAATAAGAATTTATCAATACGTTCTGATCATATGAATATGGGGATTAAAAAAATCCCTTGGAAACCTTTTGTTTGATTTTTACATGTATATTTAGTTATTATGGAGTAGAAGTGATTAATTAACAATACTTAAAGAAAATAAAATAATTATGTTGACAAGGTTTTGGTAAGGAATTCAGGTCAGTGTTTTTTCTTCTATTGGATTTGGATATGTGGTTTGTTCATCTTGTTGGAATGTTTGTGGTTAAATTTTACAAGAAGCTAAATGTTGATGAGGTAACGTGAGTCCCCTACCTTCCTCTTTTAGTTTTTTATCCTTTTATTGGATTTATAGAATAATAACTTATTCTGCGTGCACATTTGTTAATACTTATGTTGCTCTAGTTGGAAACAAATTAGCTCAGAATCAAGTTTACCCACACTATCTATTCATTTTCTATTCTATTCATACACATGAAGTTCAATTTGACCATGTAACTGAGTATACATGTATTAGGTGTTGCCATCTAATATATATTTGTTCTTTAGGGGGAGTTTGGTATGCGGAATACTATATAGCCGGGAATTCTATATTTCCGGGAATCAAATTCCAAGGAATTAAATTCTCGGAAAAATTATATTCCCATGTTTGGTGACAATATAGATATTCCCGGGAAAAAATAATAATAATAATAACGAAAAAAAATGAACAAATATAAAAAAACCGATAAAAGGAAAAAAAAAAATCGGTAAAAAGCGAAAAAAAATCGTAAAAACGACAAAATAACAAAAAATGACAAAAACGATGAAAAACGACGAAAAATCGGTTAAAACGACAAAAATGACCAAAAAGCGACAAAAAATGTATAAACGACAAAAATAACAAAAAAGGGTAAAAACGACAAAAATAACCAAAACACGACAAAAACGACATAAAATCGGTAAAAACGACAAAAAAAAAATCAAAATGCGGCAAAAAACGACAAAAAAAAAATCCGGTTAAAACGACAAAAAAGCGCAAAAAACGACAAAAAAACGGTAAAAGCGAGAAAAATGATTAAAAATGACATAAAATAAGTAAAAATGACCAAAAAGCGAAAAAAAAACGACAAAAACGACTAAAAATCGGTAAAAACAGCAAAAAAAACTACAAAATGACAAAAAAAATCGCTTAAAAACGACAAAAATTGACAAAAATGCGACAAAAAGGACAAAAGTTGGATAAAAACGACAAAAAAATAATCAAAAGTGACAAAAAAAGACAAAAAAGGGTAAAAACGACAAAAAATTGCTTAAAACGACAAAAAATGGGTAAAAACAACAAAAAATGAAAAAAAAAAAAGCGATAAAAACGAAAAAAAATAATCAAAAGTGACAAAAAAGACAAAAAATGAGTAAAAACGAATTTTTTTTGGTAAAAAACGAAAAAAAATTGACAAAAAAAAGCGATAAAAACGACAAAAAATAATCAAAAAGTGACAAAAAAGACAAAATGAGTAAAAACGACAAAAAAATTGGTAAAAACGACAAAAAAATTGGTAAGAACGACAAAATATGACAAAAAAACGATAAAAACGACAAAAAAAAGATAAAAATGGGTAAAAAGGACAAAAAATTGCTTAAAACGACAAAAATTGTTTAAAACGACAAAAAATGGTAAAAATGAAAAAAAATGACAAAAAACTGATATAAACGACAAAAATAATCAAAAAGTGACAAAAAAGACAAAAAATGGATAAAAACGACAAAAAATCGCTTAATACGACCAAAATGGTAAAAACGACAAAAAATGACAAAAAAGCGATAAAACGACAAAAAATAATCAAAAAGTGACAAAAAAGACAAAAAATGGGTAAAAAACGACAAAAAATTGCTTAAAACGACAAAAAATTGGTAAAAACGACAAAAAATGACAAAAAAAAAAAACGATAAAAAACGACAAAAAAAGAAAAAACTGTTCAAAACTAATCAAAATTGATCAAAAAAGAAGAAAAAAATTTAAACAATTTTTTTTGCCCGGGCAAAAAAAAGAAAAAAATACCCACCTATTCTCAAGGGATAGAATTCCTATGTTTTGTGGGTAAACTATTTATCCGGGTATTTATAATTTCCGGGAATAAATTTTTTATAAGGCAAACAAACGTGGTAATAGATTCCCATCTTAAATTTTTTCGGGAATAAAAAAAAATACCGCGTACCAAACGCCCCCTTAGTCTTAACTTTTGATTCACAAAATGGTTATTTCGTGAACAGTTTTAGCTATCAGAGATTCAATTTGACTAGAATTTGTTTAATATGTTGACTTGTAGGTTTTGTGGCCATTTCATTTTGTTCTCAGTTGTTATCAGCTCATACAAACATGTATACGTAAATGATTAAATATATTTCTCTTGTTCTCTCAAGAACTACATGAAAAATGAAGGTGGTGTGAATATGGCAGGGATGCGCTCCGGGTTCACTACATAGTTTGGTTTGACTTATATAAATATAGGTTTTTGATGCTTAAGATGTACGAAAAATACATACTTGTGTTGGATGTTTGTGGTTAGACTTGTGTTGGATGTTTGTGGTTGGGTGTGTTGAAAGTTTATGGTGTATGAAAAATACAGTTTGTTAATATAAAATTGGATATTACAGTTTTTGATGTGTGTATAGCTTCTGGATTATTGATATTATGTGTATGTTCGATTCATTATATATAATTATAAATAAAATTTTGGCTATACAAAATTTAGCTTCTCTTGACGGTTACAAAACTTCAACAATTAACTCAATCATGCTGCAATTGTTCTTTTCACTGAAGATTTTCTTGACGGCTAATAACCTTCATATAGGCCGGAGTCAAGAAAAGTTTTTGCCTACGTTGACGGTTTCTAAAAACTGCTATCTTGACGACTAAAAACAGTCAAAAAAAGTACTTCATATGACGGCCAAAAACCATCAAGAAAAGTCCTTCCAACAACCGTCAAGAAAGGGGGCCCTTTTTTTGACTCCGGCCTACTTGACGGATCCGCAACCGTCAAGATACCCATTTCTTGACGGGGAATCACCGTCAAGAAAAGTCTTTATTCTTGTAGTGAGGCTGAAAGTTATTGTATCTTATTTTAAGGGATGATATAGTCAGATGAGTTTTTGCTCACTGTCCTAATGTTTATATCAACAATTAGTGAAATCACATACTTGTTAAATAATTGTGATATCACCAAATCTGATTTAGGAAATAACTAAATCAGTCAAACGAATTCTAGAATATTTTTTTAAGGATATTCTCGACTATAAAATTGTATCATATTAGATACTCTTATGTAATAGAAAATTCTTTTAATACAAATTGGGTAACTGACTCATATGACATCTAATCTATTTATGAATTTTTTTTTCTTCTCTATGAGGAGTTGTCATCTCTTTAGTTTATGTAAGAATTATAGCTAAAGAGTATTATATACTCAGAAATGTTAGCTTCAGTTACATCTTGTACTGAAGCTGTATGGCTCAGACATTTTATACTTTACACGATCAACATATTTCTATACCTGTCATTTATTTTAAAATTATGCTAAAAGCATGATCTTGTGAATTCTAAGATGAACAGGTACCTGCAGCTGCGTATCAGTTACATCTTGTACTGAAGTTGTATGGCTCAGACATTTTATACTTTACATGATCAACATATTTCTATACATGTCATTTATTTTAAAATTATACTAAAAGCATGATGATAAACATATTTCTATACCAGTCATTTATTTTAAAATTATGCTAAAAGCATGATCGTGTGAATTCTAAGATGAATAGGTACCTGCAGCTGCGTTTCAAGACATTAAAAGAGCTTAAAAAGTAAAAATGTAGTTCTTAACTATAAAGTCATCAAAGAACTTTATAGATCTCTTAACGAAGAGTCTGTTTACTCTTGACGAAGAGTTTATCTAGAAAATTAATCCTAGTATCATCGAAGGGGATGGGGTTAATCCCATAAGTAAGTCACCAGCAATGGCAACCCAACCGAGTCTGATTGGAGATCCCAAGAAGCCGGTTCATTGGGTAGAAATAAGTTGGACTTAGGTGACTTTATGGAACACTGACCCGAGATTAAAATCTCACTAAAATAATGTCCAAATGGCTGTACATGTGTACAATGATTCCCCATCCCTATGCTGACAGTGTTCTGGTGTGATTTGGTTAGGATGAGTTTTAAACTCTTAATATGTCCAAGCATGATTATGCAGGGTTGACTCCAATCACCAACCCTTTGAGGACTTACCTATATGAGAGGTCGTGAGGTCGCGACTATGGGACAGGGAGATCCCAGACAACTCTCATGAATATGGAAAAAATGCGCATGACCAAATCTAACGCGCCACCCGATAGACCCAAGTACCTCTAGCGTACTATGTGTGCTATTTTCTGAATCTGGTTCAAGAAGTCTGATTCAAGGCGTAGTCCATCAAGCACTTCTTCAGATAAAGACAATATTCACTAAGTGAGATTCAAGGATGTAGTCCATCTCATCTATGCATAGTATATAATTGCCTAGAATTCTCAATTTTTTCCTCTCATTCTTTTTTTTTTGTTTCAGAACTTGGTTATTTGGGGGGAATTGTTGTATAATTTGAGAAAAAAAATCCAAATTCCTTCTTCCTCTCTTAAATATCATTCAATTTTCTATTCAATACTTTCAACCATTTTATTTTATTTAAATTTTGACCGTTTCAATATTTATTTTGTATTCATTGGTATTTTATGGGCTTGTGCTTAATGACCAAATGACTACATAACTAGCCATAAAATCCTATTAAAATTCATTGAATTTGTAGGAAGAGGGGTTGCCTATATATGTATCCATATTGTTAGTATTGATATACTTGAGAAGAAAAAAGGTAACCATGTGATTCCTCATCCTCCTCCTTCACAAACATGTATTCTTTCTTTCATTTTCATTTCAATCTCTCCTGCTCTGGGCAAGAGCTAAGTCATGGTCTATCTCCCTGAGTTGTGTGCGACGATGGCATACCGGTAGAGCGGGGGTTTTACCACTAGGAGCATTCGAAACAAGTCTGCACATAGACCCGAATCAACTCTTAGGGCAGTGTTTCGTGCATGACTTCCCCGGAGGCCGGTAACTTTAATTTGGTTTATTTTGTTTTCAAGTTTTCAATAGAAAGAAGCAATATCTCTAACACTTCATACTCTTGAGGAGGAGTTGTACATACAGCAGCCAGTGGAATTTTGTGAGAAGGGCAAGTCACACTTGGTCTGCCACCGGTTGAAGAAGAACTTGTATGGTCTGAAGCAGGCTCTGAGGCAGTAGTACAAGAATTTCGAGTCATTTATGGGGGAGCATGGTTATGCACGGATGACGTCGGACCACTACGTATTTGTGAGGTACTTTGCCGAGAATGATTTTATCATTTTACTGCTCTATGTTGATGATATGCTACTGGTGGGTCGAAATGCCACTAGGATAGCGGAGTTGAAGCACCAACTGGGTGCGACTATGAAGGATTTGTGCGTAGCGAAGACTATTCTTGGGATGGAGATCAGTCGAAAGAGAGAGAGAGAGTCCAAGTTGTTACACTTGTCCCAAAAGAAGTACATTCATCGTGTACTTCAGCGTTTCGGGATGAACGGGTCGAAGAAAGTGAGTAACCCCGTTGCATCTCACTTTAAGTTCACTGAGGAGTAGTGTCCATCTACCGAGGATGAGAAAGAGGATATGGAGCGGGTTTCATATGCTTCAGCTGTGGGAAGCCTCATGTATGCTATGGTGTGTACGAGACCAGCCATCGCTCATGCAGTTGGCACACTTAGCATGTATCTTTCCAATCCTTGAAGGGTACATTGGAATGCAGTCAAGTGGATTATACGGTAACTTCATGGCACTGCCGATTGGAGACTTTCTTATGGTGGCGATGAGTCAAAGCTGGTCAAATATACTGACGTTGATATGGCTGGAGATGTAGACACGGGAAACTCGACTTCGGGCTATGTGATGATGTTTGTTGCTAGAGCAGCATCGTGGTAGTCGCGGTTGCAGAAATGTGTTATCTTGTCGAAGAAAGAGGCAGAGTACATTACGACGACAGAGGCTTGCAAGGAGTTGTTGTGGATGAAGAAGTTGCTGCAGGAAGTGGGGCTAAAGCAAGAGAATTATACTTTGCTTTGCGATAGCTAGAGTGTCATTCACCTTGTGAAGAACCAGACATTTCATAGTCGGCCCAAGCACATTGAGACTCGATATCATTGGATACGGGATACGGATGTGGCTAAGAAATAAAAAATTACATAAAATACAAAATACAAAATACAAAACACAAAATTAAAAAAATATAAATTACAGAAAATTTCAAATATAGCACTAAACTTTAGTGTAATTCCACATATAGCATTAAAATCATGAAATTGTGGAAAGGGCATCCATCCGGACATTAAATGTACGTTTGGTGATGTCACCAGATTTCAACCGATTTAAATCGCTTTAAATCTATATTAGGATAGATTAGGATGAGAAGGAAGAGATTAGAAGAAATCGGACTTTTGAAGTCCGGTAGCTGACGTCAGCAGCGTGGGCCGGAGTTCAAAAGTCCAGAGTTTATGTTTAATTTTTTTAGGTTCTCATCCAACGGCTATTTCTGACTTTTCAATGGCTATTTCTGACTTTTCAACGGTTGGATAGTTTTACTGATAATATTTTTACAACGACTATATTTTTTTTGAAACATATATATATATATATATATATATACATATATATATATATATATATATATATATATATATATACATATATATATATATATATATATGGGGAAGCGAGCGGGCGTCCCTCTCCTGGCCTCTCCGCCCGTCGGGATACTATGGCTAGGCTGGCCGGTCGGCCTGCCGGGGCCGGCGGCGCCATTCCACGTGTTCGTCCCCCTCGGTGGCCAACCCTCCTCTCCTAGATGGTCGGCCCCCGCCTGCCCCTCGCCACCGTGGATTTCTTCCCCCTCCCCCCTCCTCGCCGGATCCCCGCCGAGGGGTTTCCCTCACCCGCTTCCCTCCTCCCAACCCCACCGTCGCCCGAGGCGGCTCCGGAACAACCGGGCTAGGAGCAGCCCTTCGCAGGCTGTTGCGCCGCCCGTTGCGTCCCCAACCTCGCCGGCGCCCCCCGCTGCTCCGCCGCCACCCTCCACGGCAACGCCTGCCTTGCAGTGGCCTCCCGAGAGTGCTGGGCTCGCCCCCTCCGGCGGACCAGGATCCCCTCCCGCGGCTCCGCCGCCACCCTCCTCGGCTGCGCCTGTAATGACCCGCTCCGCCCTAGCGGAACACCGATTCAAACGGAAAGTGTAACGACTCAAACGAGCTGTCGACCCGAAGAGTTGGCATCGACCTGATGAAGAATCGATGCAAGGCTTACATTGGCCCGTCAAGAGGAATCCAGAGTTAGACTTTCAAAGGCGCGCTCGGAGTATCGCGCACCTAGAACTTCTGGTGCAAATGAGTTGCGAGCGAGATCGATTATCGCTCGAACAAGAATAAGTGAGCGTGCAAACTCGAATATAGTCCGCACGGGATAGCTATGCACACGGCCTTTTGGTTATGTTGTGCCGCGTGTCGCGCACCTCGACTTTTGGTGCAATCGAGTTGCAAGCGATATCAAGTACCGCTCGGTCGGGAATGAAGCTACACTTAGAGTGTATATCGATAGGAACGCTATCGAGTTCACGTTTAGGCATGCACGAAAGATTGATTTGGATTTTGAGGAATAGTACGAACGACTTAGTGCGTTGATACGACGTGAGCGATTACGCTAGATATTCGTCGAACGAATCTGAAATATGTCTTAGCAAATGATGCGAATGCGATTGTGGATTGATAGAATGACTTGAACCCGAGTGGTGTATGTGATAGATCCGGAGAAGAATAAGAATGGGTGTCGACGATTAGTCGAGTGGCTCGAACCCTGAGTGGTGTATGGACGTTATAGAAATTGTTCGAGCAAGACTAAAGGATTTACGGATAGAACGAGTATGTCGGCAAGCGATGGTATCGCGCAAAGCCTTAGAACGCGTCATGCTTAGTTGGTCGTGACTTCTAATGTCCCGAACGAGATGTCGTTCGGACAACTTGTCAGTGGGCAACGCAAGAGAAAACGACTCGAAACGATGAATGAAGATGTATGTCTTGATCGAGGAAGCTAGAGGATAGCACTTGTGATTTCGGATTGGGTCAAATGAAATGTGACTTGAGTTTGGAGAACGATATTGAAACTAGCTCGAGGAATAGCGATCGAACTTGATCTTGGATTGATCGAATGGAATTGTGGTATATCCAGTTCGAACAATAGCATCAGTCGCACGACTCGAAATTGGTTGCAAAGAAAAATCATCAGGTTACGCATATCGTCGATGGTATTGAGGTGTATCAAAGATCGATATGCGATAACTCTGGGGTACTCTGACTCGGCGAATAACGATCGTGCAAATGTCATTGTTCTAATGGATGCTATACTCGAGATATTGAAACGTGTCAAGGAAAATATAGACGTGGTTCGAGGATTTTCTGGTCGGATGAATGACGGTCGGACTATCGAATAGAGATCTTGACTTGGATGGAAATGAAATGTTGGATTTGCTTCGTCAATAACCACAACTTGACGTTCTTTTCTTATGCGAGCGTAACTCCAGCCTCGCACATGCGTCGCGCCGATTAGGGCGATCACTCCGCGTGAGCGCTGGTATGGTGATTCATACAGCGGGGTGATTGAACTAGCATGGCGTGGCAATTTGTATGTTTCGATTTGTGGTTTGACGCGAAGGTGGACTCGGAAATGACTTAGCGTGCTTGATGATCGAACTTGAGGATTGAGTAGGTCTAATCCGCGTATCGAGAATGAATTAGTCTGGACTCAAACAAGAGTTACGTCCCAATAAGAATGATTATTCCGTGGGTGCGTTGCATGGTGATTCATGAACCACCGTGGATAATCGGACTCGCATGAGATTGGGATGCAACATATTGTCAAAGTTAGACGACCTCGTGATCGAATACATGAATTGGTTAGAATTGATGATTTGAATGGATTCGAATACGCGCAACGAATGCATTGATGCGAATAGGTGATCGTGCTCGATGTTTAGAAATCTGAGTGACGCGAGCTTGGGTAGAAAATCCCGTACTACCGACTATGGTTTGACCCTAGGATTGGGGTCAGTGTTGGCATTATTGTTGGAGAACTATGATTCCAATCCTGACATTGACTTAGCCTCGAAAAGATAGCCTAGCGGTTAGGCGAGATGCCCTGTTTCAAGTGTTAGCAATCGAAATAGTGATCTTGAGGATTGGCATGGATTAAAAGAGTGAATTACGAATATAGGAAACCCTGCTCCCGAGACTCGGCTGACATGCATATATTTCAGGGACGCCTGAGTATGTGCACGATGCGACTCGAGTGAGAATGACGAATTCTCTATCATGCGGCTTGGCTAATGCATGTATTTTGGGGACGCCTGGAATACGTGCACGATCCAGCCAAGTGATACGTTGAGTTCAAGCATGACTTGAGGAATGGAAGAGTGTCGAGAACATGAGATCGTGTTAAAAGAAAGGAATGATACTAGTACGAGCGTGGCTCGAAATCAAAGAAACGTGTGAGTGGAGTGTGCGTGAACGACAACAAGATTGGCCTTAAACAAGTGAATGATATGGAATCAATATCGTGCAAGTAAAAGTTGGTATAACGAAATTGAACCATTGATAGGAAGATATACTCGATGATAGTGCAATACTTGGTCTTGAATCGGACGGAAATTACTTAGACTTGGTCGACCCCGCTAAAAAGAAATCATACTGATTTCGTGGACAAGAACGCTTGAGAAGCGAATCGGGTCATCTCGATGACTGAAATAAATGAAAGTGAGTTTGCCTCAGCCCACGACCCTCGCATTTGACGAATTACGACGTGCCTCATGCGACCATTTCAGTCCCATGACACGAAGAAATTAGCAACCAAGATGAAGAAACGCTTGAATTGAATAAGTACCATCAACTCTAAAATGAATGAAAAGTTATTCAATAAAATCGACCAAACGTATGCAGACACGGGACTTGGAAAGGTATCGAGTATAGTTCGGTGCCATCGAGCGGTAAAGCCATTCGATAGGGATTGTCTAAGAAACACGACGACACAAGTTAAGGAATGGTAGGATGACCTGCACTCCAGAAGTCTCGAGGACGAGACTTATTTTGAGTGGTGTATTATGTAATGATCCGCTCCGCCCTAGCGGAACGCCGATTCAAACGGCAAGTGTAACGACTCAAACGAGTAGTCGACCCGAAGAGTTGGCATCGACCTGATGAAGAATCGATGCAAGGCTTACATTGGCCCGTCAAGAGGAATCCAGACTTAGACTTTCAAAGGCGCACTCGGAGTATCGCTCGGCCGATGCGAACATCGCTAAGGTGGGTGACTCCGATGAACCCGTCTTTGCTTAGCCTAGACACATAACAATACGGACACTATTGCTAGAATCGCTAGGCGATAACACCGTGCATGCTAATAAATGAATGACTCAACGCACCTAGCTAAGAGAATAATCACATCTTGTATGCTTGTTTAGAACATGGAAAAGAACTCGACAAATATAGAAACTCTCATACCGCGCTCTACGCTCGTGCTAAGGCACAAGCTTACATGCAAGTTTCCTATGTGATCAACAATGAAACAATAAACGGTTTACAACAAAGAAACGAAAGACTATCGACCTAGTCGTTCCGAGTAGAATATAGCAACATTGGAAGACTTCTGGACCGGTGGGTTGCCAAGGCGACTCCCGCACGGGGAGTTGCATAATGAATGAATAAATGAACGAATAAGTGAATGAATGAATCCACGAATGAATGACATGAATACGTGAAGAATGAATGAATGTACGAACGAGTGAAAGAAAGACATGAAAGAGTGAATAAAAGATAAGAAAGGAAAGAATGGTTAGCGACAGGTATGATGGGCACGTGCAACGGGGATCGCTATCCGCGCTGCACGGACGCCAACCTGGTCGATAACGCATTATGGCTCAAGACAGCCGTTATGTTAAATGACAAGTCAATACGAAATGGTCGTGGACAAACGGCACGGGCGATGGGGGGAATACCGTGGCCGTCATGAGGAAGGATTCTGCGGCACGGGCGATGGGGGGAATACCGTGGCCGGCCTAGACGGAATAAGACATGGAGCTTACGGGCTGCTTTGAGTGGGGGCTCGGCCACTCAAGGAGACGTAAAGCCAGGCATTTCAAGAGACTATCAAGGTGTACCAGCCATCACGCTTCGATAGGTGAGAATGCCCAAGTGATATGTCCTAAATGGCTTGTGATGCCAGCGACCCGTGCATGTAGATTAAGTGGGCTTTGCTGGTGGCAATCCACGTGCAAGTCCTTGCATTGAAACAAGTAGTCTAAGTTAACTAAATGAAGTGCCTCTTGAACATGCTTGAAATGTAACATCCTGAACATGCTGGAAATATAACATCCTGAGCATCCTTGAAATGTAACATCCTGAACATGCTGGAAATGTAACATCCTAAATATGCCTGAAATGTAACACTCTGAACATGCTTGAAATGTAACACACCAAGTGAATAGAGAGTAATTCATGCAAAATGAGTTAGAGAACGTGCCTACGACGTGCTAGGACCCGAGGCAGGGACACGCCCTTGATATTGAAAGTTTACATGAGACACGTTAAGTTATTACTTATGAATTGTTGGTTAACTAGATTTACTTTGGACAAGGAAGGCAGAACGGTAAGTATGGGTAAGTCGTGCATGTATTTCCATACAGACACTTGAATTCGGCAACACGAGATAGGTTACGAGATATGCCATGAAACTGATCCTAAGGCAAGATTAGAAAGATAATGAATGATAGACGGTGCACAAAAGTAAATGGAACGTGTTTGGTAATGATAGCATTATGGACGAGCTAGCCTCCCCACCAGTTCATAACAATGTACTGATAACCCCACAGTCTGCTTGCCGGATGCAGGAGACGCCAGCGGGTGCAGAGCTTCCATCGAACGTGCTAAGGCGTGGAGCTATCTCTGGAGCCTTGGAGCGTTGCAAGGAGCTGGAGCACCATATACAGGACATAATATATCGGAACATCGCCATGAATCATTCCATGTTGTAAGCCATTTGGCACGCCTTTTATGTTTCAGAGAGAGGGAGCTTGAGAGACTTGTAAACTCGGCCTAGCGCCGCTTGTAAACTTCTTGAATATCAATAAAGAGTTTGAATTCGCTTCTACTTGTGTTCATTTACTTTCCGCTGCAAATGGGGACACTCTGTGCGACTCTGTGGCCTAGCTCAAATCGGCCGTTTCTGGACTTGGCCTTGCACGAGCGCAACCTAGGCCCGTGCGGCATCACGCCTTAGCGAGGACGATCGCTCCTACGGGAGCGGGACGTGACAGATTGGTATCAGAGCACGGCTTTACGTCCTTGGACTTCACGTCGATTTCTCAGTTTTGAAAGCTCGTCGTTGGAAAAAGAAGTGTACGCTCTCTCTCATTGTGCCTTGGGATGTTCCATACAATAAGTCTAATATTTTCAAAAGCTCGTACAAGTAATCGGTTGAACTGGATCGACAGGCGAAGGCCTTTGTACCAAACCATGACGGACTTAAGTCGGAAGAAAACTAAAATGCTAGAAGTTAGCAAATGCAAGGCGTGCTTGAATAACCTTACGCTAACAATGGCGAACGAGTACACGAGACCAAAGTATAGTTCGAACGGGATGGTTATGCATGCAGCCTTTTTGGCTAAGTTCTGCGGAGTATCGCGCACCTAGACCTTCTGGTGCAAATGAGTTGCGAGCGAGATCGATTATCGCTCGAACGAGAATAAGTGAGCGTGCAAACTCGAATATAGTCCGCACGGGATAGCTATGCACACGGCCTTTTGGTTATGTTGTGCCGCGTGTCGCGCACCTCGACTTTTGGTGCAATCGAGTTGCGAGCGATATCAAGTACCGCTCGGTCGGGAACGAAGCTACACTTAGAGTGTATATCGATAGGAACGCTATCGAGTTCACGGTTAGGCATGCACGTATGATTGATTTGGATTTTGAGGAATAGTACGAACGACTTAGTGCGTTGATACGACGTGAGCGATTACGCTAGATATTCGTCGAACGAATCTGAAATATGTCTTAGCAAATGATGCGAATGCGATTGTGGATTGATAGAATGACTTGAACCCGAGTGGTGTATGTGATAGATCCGGAGAAGAATAAGAATGGGTGTCGACGATTAGTCGAGTGGCTCGAACCCTGAGTGGTGTATGGACGTTATAGAAATTGTTCGAGCAAGACTAAAGGATTTACGGATAGAACGAGTATGTCGGCAAGCGATGGTATCGCGCAAAGCCTTAGAACGCGTCACGCTTAGTTGGTCGTGACTTCGAATGTCCCGAACGAGATGTCGTTCGGACAACTTGTCAGTGGACAACGCAAGAGAAAACGACTCGAAACGATGAATGAAGATGTATGTCTTGATCGAGGAAGCTAGAGGATAGCACTTGTGATTTCGGATTGGGTCAAATGAAATGTGACTTGAGTTTGGAGAACGATATTGAAACTAGCTCGAGGAATAGCGATCGAACTTGATCTTGGATTGAATCGAATGGAATTGTGGTATATCCAGTTCGAACAATAGCATCAGTCGCACGAATCGGAATTGGTTGCAAAGGAAAATCGTCAGGTTACGCATATCGTCGATGGTATTGAGGCGTATCAAAGATCGATATGCGATAACTCGGGGGTACTCTGACTCGGCGAATAACGATCGTGCAAATGTTATTGTTCCAATGGATGCTATACTCGAGATATTGAAACGTGTCAAAGAAAATATAGACGTGGCTCGAGGATTTTCTGGTCGGATGAATGACGGTCGGACTATCGAATAGAGATCTTGACTTGGATGGAAATAAAATGTTGGATTTGCTTCGTCGATAACCACAACTTGACGTTCTTGTCTTATGCGAGCGCAACTCCAGCCTCGCACATGCGTCACGCCGATTAGGGCGATCACTCCGCGTGAGCGCTGGTATGGTGATTCATACAGCGGGGGTGATTAAACTAGCATGGCGTGGCAATTCGTATGTTTCGACTTGTGGTTTGACGCGAAGGTAGACTCGGGAATGACTTAGCGTGCTTGATGATCGAACTTGAGGATTGAGTAGGTCTAATCCGCGTATCGAGAATGAATTAGTCTGGACTCAAACAAGAGTTACGCCCCAATGAGAATGATTATTCTGCGGGTGCGTTGCATGGTGATTCATGAACCACCGTGGATAATCGGACTCGCGTGAGATTGGGGCGCAACATATTGTCAAAGTTAGACGACCTCGTGATCGTATACATGAATTGGTTAGAATTGGTGATTTGAATGGATTTGAATACGCGCAACGAATGCATTGATGTGAATAGGTGATCGTGCTCGATGTTTAGAAATCTGAGTGACACGAGCTTGGGTAGAAAATCCCGTACTACCGACTATGGTTTGACCCTAGGATTGGGGTCAGTGTTGGCATTATTGTTGGGGAACTATGATTCCAATCCTGACATTAACTTAGCCTCGAAAAGATAGCCTAGCGGTTAGGCGAGATGCCATGTTTCAAGTGTTAGCAATCGAAATAGTGATCTTGAGGATTGGCATGGATTAAAAGAGTGAATTACGAATATAGGAAACCCTGCTCACGAGACTCGGCTGACATGCATATATTTCAGGGACGCCTGAGTATGTGCACGATGCGACTCGAGTTAGAATGACGAATTCTCTATCATCCGGCTTGGCTAATGCATGTATTTTGGGGACGCCTGGAATACGTGCACGATCCAGCCAAGTGATACGTTGAGTTCAAGCATGACTTGAGGAATGGAAGAGTGTCGAGAACATGAGATCGTGTTAAAAGAAAGGAATAATGCTAGTACGAGCGTGGCTCGGAATCAAAGAAACGTGTGAGTGGAGTGTGCGTGAACGACAACAAGATTGGCCTTAAACAAGTGAATGATATGGAATCGATATCGTTCAAGTAAAAGTTGGTATAACGAAATTGAACCATTGATAGGAAGATATACTCGATGATAGTGCAATACTCGGTCTTGAATCGGACGGAAATTACTTAGACTTGGTCGACCCCGCTAAGAAGAAATCATACTGATTTCGTGGACAAGAACGCTTGAGAAGCGAATCGGGTCATCTCGGTGACCGAAATAAACGAAAGTGAGTTTGCCTCAGCCCACGACCCTCGCATTTGACGAATTACAACGTGCCTCATGCGACCATTTCAGTCCCATGACACGAAAAAATTAGCAACCAAGACGAAGAAACGCTTGAATTGAATAAGTACCATCAACTCCAAAATGAATGAAAAGTTATTCAATAAAATCGACCAAATGTATGCAGACACAGGACTTGGAAAGGTATCGAGTATAGTTCGGTGCCATCGACCGGTAAAGCCATTCGATAGGGATTGTCTAAGAAACACGACGACACAAGTTAAGGAATGGTAGGATGACCTGCACTCCGAAAGTCTCGAGGACGAGACTTATTTTGAGTGGTGTATTATGTAATGACCCGCTCCGCCCTAGCGAAACGCCGATTCAAACGGCAAGTGTAACGACTCAAACGAGCCGTCGACCCGAAGAGTTGGCATCGACCTGATGAAGAATCGATGCAAGGCTTACATTGGCCCGTCAAGAGGAATCCAGACTTAGACTTTCAAAGGCGCGCTCGGAGTATCGCTCGGCCGATGCGAACATCGCTAAGGTGGGTGACTCCGATGAACCCGTCTTTGCTTAGCCTAGACACATAACAATACGAACACTATTGCTAGAATCGCTAGGCGATAACACCGTGCATGCTAATAAATGAATGACTCAACGCACCTAGCTAAGAGAATAATCCCATCTTGTATGCTTGTTTAGAACATGGAAAAGAACTCGACAAATATAGAAACTCTCATACCGCGCTCTACGCTCGTGCTAAGGCACAAGCTTACATGCAAGTTTCCTATGTGATCAACAATGAAACAATAAACGGTTTACAACAAAGAAACGAAAGACTATCGACCTAGTCGTTCCGAGTAGAATATAGCAACATTGGAAGACTTCGGGACCGGTGGGTTGCCAAGGCGACTCCCGCACGGGGAGTTGCATAATGAATGAATAAATAAACGAATAAGTGAATGAATGAATCCACGAATGAATGACATGAATACGTGAAGAATGAATGAATGTACGAACAAGTGAAAGAAAGACATGAAAGAGTGAATAAAAGATAAGAAAGAAAAGAATGGTTAGCGACTGGTATGACGGGCACGTGCAACGGGGATCGCTATCCGCGCTGCACGGACGCCAACCTGGTCGATAACGCATTATGGCTCAAGACAGCCGTTATGTTAAATGACAAGTCAATACGAAATGGTCGTGGACAAACGGCACGGGCGATGGGGGGGGAATACCGTGGCTGTCATGAGGAAGGATTCTGCGGCACGGGCGATGGGGGGAATACCGTGGCCGGCCTAGACGGAATAAGACATGGAGCTTACGGGCTGCTTTGAGTGGGGGCTCGACCACTCAAGGAGACGTAAGGCCAGGCATTTCAAGAGACTATCAAGGTGTACCAGCCATCACGCTTCGATAGGTGAGAATGCCCAAGTGATATGTCCTAAATGGCTTGTGATGCCAGCGACACCCGTGCATGTAGATTAAGTGGGCTTTGCTGGTGGCAATCCACGTGCAAGTCCTTGCATTGAAACAAGTAGTCTAAGTTAACTAAATGAAGTGCCTCCTGAACATGCTTGAAATGTAACATCCTGAGCATGCTGAAAATGTAACATCCTGAACATGCTGGAAATGTAACATCCTAAACATGCCTGAAATGTAACACTCTGAACATGCTTGAAATGTAACACACCAAGTGAATAAAGAGTAATTCATGCAAAATGAGTTAGAGAACGTGCCTACGACGTGCTAGGACCCGAGGCAGGGAAATGCCCTTGGCTAACTTGGTTTACTTTGGACAGGGAAGGCCGGACGGTAAGTATGGGTAAGTCGTGCTTGTATTTCCATGCAGACACTTGAATTCGGCAACACGAGATAAGTTACGAGATATGCCATGGAACTGATCCTAAGGCAAGATTAGAAAGACAATGAATGATAGACGGTGCACAAAAGTAAATGGAACGGGTTTGGTAATGATAGCATTGTGGGCGAGCTAGCCTCCCCACCTGTGCATAGCAATGTACTGATAACCCCACAGTCTGCTTGTAGGATGCAGGAGACGCCAGCGGGTGCAGAGCTTTCCTCGAACGTGCTAAGGCGTGGAGCTATCTCTGGAGCCTTGGAGCGTTGCAAGGAGCTGGAGCACCATATACAGGACATAATGTATCGGAACATCGCCATGAATTATTCCATGTTGTAAGCCATTTGGCACGCCTTTTATGTTTCAGAAGGGAGAGAGAGATCTTGAGAGACTTGTAAACTCGGCCTAGCGCCGCTTGTAAACTTCTTGAATATCAATAAAGAGTTTGAATTCGCTTCTACTTGTGTTCATTTACTTTCCGCTGCAAATGAGGACACTCTGTGCGACTCTGTGGCCTAGCTCAAATCGGCCATTTCTGGACTTGGGCTTGCACGGGCGCAACCTAAGCCCGTGCGGCATCACGCCTTAGCGAGGACGATCGCTCCTACGGGAGCGGGGCGTGACAGCGCCTGCCATCCAGTGGCCTTCCGCGCGCACTGAGCTCGTCCCCTCCGGCGGACCAGGAGCTGGAGCGCCTCCGGCGCTTCTTCCCCTAGTCGTCCCCGCTACGACGCCAGCGTCTCCCCCCTTCTCTGCGTCTCCCCCTCTCGTGGCCCAAACCTCCGGTCGCGGCGGTGCCAGCCGCTTTATTCTCCCTCCCGTGGCCTTCGCTCGCGCGCTTTCCGGCTCCCAGCGGCCCCAGCCTGGCCCCCACCTTCGCCACTACCCCGTCGGCCTGCTCTCCGGCACCGGTGCCCCCCTCCTCCTTGGCCACGGTGGCCACGCTGCGACCTTCGTTCTCGTCGCCCTCCCCAGCCTCCGTGCCGTGGCCATCGGCGAGCTCAACTCCCGCTATGGCTTTCTCCCCGGCGTCGGTCGGTGGACCATCATCGGCGGTGGCGCTGCCGTCGTCGTCCGCTCCCCGCTACGAGCTCCGGAGCGCCCTTCGCCGCTTGTCGGCAGACCCCCCCTCTAGGTGTTCGGCCAGCGGCCGTCCAGAGGTCGACCCCCCCGGCTCCCTCCCTCCTATCCCTCTGCCGGCGTGGCCGTGCTTCTCTCGCGCTCACCGCCCGCCCCCCTTCCCCTGGCCGCCTCGCGCCTCTCCACTCGGTGGCTGATCACCTCTCCCTCCCCCCGGAGGTCGAGCCTCCCTCCATCAAAGCCTCCCCCTCCTGGCCGTCTTCCCTCGTCGGAGCTGGCCCCTCCCTCGGCCTCCCCGCCGGAGCTCCCGCCTCCGCTCGCCATCTCCCGCCTCCCCGCCGGCGCTACCGCCTCCTTGGATCTCCACCCCCTTTCTCTGGGTCCGCCCTCCCGCCGAAGCCTGCGCTGGTCTCCTCCGCGGCTGCCTCGTCGGAGCCCCCGCTCCCCGCCCTCACGCCGGGCTGCGCGCTGGGGGGGCCTCGAGACTCACGCCCCTACCTCGGGCAGAGCTCCCCCTCCCCGCTCGGGCAGTGTGCCCTCGAGCCGCGCGCCCCCGGGCCCCGCGCTCTTCCCCCCTCGGTCCTCGCGCGATGGGGGACGCGCCAACGTCTGTTCGGTTTCCAGCCGTTTGAAAAAAAACCACCATATATATATATATATATATATATATATATATATATATATATATATATATATATATATATATATATATATCCCTCTCCTATGGCTGAGTGCCTAACCCCCATCGGGCTGCGTTCCCACACCCCCCCTAGGGCCTCCCGTTGCTGCGGTCAACGGACCCACAACTTTTGTAAATTCGGTTTTCGAAACTTCGAAAACTACAAAATTTCGTTGCATTGCGAAATTTTGGTCGTTTCAAAATTTTGAATTCCCCTTTTAGGATTTTCTTACCGCGTTTTACAGGGCCCTTTTGTCTTCTGGTCCTGCACCTGTCTATAATGCTCTTCTAGAGCCCCCTTTACCTTTTCAATAAAATGTTGTTTGTTATATATATATATATATATATATATATATATATATATATATATATATATATATATATATATATATATCACTCTTTGTTGTAAACCCACTAGATCACTTATCCCACAAATTTGTTAGTAATCCATACATTTTTTAGCAACATCAGCCTACTTTCAACTTGAGCAACATCAGCCTACTTCCAACTTGAGCAACGACGACATACTTTCCAACCTACTTCCAACTTGAGCAACAACAGTATAATTTGATACTCTCTTTTTTGAATTATTGATATATCTAAATTTTTTCATGGATCAAATACTAACATTGATCTGCTGTCACGAAGGTGCTCTAAATGGATTATCGTACGAAGGAGGCACAACTAATCTTATTTCTACTTATCAAAGTATTTCATTTGAAAATATAAGAAATATTATTATAGAACGTTATTCTATTAACTATGCTTTCGTAATAAGTTTTTTTTTTTTTACTGATACCTATTTAGTAATAGATAGTGAAAAATCTTAGAGATTTATTATTCAAAATAATTTAGGTGCTTCTTGTATAAAAATTTATATTACTGCAACATTATCAAATATTAGCACAAATATTACTCATACTAGTGCACCTATTTTTAATAGCCAAAATTTACTTTCTGGAGCTACTACTTCGAACCAAATAAATGTTGACAATAAAAATAGTGATGATAGTGTCGACTTAGTAGAAGATTTAGACTATTATTTACACATTAACGATGATCCTTCACAAGGTATTACACCTAAATTATTTTTACATAGAGAGTTTTCTTTCTCTTATGAATTTAGAAATTTTGTTCGAGATCTTGCAATTCGTCATAATTTTAGTATTAGAAGTAAACATAACAATTCGAAAAAAAATTGTATACAAATGCAACTCTTCAGATTGTTCTTGGAGAGTATACGCTAAAGCAGTTGATAAAAGCGACACTTTTTTTATTGAGACATTTGTATCACAACATTCTTGTATAGTTATGTTATCGCAAGGACATCATCGACAAGCTACTGCTGCATGGATTTGTGAAAAAATAATAGGTAAAATTAGAGACAATAACTTTTATATCGCTTGTTGTCACGCCCCGCTCCCGTAGGAGCGATCGTCCTCGCTAAGGCGTGATGCCGCACGAGCCTAGATTTCGCTCGTGCAAGGCGGGTTCCATAACGGCCGATTTCAGCGGCTGCGACGGGGTCGTCGCACAGAAGTCCCAAGCAGAGACATTGAATTTATAGCAGCGGAATTTTAGAACAAAACACAAGTTACTCAAAAGAAGCTCTTTATTGATATTGAACAAAGGTTACATTGGGGGCGCAAGGCCAATATTACAATCACTCAAGCTCACTCTTCTCACATTTTACAAGTTCACTCAGCTCTCTCTCTTCTCTCGAGTACATGCTTGAATCAGCGGAAGCTTCGGAAGGCGATGTCCATACATTATGTCCCGTATAAGTCTTTTCTCCATGCGGCCGCACGCTTCGAATCGCCAAGGAACTCCGTGCCTCGGCGCATCCAAGCGAGCTCCGCGCCACGAGCTTCTACCTGTGCCTGCACATGGAAACTATGTGGGTGTCAGTACTCAACTGTACTGGTGGAATGAGCTCCTTGCCCACCCATACAAAACCAACACGTTTACTTTACTTTTGTGCAACATAGTCCCCTTTATGATTGTCTTTCTACTCTTGCCTTATGATCAGTTTTAGGATCGGCGCCTTAGCGCAACTTGTGTATCGGAACCATCCCGTGCTTGCAATGTCAACGTTAACTCATACTTTGTCCCTAGACCACTTCTCGTGCCAACAACGTTAACCTATCGAGTCGTGTTTGCCTTACGGCCAAAATCAGAGACGCAGCTACACGATAGACTCATTTTCCATGTGACCGTGCTATGAAGTCCATATTGAGGCCATGCCTCGCAATTCAGTGAGACTTAACCATATCGCCGCCTCGCGGCCCTTACTACTTTGACCACCAACTGACACAATCAAGACTTGTGAATATTAGTGTCACCCAACCAACTTTGCCTTGCGGCGGTTTCCCGACTTAAACTCAAACGACTCAACCAACTTATGCAAACTTATACGCCAACAACTCAACTCAATCCAAAGGCACCCACGCGGATTTCCGCCAGGCCGACTCATCTATATGATTTGGTCACTGACTCCTAGAGCCATCGTGGACTTCTCTTAGCTTTTGTTAGACGGTCGTCCCTTTCAGCGCAAGGTAGCTAGCCCCGCTGCAAGTCCCCGCCTAACCCGTGCCAAAAGCACAGCTAAATTAATTGTTTCCCCATGCCCGCATCGGTCCCGTGGCCTCGGGTTGCCGTGCGGGGAAACTCTCACCTTGTCGACAAGTTGTTTGTCTCCCAATGCCCGCAGCGGTCCCGAGGCCTCGGGTTGCCGTGCGGGGAAACTCTCACTTCGTCGACGAGTTGTCCAATGACCATGCAAGACTCGACACAAACTGACGTCTCACACAATCATGCTACCTCTAGTGTTACTATCTCTTTCAGGGCCAAGATCAATATTTCTTTCTTATGCGACCGCCTCGCCGACATGTAGCCGCGAGCATACTTCTTTCTTATGAGACCGCCTCGCCGACATGTAGCCGCGAGGCCTCGCCGACATGTAGCCGTGAGCATACTTCTTTCTTGCCCTATTATTTTACTCAACTCAAAAACAACTATTCACAACACTTTCCAAACTCAATAAATCAACCGTGGCCCGTGCCTTAAAACTCTAGGACCGTGCCATCGTGTCTCAAACCGACTTCCGATATACGCGACGCTATCGCCTAAGTCATACTTCATATGACGGGCCTTGTGTTCGTGGGACTATTTAACTTGACAACCGCAGAAAGAGCGGGACAGCACTAGAAATGACTTCGGTTGATCGGCGTAACTTTTGCCTAACTTAATCGAGCCTATAACTTGACTCAAGGGACGAACAAAGGCTATGCCAAGCCTTGCATTATGGAAACGTGCATGCTTTAACAAGCATTCACGCAGGCGACGCCTATGACTTAGGCTATTTCATAACTTTGTGTCAAAGACCAACTTTCCTTCTCCCAAGCCACGGGACGAAGGATCGAGTGTCATTTTCAAAGCACGCCGTGCACCAACTCTAAGCCGACCGTGGGACGTTTTCCATGTTCTAACTCATTTCGATCCATCGGGATTATTCCCTTAGCTATGTGGATTCATCTCTTTTATTATTAAGCCTACTTGTGCAAGTTGAAAACATGCGTATTATTATGTGAAGGCAAAGATGAGGCAAGTTCACCGAAACCACCCCACCTGAGCGAGCGGTCGCCTTGACCGAGATGTCTTAGAGTCGCCGTTGTAAGGCTAAGTCCGAACGCCGTCGGCGTTTCGATTCCTCCGATTGACTGAGCGGGACGGTAGAAAATGTCCTCAGGTTGCACAGCAGGTTATGAGATCCAATCCTGGTAGTGTAGCTTTCTGTGGGAATATAGCAGGGACCACTGAATTTGGCTATTTATGCATAGGTTACAATGCAAGTTTTACAGGGTTCAATAAAGGTTGTAGACCATTAGTGGGGTTAGATGGCTGTCACTTGAAAGGAAAGCATGGGGGGGTTTGTTTGTCAGCAACTGCCCTAGATGGTAACAATGGACTGTTCCCTCTTGCCATCTATCTTTGTACATCTGAATGTGAAGCAACATGGGGCCACTTTCTTTCAATTATTAAAGACAAGTTGTTGCAACATCCAGGTAAGATAACATTTATATCTGACAGGCAGAAAGGCTTAGAACGTGCTGTTGACATTGAATTTCATGGGCACCCCCACAGATTTTGTTTCAGACATTTCTATAAGAATTTCAAGGCTCGAATCAGTAGTAGCCTACAGTTGAAGCACCTTACCTGGGGTGCAGCCAGGGCATACATAGAGGCTGACACAGCTAAATGGATCAAAGCACTTTCTGAACAATGTCCAGAGGGTCTTAAGTATCTTATGGAAGAGGACATGACAAGATGGTGTAGAGCATTCTTTGATAAGACAAGCAAGTGTGAGCACATCACCAATAACTTCTCTGAGAGCTTCAACAGTTGGATAAGGGACATAAGAGGGAGGCCCATCACTATGATTGTAGAGATGTATCATATGATGGTCATGCAATTGATCTATGATAGGAAGATGGTTTGTAAAGGCTGGGGTGAGACTGACTTGACTCCAAAAGCAAAGAAGATCATTGAGCATAGGACAAAGCAAGTCAACCAGTTTCAGGTCAATGGTGCTGATGAGGGATTATTTTGTGTAACAAGTGTGTTCTCCATTGAAAACAGATGGTCAGTTGATATTAGAGCCAAGACTTGTGACTGTCATGTATGGGACTTAACAGGGATACCCTGTGTTCATGCTGTAGCAGCACTATTACCTATTAGGCCCACATGGACACTGTAAGTATAGCAGTTATATATGCATAGCAATGTAGATACATAGCAGTTATTGGTCATAGCAGTTATATATGCATAGCAATGTAGATACATAGCAGTCTAGCATTATGCATAGCAATATAGATTCATAGCAGTTTATATATGCATAGAAGTTTATATGTACACTTACATCATAAATTACTTATCTTGGTATAGGTTCACAAGCCACTTCTATCATGCTAATACCTACAAGGAGGCTTATGCTGGAAAGATCTTTCCATTGCCTCAGCAAAGCTTATGGGATCCAGTAAGATTCTGTATCCTATTTGTGTTCTATATATTGCACTTTCTTATGCTGGAAATGTTCTTTATCCTATATGTGTTCTACATATTGCACTTGGTTACAGCCACCATATGAAGTTGGTCCACCTGCTACAAGAAGGCAACCTGGAAGACCAAAGAGTGTTAGGAGGAGGGAGGCTGATGAGTTACCAAGGTATGCCAAGAAGCAGAGGATTTGTGGGAGATGCAAGTTGCCATCTGATCATAATGCTAGAAGTTGTCAAGGAGGACCAGTTGGAGGGAACCAGAAAACACCAAGGGCTCCAAGGCCAACAAGACCACCCAAAGAACCAAAACAAAATGTACCACGAAAGACTAACACTGCTTACAAGAGGCCAAAGACTTCAAGGGGAAAGAAGAAGGATGCTAGCTCCATGGGTACAGGACCACAAATACCTTCATCACCACAACAACAACCAGGTCCTCCACCTCCTCACTCATCTACCAATTCTTCCAATTTGATGCAACCAGGTCCTCCACCTCCTCACTCATCTACCAATTCTTCCAATTTGGTGCATCCAAGACCTCCACCTCCTGACTCATCTACCATTCCTTTCAAATCTGGGAGTGACTGGATTCATCAAAATCTGGGAGTACATGGCAGGGCTAATATTGCAGCTATTCTACCACCGAGGAGGCCAATGAATTCTGTGTTTAGACCTCCATGGAACAATAGTGTCAGATTAAATATGGGAACAAGCAGCAGCAACAGCAACAATCCTTCAATCCTCCAACAACAACAAAAGCAATAGGATTGTCGACTCTGTTAATGTTGAAAGTGTAATGATTGTTCATTATTTTGAAGCAGCACTAACTGTACGTTCAGTATGTGTTTACTTTTGTGTAATCCTTAAACTCTGTTATGTTCAGTTTTTTGAGGCCAAGTACATGCTTGCTTGTATTGTGTAATCCTTAAACTCATTATTTTGAAGCAGCACTAAATGCAGGCCCATCACTATTTTGGAGGCCAATGTTTGCCTATGTGTTCAATTTGTGTTCACTATTTTGGAGGCCAATTGCGGCTTATTTGTTCAATATGTGTTCACTATTTTGGAGGCCAATGTTTGCTTATTCTGTATCACTATTTTGGAGGCCAATTGCAGCTTATATGTTCAATATGTGTTGACTATTCTGAAGCCTACTGCTGCATTTTGAAGCCTACTGCTGCAACTATTTGTATTTTGAAGCCAAACTGTTTTGAAGCCTATATGTTCAATATGTGTTAACTATTTTGAAGCCTACTGCTTCAATATGTGTTCAATATGCTTATATGTTCAATATGTGTTCACTATTTTGAAGCCAAACTGGCCAATTGCAGAAACTGTTTGTATTTTGAAGCCTACTGCTGCATTTTTTTGAAGGCCAATGTTTGTATTTTGAAGGCAAATTGCAGCAAACAGGCCATCTGCAGCAACTATTTGAATTTTGAACCCTACTGCTGCATTTTTTTGAAGGCCAATGTTTGTATTTTGAAGGCCAATGTTCTTTCTTTCTTCAGCATTTGAATAAGCCTACAGATAATGCTTACAGTGAAAGTTAAATGTATCAAAGCATCTAGGAATATGTCCAACATTCATAAAAGAGAGACATGCAGTTGTTGACAAAGTAACATAAGCAAGACTTCAATTCATTACATACATGGGAAATTTCAACTTTACATGCCCAATTCCTTTCCAAATTTTTGGCACAACTTATCTAAAGTTGTGTTTACTACAATTTAAACAGGAATTTCACATTTGTTCTCCTCTTTAACAACACCCTCATTCAACCATTGGAATGCATTGTTGCATCTCATGCATTGCAAGAATCTTCTTCCCTTGCTATGACTCCTCTTTGACATCAAGACAGCTCTCTTCCCTCCACAATGTTGATTTGGGCAAGTATTTTCTTCCCAAGGACATTGTTTCTTCCAATGCCCTAATTCACCACATGTAAAACATCCTTCCATTTTAATTGTCGAAGAAGAACTTCCAGAGCTTGACTCGAAAATAGCGGCATCCAACCATTCAAAATCCGAGCAGACAGGGCATTTCAAAAACTTTCTACCAGGATTTGCCTTAGTATTTGACTTCAACAGGTGCCTAATCCCCTTGCAGTTCCTGATCTTGCAAGGCGAGCTCAAGAACGAACATTCATCAGCAAGGTGGTTGTTCTTGGAGCAAATTTGACACTTCTCCTACAACAAAGACCAAATTACTCAGAATTGAGGGGCAAAACGCATACACAAAACAAAAAGTTTAGGAAAAATAGTACAGGAGCAATTTCATTGTACCTGTCTTGCAGAGGTCGCCATGGGAGGTCGCTCAAGCTTGGACGAACCCTAATAGTTGGAATTTGGAGGAGAGAACAAATGGAGGAGAGAATTTGGGGGAGAGAATTTGGGGGTTAGGTCAAAAGCACGTCCGTCAGCTTCTTTTATGAGGGAGAGCGGTTGGTTGGAATTTAATACGTGAAGGGTAGTTTAGGAATTAGAAATAACTCAACACGTAACACATAGACCTGAGGGTATTTACGTCCTAAAAAGTCGACGAAGGGGGGTTTCTGTTAGACACGAACGGAAACTGTTAGAAGTGGGGGCCGTCGTTTATTAATGCATAATAGTGGGGTGCACCCTTAATATTGACATAAAAAGTGGGGGGTAAAACAAAATTTCTCAAAAAAAATTGGATCGGGATTGGGAGGTTGATCGGGAAGTCGTAGAGCGTCGGAATTGCTTGCAAAAATTTATTGAAACCTTCTTGTGAGCTTAATTTTTTTTTGTGATGGTTAGAAGTGTTTGAAAAATGAGATTTATGGCTTATTTATAGGATTTTTTTTGAAGCCAAATTACCCTCCCTACCCTCCAAATATAGTTGTTGGAAAGGGTTTTTTTTGTCATTTTTGACAAAATGACCAAAATATCCCCCAAAAGGGTCAAATATTGGTTATATATTGGGATAATTTGGTAAAAAATCCAAACAGTCAAAAAAACTCAAAAAAATGTTAAACCGGGCTGACCGGACCGGGCTCGGGCGAGCTGACCAGGCCTATGCGGACCAGCCGCTGTGTTTAAAAAAAAAATTTTGCGGGCCGGTCCGGTCTGGCTCGGGTTCTTAGGCCCAACCCGGACCTAAGGGTTACGCGGGCTAGTGCGGACCGGGCTTGCAGCCGGGCCGGGCCGGACTGAAGTGACAGCGAGTTCGAATGGATCCGGGTCGGGCCGGACTGAAGTAACAGTGGGCTCGGACGAATCCGGACCGAATTCTGGACCGCCCGACCCTAATCATACATTGACTCGCACGACATCACGTCCGGAAGACGACTATCGATTCTTCGGAATCGGGGCTGACATTTAATGGGTCGAGACCTTCGTTACAATAAAAGTTTTCTTCCTATTTAGCTTGGGTAGCTGGTCTGATTTGGCAATCTGGATGAGCTCCAACCACTTTGAATTCACCCTTGTTAGTTATTGATCTTCTACATAGTCTTCATCCCCATATTTATTATATTTCTCCTCATTTTTTGGCGAATGGCTTTGGAGCATCTCCAACCCTATTGTCTTGTTTTGTGTTGTGAATCCTATGTGGCATGAGGGACAAGACAATGTCTTGTATAGGTGGCAAGGTTATATTCACAAATGACAATGGATTTAAAAAGTCATCTCCAATGCAAAAGTATTGAGAAGACAATACAAATAATTTTTTACAACTTCCAAGACAACTTTTACTCTTCTACTTCTTTTTTATAAATATTTTTATTCACAAATGATGATGTGGACATAAAGACATTGTGAAGTGCATTGTCTAGATCTAGACAACCAACTTCACATTGTCTTTGCCATGTCATTGCCATGTCAACTCCACACTTTATTTCACATTTGCATTGGAAAAGTACTTTTGGAAAAAATGGTTGTCATTCCTATGTGGCAACCATTTTTTTCAAACTCACAATAGGGTTGGAGATGCTCTTAGTCACCGCTTTGGTTACAAGTTATTTTAGGCTTTTTTTTTTCCGGACCAACGAGTAATGCCAAAGAGAAAATTCAAATCATATCCATTCCTACGGGACTCCCCGTGTATGAGTGTATCTACCCCACGGACACGTCACACTTTGGCTACAGTGTTAATCTTTGCATGGAGCAAAAAAGCACTACAAAAGAACATTAAATTATTAAAAAAAAATTGGATTAAATTTGAATAAATTTTGTTAATGTGTAATTTAACTTTCATATCTTTAAATATATTTTTAATATATAACATAAATTTATTATAAACCTGTCATAATATAAAAGACATAAAACATAATGTCGACAAACATGACACAAAATAAGATTTGGTGCAAGCATGACCTCCCAAAATTATTCTAAATTTACAAATGTCCACGAAAATTTTGGAAACTCCATACTTCCCCTTATATTATAGCTAGTTAGTTCACGTATAAAAATAAAATAAAAACATTTTCTTTAATATTATTAAAAAATTAGATATAAACTTAAATTATTTTAAAATAATTTAAATATAATTTAATTAAGATTTTTTATAGACATATTTTTAAAACTTGGATATACGGTTTAAATATAATTTGAATATTGAATTCATTTTAATTAGTATTTTCTCTTATAGATTTGTTTATTGACTTTGGATATATTCAGATAGTTAGAAAGATTTTTACAAAAAAAATTTATTACTCGGAGAGAATTATTATACATACGGCTCATTTTGTCACGTTTAAATATAATTTAAATAAATTTGAATTTAGATTTGTTATAGACACATTTTAATTTTTTTGCATATATGTAGTCTAAATATAATTTGAAATGTATATTTTAATTAGTATTTTTTAATATCTGATTATCAGATTTATTTTGTTTGTGAAAATAAATGAGGGAAAAAACTCACTAATATTGGTTTATGATGTCATATGAATTGTTTAAAAGATAAAGAAGGCATTTAAAAGTAGGAATACTAATTGGACATGTTAATTAAGAATTGTTATAGACATGTTTTTTTTTTCCTCGGTATATGTGGTTTAAATATAATTTGAAAAGTAAAATTTAAGTAGGATTTATTTTATATACTTTGGATATATTTTTGGAGCAGTTAGAAAGATTAGGATATACATATATGGTAACTAGAAGGATTTTAAAAAAAATTATTTCCTTGTATAGGCTTACCAAATTAGGACTAGGACTAGAACTGGACCTGTAATTGGAAATACATGGTTTCCATATTATTTGATTTCCATTTATAGGCTTGGGATGTAAGAGGAAGGGGGGAGCAAAACTATAAATATGTGCCCGTAGTCTTCTTCTATGCAAAATATACATAATACATTCAAAAGAAAGAACGTCATGACGATGGTGGTGTCTAAGCGTCGGAACTTGGGTGGCGAAGAAGACGAAGACAGGCTGAGCCAGCTTCACGACGTCTTGATCGGCCACATCCTCTCCTTCCTCTCCATCAGAGAAGCCGCAAGGACGTGCATCCTCTCCAAGAGGTGGAGGCAGTGCGACGCCTGGGCCTCCTCCATCCCCGACCTCGACTTCGTCATGGACGACCCTCGTGTCGACGTAGACTTTGTCGAGGCGGTCATGTCGCGCCGCGCTGCCGACGTCCGTCGGTTCCGCCTCTCCCTCCCGCAGTCCTGGACGGGGAGGCCGCTGTCGTGCCAGGTGGAATCGTGGGTCGGACGCGCGCTCCAGCTCAACGCCAGGCATGTGAGCATAGAGATGCAGCACGAAGAAGAGACCGAAGTTCTTTTCTTGGACGCGCTCCTCAACCACGAGCCCCTCGAGTCTCTGGAACTCGACCTCTTCATGCCGGACTCGTTCCTCGGCGACGGTCCTGTGGAGCTGCGCAGTCGTGTCGCGCTGAGCAAGCTCCGTGTCCTCGACATCAATATCGAGGGAAGGATCTGTGGGCAATCATTGCTCGGGCTACTGCGCAACTGCCCCGTGCTCGAAGAGCTGTCTTTGGGAGGTTGGTTCGACTTCGTCGACATCTCCTCCGACAGTCTCAAGGAACTTCGACTAGTACTCCAGGAAACTTCTGAAACAAACATCTCCTGCCCTAATCTTCAGTCTTTCACGTTATATTACGACTCCTACCTGCAAAAGGGTACCGAAAGCTTCCATGGCGACATGCCTTCTCTCGACAACGCAAACATCGCTTCTCGTCGCGACAGTGTGTTCATGGATCAAGTTGTTAGCGGTCTCAGCAATGTGACAAACAAACATATTCATATCAGAAATTAATATATATTGTAGAGCTGAATTATTATTTGCTGCTTCAATGTAAGTAGCTTATTTTTTGCTGTCCGTAGAAGAAAATTTTGACACCTTTTTTTAAATTAATAATGCACTCTCTCTCCCAATGTTCTTCACAAAGAAACAGGTTGCTGCAAAGTCCTCTGGATTTTAAAAGTCTAATCCACAAGCCCAACAATGATATACCAATAAAATGTTAAGAAATTCTGGGCTTCAGTTGTACATCTTTTCTCAGTCGAACACGTGCTCAGGAGGTATTTAAGTTGTACAAAATTACACAGAAAGTAACAGTTTTTGCAAAATTTTAAAAAACAAACCTTTCCTACAGTTCGTCTGGCGGAGTCAGATTGGCTGAATTCTTGTATATCCGATTTTTTTTGTATTTTTTTATATTCAGGAGTGGAGCTTTGGTTTTTTGAGTGGAGCTTGGGTGGTTTTTGGGTTGATTTTTTTTAGTTGGTTTTTTTTAGTCGGTTTTTTAACATGCTATTTCAATTACAACGGCTACTTCAACGACTATATTTTTAGTCCAACGACTACTTTTTTTACAACGGCTTTTTTATTTCATTGTTATAAATGGTAGCCTATTTCTTCTTCCCATCTCGGAATTCTCAATATCTTTCTCTCCATCTCAAATTACTATTCCGAACAAGTAGAAAGCTCTCTTTGTGTTTCTTTCACCTACCAGCATGGATCAAAGTGTAACACTTTTATGCTCGCTTGGAGGCATCCTTAATGGATTAGCTTACGAAGGAGGTTTAACTGAAGTTCTTATAATAGATCGAAATATTACGTTTAGTAGTTTATGTAATTTAATGGCCGAACAATTTTCTATCGATTTTGATAAATTTATATTAGTACATATTTTTGCTTCTAATTCTATAAATTTAAATAGTGATCAAGCATGGATCTCTGCTTGTTTTATTTTTGAGGCACTGGTTTTGGTCGGCTCGAACCCTCCCCACCCCCCCCCCCCCCCCCAAAAAAAAAAAAAGGTGTAATTTAATTTTGGGTGGCTTTATAAACACCCAAAATCGATAGATTTTGAGGGATTTTATTATTTTATTCCATTTATATCCTCACCAAAAATACATAATTATAACTACTAATACCCTTCCCTATTTAATTTTATTCGTATAAAAAACTTTCAGAACCGTTTCGTTAGTGAATTTGCAAGCATGAATTGGACTGGTTTAAAAGCCTATACTTAAAAAACCACCCAAAATCAGACCCCTCGTAGCCGCTAATAACCAATACTCTAAAAACATCTCATAACCGCTACTCATACAATTGCCAAGCAGATCCTAAAGGCCAATGGAATAGTTAACCATGCCCAATTGATTTGGTCAGAGTAAGGAGCATCTATCAACGAAATATTTAACTGGGTTTGGAATTTGAACAAGTTCACCTAAGTAGCAAAATACCCTCATGATCTACTAAAAGTATAGGTTAAGAATTGAGTGGTTCACATATACAGGCCACTAAGTAGAGATCTTAATGTTTACTCATCAAAGAAAAAGAGTCAGCAAAACTTCTTCATCAATGTATATATATATATATATATATATATATATATATATATATATATATATATATATATATATATATATATATTTATAATTTACTCAGCTAGCTCAACAGATATGGGATAAGTTCCAACATCAAAAGTTTCTAGGCCTTAAGTCTCTCTGTTACAAAAGCTTGTTTCTGATTACATATTAATTCTGAGAAACAGTATATCAAAGAGGGATAAATCTAAAGCTTGGTAACGACAAGTTGGAAAAAGAAGTCAAACATAAAGATGGATCTACCGAGTCTTCTTCTTCTTCTTCTTCTGTTTCTCCTTCTTTTCTAACACATCTTGTGTATATCCAAGTTGATCGCATGGCTGTAGATCCGATTCAAATTTAAAGACATGTTCAGGAAACCCGGCGGCGTTGATATCAACTCTGCTCATCTCTCCACTCCTCATGTCATACCTATATTTTATATATATATTAATTGAAATTAATATAGTTATAGAGAAAGTTAAGTTAGAATTTGTTATATAATTACGTACGTACGTACCATGTAGCTCCCCATATGCCGGATAGGAACGCAACTTCCTGAGGAGTCGAGCATGCCAATTCTCTCCTTTCAATAATCTCCCATGCTGCTTTACTGTGATCAACCATGGCCCAAATCTCCAACTCAATCTCCAACTCAATTTCCTTAGGAGTCGAGCCAGTAGGCCACGCCCTGCACCTCCACCCCGGGATGGGGCGAGAACAGGAGATACGGCAAGCAGCCGGCGTGGCGCCTCCACCGCCACGTTTCGGAGTCGAATGTCTCGAGCACAATGTTGTCGAGGTCCCTGTGACTGGTAGAGAGCCTCACGACTTTGAAGTACCCGCGGGGCCGATGGACGAACGTTGCTATCTTCTCCGTGTGGAATCTCGTCTTCGGGTTCAGCATTGGCCTCCACTGCATTGTGGTCGGCTTGCAGACGATGTATCGAGGGATGCGGTGGTTGTTAGAAGGAGCCTCACACAGTAGGATGCCGCAGCGATTTGCGACGGAGAGTATCTGGGTTCCTCTAGGGACGAAATCGAGAGACACTGCAGCAGGTTGTGGCGGCGACGACGACGACCTGCAGCAGAAAGGGACGAAGGTCGAGGAGTACAGATTCCTCGTGATCCTTTGGACGAAGTAGCCGGACACTGTTTGCGTCCGACGACAGTGCAGGAGGATGAAGCTAGGCTCGTAGGTGATCCGGCGCCAATCCCTACAGACCCGACGACACTCGTAGATGCTACGTAGGGAGGTTCGGGTTAGGATCTCGTAGAATGATCTTCCTCCATCACCATCTCCCTCTCCATCTCCATGGAGATGATAGAGTACAAGGAGGAGGACAGGGTGCACGTATAACTATGGAAGTTTTCGTGTTATTTGACGTTTCTTTATATAAATCGTATTTGGCTTCCAAAATATTTGGATAATGTCATCTGACATTATGTAATATCTGACATTACAACTGACATAACACAAATTTTAATCCAAAACATTAATTATTCAATTTTTTTAATATTAATATTAATGTTAATGTTAATACTAATATTAATGTTAATATTAATTTTAATGTTAAGATTAAAAAAATATTAATTTTAATGTTAAGGCTAAATTCTCTAGAGGACTTGGGGTCTATTTATTTAGTTAATAGCAAAATCTTCCGATCTAAATTTGGTAATAGGGTTTCCTATTTTTTTTTAAAAAATTAGAGTCAATCTTGATTATTGATGGAATACTTTAAAAAATTAAATTTTTTTTTATGGACTACTTTAATAATAAGTTAAAATCTTTTTGGTGCATGAGGTGAAAATTAATATACGTAAATCCTCCAATCTAAATTTGGTAATAAGTTTCCTATTTTTTAAAAAAATTATAGAGTCAATCTTGATCATTGATGGACTACTTTAAAAAATTACTTTTTTATGGACTACTTTAATAAATTAAAATCTTTTTGGTGCTTCAGGTGAAAATTAATATAGCAAAATCTTCCAATCTAAATTTGGTTATAGGTTTCCTATTTAAAAAAATATTATAGAATCAACCTTGATCATTGATTGACAACTTTAAATTTTTTTTTATGGACTACTTTAATAAATTAAGATCTTTTTGGTGCTTGAGGAGAAAATTAATATACGTAAATCTTGCAATTTATATTTGGTAATAGGGTTCCTATTTAAAAAAAATTATAGAGACAAACTTGATCATGGATGGTAAAAAAATTAATTTTTAATGGACTACTTTACAAAATTAAATTTTTTTGGTGCTTGAGGTGAAAAATAATATATATATATATATATATATATATATATATATATATATATATATATATATATATATATATATATATATATATATATATATATATATCCAAACACTCCACTAAATTAAAAAAAAAATTATTATCTTCTACTCTATAATGCGGTTTGAAATGGCTCAAAAGTGAGTCATTCAAGCACTATGTATATCATCAACCATTTAATTTTAAAAAATTATAAAAAAAATTATAAGTTTCTCTCTCTTTTTCGCATACCAAATACTCTTTGTTTTATTTTAGTTCCACATAACAAAATACCTCCTCTTTTGTTCATGATTAAATTAAAATTAAATTTATATATACCTTAATTAAAAATATAAAAATATATATAACAAATCTTAATTTAAATTTAGATATTTAAATATTATTTTTATAGGATTATAAAGAAGAAAAATTATTTTACGTGCAACATACTTTTACTCATACTATTATAATACGACTTGGAAACAACTCAAAAATTAGTCATCCAAGCCATATGTGTATCCTCCATCAAATACATATTCTAATTGCATATGTATCTCATGTAGTTAATATATATATATATATATATATATATATATATATATATATATATATATATATATATATATATATGGTGGTTATATATGTCTACATTCTTGGATATAGAAGTGGCACGAGGTAGGCTAACTCTGACTCCATTGCAGACAGATTAAACCTAAGATCACATTCGTCGTCTGCAGATGATGTCCTAGTTTTTGCCAAGACTAATATGGACTAAATGGAGCGATTAAAGAATGTTTTGCTAGACTGGGAAGAGATGTCTGGATTGACTATCAATATGATGAAGAGTAAAGTGTTCTTTAGCAAAGACTACAAGAATAAGCAAATCATTTGGGAGATGTTGGGCATGAAGAATGTAGGCTTCCTGTTACTTATACATTCAAGAAAGCCTTCGTGAACTCAATCAAAAGAGCAAACAAGCTTCATGTTCTCCTGCTCGGAGAATGCTAAAACAGCGTATATTGAGACAAGAGCTTATTCTATCAAAGAGCGTATTCTCGGCATCAATACACTAACTCATGGCAAGATCCGATCGGAAATAGCCAATTAGAAGAGTGGCTTAAAAGTTCCTTATCCTTCATGCTTCCTTATCCCTTTGTTGATGAATCGCATCTCCCCCCTTCCTTTCTTCTCTCCAAAACAAAGTCTTCGAAGTTGGTTGGGGGAGTCACTTCGCTCGCCTTCGGGTTAGTTAAGAGTTCTTGCTTCCTCCTTTGCTGCTTTGCTACCTTGCTAATGCTAAGAAGTGAAGTTCTATGGTTACTGTCCTAGGTGGAGATTAGAGACTCAATTCCTTCTATTGCCCCAAATGGAGAGAGCCTTCACCCTAGTGTCACGGAAACCAGTGCCTATAAAGGAGATGAGATCATAAGGGGCCGATTTCGCTACATCCAAAGAAAGGGATTTCATCGCCTTGTAGGAACATTTGATTCGGAATGTGAGTCTATAAGCAAAGCACAGCCGAGCCTCTTATAGGATAGTACTTCCTCTTCCTGTAACCGGTTTATTGGAGCCTAGCGAGCGAGAGGAGAGTGTTCGGGCATACTGCGCTACGAGCTGAAGCCACGCGCTCAAGCTGTAACTCCTCTACAATAGATTCAGATAGGCGGGATTCACGGATCGCCCGCGCTGACAGAGGCAGAAGCCAAAGCCGATGTGAAGGCCAGCCGTCGATTGAACCGGAAAGAAGACCGGAATCGCACACTCATTCCTAAGTCAGAAGAAAGGGAAGAGACTAAGGAACTGGCTTCTTGGGAGAATTGCTTTTTTTGAAAGTCAAAACGCTGATAACGCGAAGACACCTGGGCCTGGGGTTTTCGATCTCTGTTCTTGCGCGAAAGTCTCAGAAGGCAGTAAAGCGCCTTAATTAGATTGACTCGTCAAGTTAGAGATTAGATCGTAGACCGATGTCGGATTATTTTCCTTCACAGCATGGTTCCTGTCACGCTGGACAACAAAGAGGCTGTCGGCTTATATATAGTTCCAATCTTGAACTTTCTTCAGCTTCAATTCTGCTGTGACCACCAAAATGGAATTGGATTCAATGTACTCTATAAGCTCGATGTCCTGATCATCTAAATTCAACGGATAGCTAATTCTGAAAGAGGGGATCGGACTGAGGAATTGAAAGTGAGGACGGTGGTTTTCAACAGAGATAGAGTTTTTCCCAAAGAAGTGAAAAGGCACGTACGCGGGAAATGAATCGAAGTAACGCGATAGATTCGCAGGAATGAACGAAGAAAAAGCGTTAAGACAATTCAACATCTTTGATTTATGTTAGAAGGTGCAGAACGTTAGAAGCAAGTGGGCCTCTGGCCACACTACCAACCCTCGCTACGGCTTCTTTTGAAGCTTTAGTTCTCACGCATCCTAGCTTCAAGATCTGGCTTTCGCTTTGAGCGCGAAGCGGCTTGCTGAGATCAAATGAGATATCCTAACCTTTGATTGTCAAACTTGCAGTTCCCATGAACCAAGCACAGGATGGATGGTGTACCAATCAATTTCGTTGGGAAGATGGATGAAAGAAGGATATCGAGAGAGAGATAGGAAAAAGAGTACGGAAGCGAGAGCAGACGGAGATATAGGCTAGCTAAATGCCCTCAAATCCGTGTACGAAAGGGCCCGCGATCATGGGCAGTACATGGATAACCCGGACCCTCATCAAGCATTTCCCTAAGCCGATTCGCCAACTAATTCATATCCAACTTATTCGCCAACACATGATCTTTCTCACGAAACAAGTCTCACGAATCTGAGGCGGAATGAGAATGTTTTTCAGCAGAAGGTCTTCAGTCATCTCGCCGGCCAAGCCTCTTTCAAGCTGTCCAACTGTCCAAGCTGTCCAACTATCCAATTGCCACAGCTGTGGATATAGGTCTTTTGAGAATACGCCTCAACGACCAATGGTTAACGGTGGCTTTGATGGGCGGTTTTGCTAGAATAAGTAATAATGAGATCACCATTTTAGGAAATGATGCGGAGATGAGTACTGACATTGATCCGCAAGAAGTTCAACAAGCTCTTGAAATAGCTGAAGCTAACTTGAGTAGAGCTCAGGGCAAGAGACAAGCAATTGAGGCAAATCTGGCTCTCAGACGAGCTAGGACACGAGTAGAGGCTGTCAGTGTTATTTCCTACTAGTAAACAAACAAATACATAAATAAAAATAAAAAAAGAAGTTCGTTAGAAGTTCTTTATTATACTATACATCACATTTGGCTTCCACCGGTTGAACACAATCAAGTCTAACCTGATTATACAACGAAAAAAAGAAGATGGATAGAAAAACTTATTAGATACCATTGACTCCGGTATCTAATAAGTTCTACCTTACCTACTATTGGATTTGAACCAATGACTCCCGCCGTATGAAAGCAATACTCTAACCACTGAGTTAAGTAGGTTATTTATTATCACAAAAAAAGGACCCATCGCTTCGGGGATTATAGGTGGAAAAGCGTCACAGCTATGGTTTTTCTTATTTTCCCGGAAGAAGGGCTTCTGAATTAGCTGAGGAAACCGCCCTTCCTCTACATCAAGAGCGGGCTCTGCCGTAAGGAATTTGATGTCAACACTTAGATAGAGATATTGCTGTAAACACAAGAAGTACACGAGAACTTTTGAGTTGGGATACCAAAAAGAGTGAACTTAGGTTGACGGTGGAACCCCTCTTTTTAGGGGGTGGGAGACAGAGAAAAGATAAGTAGGGTTTTCCATGATTTGGATTAACAGGCCTAAGACAAAAAACCGGTTTAGGAGCCCTCCCCTTAATCCCCTCCTGCATCAATTACCTTCCCGTAGCGATCACTGGACCGAGGAACCGACCTTTCTCACTAGTGAGGAAAGGTCGAGCAGCTTTTCCCCCGTCTCAAAATATGCGGAAATGGGGGGGTGGGGTGGGGTGGTTATATATGTCTACATTCTTGGATATAGAAGTGGCACGAGGTAGGCTAACTCTGACTCCATTGCAGACAGATTAAACCTAAGATCACATTCGTAGTCTGCAGATGATGTCCTAGTTTTTGCCAAGACTAATATGGACTAAATGGAGCGATTAAAGAATGTTTTGCTAGACTGGGAAGAGATGTCTGGATTGACTATCAATGTGATGAAGAGTAAAGTGTTCTTTAGCAAAGACTACAAGAATAAGCAAATCATTTGGGAGATGCTGGGCATGGAAGAATGTAGGCTTCCTGTTACATATATGGGAGTGCTACTATCCAACAAAGCTATTGATGCACAAGGAGGGGCTAAGTTGGTGGACGCTTGCAGAAAAAGAATGGAAGGATGGAGATCCAAACTACTGTCTTATGCTGGGGGGATTGAACTCACTAAGTATGTAATTAGCAATATTGCTATTTGTTGGCTTCAAGTGTTTCAACTTCCCAAAACTATTATCAGCAAAATCCATACTATTTGTCATAATTTTCTATGGGGGAAGGCCAAACATGCGGTCAGCTGGGAGGGAACTGTAAAACCAAAGGAAGGAGGAATTGCAATGATTCGATGACAGGGCTTCAGATTAAGAGATCATGGCAGTTATCAACCAAGGATGGGATGTGGGAGTGAGTGGATGAGAAACAAGTACTTGAAGCCTTGAAGGGTAGGAGTTTTTTGATATTACAGGAGAATAACAATTCTTCCCCGAACTGGAAGGATATTCTTAGAATGCTAGGAGTTGTTACCAAAGTCATTGTGACTGGGAGCACATCTTTATGGTTGATCCTTGGCTTGCATAGGGAAGACTTATTGACAGATTTCGTGGTAGTCATTTACCACATACAATTAGAATCTCAATGTGGATGCTATAGTTCACAATTGAACTTGGACTCCTACTGCAACCAGGATCGATCACCACACCTATGCATGATGAGATCATTAATACTCCTTTTTATCATAACATGCATCAGGATTATTGGAAGTCGACTCTCAGTAGCACTCGGGATTTCTCTTTCCAGTCTGCCTACAACTTAGCCTTGTGGGGGTTGGTTTTTTGGGTACTGCAAAAGTAGAGCTATTAAAGGCAGGCTACAGTCCAAATCTAGGCTTCCTCAGCATGGAACTAGTTGGGATAAGGCAGGGAATGAGTCCTTGAACCATCTTTTCTTTCAGTGTTGATACACCATGGAAATTTGAGGCCCTATAGCTTGGTCATTGCAAATTGCATCAAGTAACCATCTGTTGGACTAGGGTAAGAGCACTAAAGGGAACTTTTGAATACATTTTGGATAGACATGTTATCAATGCCATTATCTGGCAAATCTGGCAAGAGAGAAACATAAAATATTGAATAAGGTGTTTGTCAAGCCTCGAGTACTGTTAAAAATGACAATCAGGGATGTTCAGATTTTAATGCAGAAGTGCAGGATGAAGAGTGGAAACTTGTATATTCTGGGGTCTCGCAATTGTGTATTCTGGGGTCTCGCAATTGTGTATCCCTGGTTATACTCTTTTGTAACATTTTTAGTTGGTTACATCAAAATAATTTTTTTTTGTCCATTTCTTGAGGCCGCCAGCTTGGAACCGTGGCCGTCCCGCGACCACCCAGCCATCCCATGCCCACGGGGGGCTCGAACTTGGGACCTCCCCCAAGTGAGCCCCCCTCCCTAACCACTTGGGCTAGGGAGCTTGGACTACGTCAAAATAAAATTTATATATATATATATATATATATATATATATAAAGTGGAGACATAAGACCCGAGTAGGCGGTGTTCTAATCCCGGTGGGAGCGAACATGAACAATTACCCCTCTCTCTCTCTCTCTCTCTATATATATATATATATATATATATATATATATATATATATATATATATATATATATATATATATGTTGTATTGGGCGCTAGGCGAGGCGAGGCGAGGCGAGACCATGCCCGCCTCGCCTAGGCGCCCGTCCAGATTTCTGGGTCTCTAAACATGTGTAAACATTGTAGGCAGCAGCAATAGCAAAAGTCAGCAGCAACAGTAGCATAAGGCCGCAACAGTAGTAGCAAAAGGCTGCAGCGGCAGTAGCAGATTGCAATAAGAGGGAAAAGACAACAGTAGCAGTAGCAAAAGGCAACAATAGCAGTAGCAGAAGGCAGCAAACAGCAGCAATTTTTACAATAGCACCTGTTTTAGCAACAATAATAACCCTAAAGTCCCAAAAAAATATTAGTAAAAAGCCCATAGCCCATCCTGAGATCCACCGCCTAGGCGCCCGCAGTTGTCTCCCCTGGGCGAACCTGGGCGCCCGCCTAGGCGCGCCTAGGCGGCCCTCGCCTTACACTGCAGTAAAATATGCAGGTCGAGGCGACCTGTTCAAATCGGGCGCGCCTAGGCCGCCTAGACGCGCCTAGGCGTCGCCCGTAACAACATATATATATATATATATATATATATATATATATATATATATATATATATATATATATATATATATATATATATATAAACCTTCTCCTAATGGTCAATAGATGGAGACATAGCCCATCCTGGGTGGGTGGGATTCGATCCCACGGGAAACTGGATTATTCCTCCCAATTATGGTGGGAGTTCATCTTCTCCTAATGGTCAATAGATGGAGACATAGCCCATCCTGGGTGGATGGGGTTCGATCCCACGGGAAACTGGATTATTCCTCCCAATTATGGTGGAAGTTCATATATATATATATATATATATATATATATATATATATATATATATATATATATATATATATATATATATATTCGAAGAAGGTAAATATTATTCTGGCTCGAAGACCTTACTACCACAGTCCGAAGGCCCACACCTGCACCCGGCCTGCACCTGCACCGGCTGCGAGGAATTAACATGCTTCCTCGTTGCTCAAACCTGCAACCTACGGGGGGATGCCTCCATCCTTGACCATTTGGGCTAGAGGAGCTTGGCTATATATATAAGCCATAAAGATATGTTGAGATTTTGTTTACAAATGACTAGTACCCCGAAAAGTAAACGGCATCTCTTAATTAGTGTATCTAAGAACCTAATCATTTGTGTGTTTACTTCTTAAAGGAGGATCGGTCAACATATAGGTCCAAATTTGATATTTGAGAATTCTGACTAAGGATATATTTTTGGGTGCACTTAAATGGTTGTATTTGTTTTACTAACTTATATGCACATGGTTGATTTTCAAAATTAATTATTGTGATAGGATTTGGTTAATATTTTGGATAGGATTTAGTTTTATTTTGGTAACTTGTTTCTTATTGCAATTAGGACTAGTAGTTTTGATGACCAATGTTTGATTGGCTATATAGACTCATGTACTCACTACCCTAGTTTTATCTATTGAAGCTATTACATGATTTATTTGAGTTATGGTCTATTGCCATTGTTAGAACAATTTTCTACTTCTCCTTATTCATCTTACAAAAACCCTAACCAAATTTCATTACCATCCGGCCAAAGCCAAGTTTCCTTTATGTTGCACCTTAACATTTGTGTTTACCAATATGAACTAAACTACGTCAAATCCTTTTAACTTGGTTATATAGTCAATAGTGAACTCACAATAGATGGTCGTCTTCAAGATCAACTGATAACTTCTACTTCAGCATCTTTTACAAAGTGTTCCTATAAAATCAAACTTAATTGTGGTAATAGAAGAGATAATTCGCAAGAAATGAAGAAAAGCAAGATTACCAACATTGACATTCAAAGAAAAATTTAAGTTAGATAACCATGAGCATTTACAAACCTTTGCAATCAACTGTCAGAACCAATTCTACCCTTCGCAATCAACAAGCTGCTCTAAAGGTAATAAACTTTGGCAGCATTACGAGACAAACTTTACTACATTCAACTGGTTACTGAATCTTGATATGGTGTTCTTATTTCCAGTCTGCATATGGAAGCATCAAGAAGAAACAGACCAAATGTTGAACTACTGTCACAATCAAATAAATGTGAAAGAATACAATTGCTAGGAAAAGAACAATACTATAGTAAGATGAGAGATAATTACCAAGAACACTACATGTATAATTGCGTTCACATGGTAACATATATTAAGAAAATTATCAGAGAAAATAGGAAAACAAGGAAAAATATGCCAGCATTATATAACCACCAATTTTTTTCAGGTTTAAAGTATATCCTAAGTTGTGAAATACTATAGTCCATGAGTCGTGGAGAGAAATTACAAAATATTTAAGGAAGAATTTTTTCAACAGTAACAATGATAGGTAAGGCAATGCAGTCAACAAGAAACTGATACATGATTCTTGAAGAGTTTTTAGTCAGAAACTTCAAAAGATCACATGCATTAAATAATACCAAGAGGAACGACTTTCAAGTTTCAAAAGCTAAAGACAAAAACAAAAAGTGCAGTAAATGATAATACTTGCATGGACTCACAGACAACCAAATATCGGGGAGTTTATTTTGCAAGAAAATGCCCAAAGATGTAATACTTTCTTTCACTGCAACTGATTTATTTTCTACCAGAAAACAAAGGGGCATGATAGTGCATGACCAGGTTCTCCGCTAAAGCAGTGGGTAGAGATGGTCAAGATGCACACAACATATCAAATGCAAAACAAAATTAAAGGAATGATTGCACTTAGCTTATCTATTGCAATACTGCAAGACGGCCATCCTCCCAAAAATGATGTGCGACCAGGCTCTCCCCTTAATGCAGCGTGTTGAGATGGTCAAGATGAACAAAGCATATCAAACAGAAAATAAATTAAGGAACAATTGGACTTTAGCTCATATATGATATATCTATTGCAATACTGTAGGACAGGCATCCTGAAAAAAATTGGTGAAGGAGAATGATGCAGAAGGGAGGGGGGAGAGAGAAAAAAAAATACTTGAACAAATCCTACAATTTCATTAGAATTTTGTCCACCTCGAGTTCTTTTACATTGGTACCATTTTGTATGATGTATATGCTGTTACCACCAAGAAAGCAAGGCCACTACCCCTTCTCTGCAGAGCACTATGAAGTGAAAATCATATGGTGTCCTTCACTAATGCATTCAGAAGCCAGCACTGCCTTTTGACATCCTTTCAAGTCCATTCAAAATACATACACCCTGCTAGTAAGGTTCCTGGTCCATAACTGGGTAGTTGTCCTAAGTTAGCATCTTTCAGTTGTACTCTTACAGTATTTACACTGAAGCGGCAGCGGCATTAGGCTAAAGTTTTCCCCTCCACTGCAGTATCTAACAACTGACAACCCTAACCACAGAGACCACTCAAGTGGAGAAGATGCCAGTTGACCTTTCTTTCTTAATTATTTGTAACCGCAATGGAAGCCCCAGCAAAATTTCTCAGACCATCACATTGGGAGTTAAATAAGAAATTTCACTGATGGTCCAGCTTCAGCCGTAACTTTCTTCTTCTTTCCTGTCGTTTTGTTTATCAACCACATGGTTTCTGCCGCAGGGTCTAAAGAAGTAAGGACCCGTGGATCCTTGTCCTACAAGTAGATGATAGAATCATCCAAAGAGTATATTCGAAGAGCAAGAGATGAGACAGTGGGTGTTTTTGCAGCAGCTGTGAGGGACGACCAATACCACCACCCATTTTCCAAGTATTCTGACTTGATCATATGCTCCAAGAGTATCGTAGCCTGAACCATCTATAAATACAATAAACATCATCATTCAAGAGTTTGTTAACGACCTAAGATATCTCTAGAAAATCGGACAGAAAGTACACAAGTGAATATCATATAGATAGGCATGAAACATTACAAAAGCAGATAGAATCCTAGACATCACAAACACCATGCATAAAGCATCACAATTGAACAACAGGCAAATGAGTTCATGATAACCTAGAATTTCAATCATCAAGTTCTTTTAAAAGCTTAAAAATGCAAGATGTTATGGTTCCATTGTTACAAGTTACGAATATATCTAGCCATCATTTATTTTCATACGGAAGTACCAACTTGCTTGGAGTTTATCTGGAATCCTAGACATCACAAACACCATGCATAAAGCATCACAATTGAACAACAGGCAAATGAGTCCATGATAACCTAGAATTTTAATCTTCAAGTTCTTTTAAAAGCTTAAAAAATGCAAGATGCTATGGTTCCATTGGTACAAGTTACGAATATATCTAGCCATCATTTATTTTCATATGGAAACCTAACGAAAAGGCATAGAACTTTTTCACTTGTAAAAGTTATGTACCAACTTGCTTGGAGTTTATCTGGAACCCTAAGCAAGAGGACCAGAACATTTTCACTTGTAAACACTGTTGTGACGTACTAAAACAAAGGGCAACAGACATCCTGATGCTTACTCAATACAAATATGAGCTCTATAGAGAAAGTAGCAGGCTCTGTGGCAAAAGAGATCTGTAAAGTTACATAAAAGAAGGATTTCCGAGAGAAATAGCTTTTTTAGCTTTGGCCAACACCATAATGTGGTCGTACGCAGATACTTAATTCAAAGAGACTTGCCAATTCAAAACAATGTGAACTGCGGTATAAGAGAGTGGAAATAGGATTCTTATGATACAAAATAAACACACGTCAAGAGGGAGAAAATGAGATCATTACACATGACACAAACTAACAGGAAACCCACCCTAGACGGAACAATGCAGATGATAACAATCAAATGCATGCAGAACCCTAGACGATGCTAGATGTATGAAAAGCCAGCCGTAATCAGGTGACTTGACACATCCAGGCAATAGCATTTTTCATCAAGAAAAAATATTCACTAGTTCATCTAGCAGAAAGTTGTAGAAGTGTTGAGCATTATATTTCTCTTATATCAACAGACCTACTAATGGCAGATATGAGAACGGGATTTAGTCATTTGACACATTAAGCTTTTAGATTTCAGCTAGCTATAAACCGGAAAGAAGCCGAAACAGAGGCAACTTAAAAACCAAATTCGAACTGGAGTAGCTGGCAACTCACCTCAAATATTGACTCCGCAGACTTAACGAATGCACGCCAAGCACATCTTCTCACTAAGTTAGACATTGAAGGTCTAAATGCTTGTTCTGGCAGAGCTGCATCCATATCAAGTAAGTTAATCTTGAGCCTCCTTACAATATGTGAAACCTTACCAACCAGAGGCTTTAACGACAGTTCAGGAATCATACAACTTTGATAAAGCTTTGATCTTTGTAAAGCCTCATGTCCTCCAGCACATTTATGGTCAGCGGTGGTTTTCAGCAAAAGGTCACCCTCGCCATCTTCACTACACCTTTGAGGTGACTTAGCCTCAGGACCAGGCCCACTTCTAATGGGATCCATTTCGCTTTGTGTGGACATTGGTGATGTATTCAGGTCATTGTCATGCTGCTTTTGGTTCAGCAGCAATGGCGGATCAAAAAACATAGGTGGAGATGATATTAAAGATGCGACCCCATGTGAACCAATCAGTCCTATCTCCTTAACCGACTCCTTGGGAGAATTATCAATGACGAATTTTTTGCATATCTCATCAAAATCAAAAGGGCAAGTTTTTCTCTGAAATTTGACAAACTTGGAGGCAGAGTCAAACTTACCCTTTCTCAATGTTTCAGTAGTATCTACTGCATCAGCATGATATTTCTCTCTAGTGCTCTCGGACCTAACTCCTTTTCCTCTGATTGAATCATCACCATCTTTGACTTCATCAGAAGAAGGATTAAGTGAAGTGCACCTTCCATCATTATGCTCCTCCAACTCCTTGACAGTGCAATAGGTTTGGTGGCAGGATAAGCAATGGTGGCGAGAAGGCCATACAGGCTCTAAACATTCACATCTGTACATTCTATCTTCATTACTTACTTTTGGCTTTCTCCCACGCTTCTTTGGATTTTCGCTTTCTAGATCTGAGCAAGGACCATACTTTTTTCAAGAATAATTGTAGCCTTTATGGTTGAGCACCGAGGAACTGTAATTTTTTCAGTAGACGGATACAACTCCTGGTTAGGATCATTTGAAACAGTAATATTCCCTTGATGGAATAAAAGCCTCTTCCTTTGCAAGATGCTCTCCTTCAACTCTCTTTCTCTAGAGTCACTATCTCTCAACCAGCAAAGAAGTTGTTGAATTTCAAAATCAGATTCATAGATAAACAAGGGAGATGAATGACATGTACCAACGCTTAAATCGCCATCAGCTTGTCTAACATCATCAGCTTGGCTGAAGGAACAAGAAGTACGAGGATATTTGGAGTCCCTCATTTTAGTTACTTTCCTTCTCTTCATAGGCACACTACCAGCTACAGCCAACCAAGGTCGTTTACCAGGCTTTCCTATAACCCAGTATGATCGACCTACAGAATCCCGACCTATGAAATCCCTTCTCAAAGATGTCATCATAAGCTGTGATTCTAAACTGGCAAATGAATCCTGCAACTGCAAAATCTCATTCTTTAAAGAGTTATGTTCAAGATTACTGGCTTCAGATTCACCAACACCAGCATTAACTGTGAACTGGCTTCCTTCCAGCACTTTACTTTGATGGGCAGAAGGTGATTCCTCTGCCAGCATACCAGCCCCAGAGACCATAGTCACAGTACTCTCTCCCAAATGAGTTCTCTCATTGTCTGATGGCAGATCAGATCCATGAAACTTATCAGGTTTCGACTGCATCGTGCCGTTAGTTTCCACACACAGCACTTTTCCTACACCCAAACAACCATTTGTACTCTTTGAATCACCAAGCAGCCTCCTCTGCACATCTCTGTGATCAATGTCAAGAACCATTTCCCCCCCTCCATTCAGCTGTTGTGAGGGGTTTCCATGTATTGTGATCTTACTCAGGATATCATTATTATGTACCCCATCCTCATCAACCACAAAATCCGGCCGGGAGAACTGTGCCCAAGGCATATTGCTGTTGGCATGATTCTCAATCACACTGTTTAATAAATGTCCCAAGTCCTTACTAGTATCAGCTCGTCCATTGTCCTCAACGCATCCTTCTACAGGTATAGCTTCCTTCAGAGGGCTCACAGAAATATTTGTAGCATAGACCAAACCGTTACTTGAATATTGTTGTTCTGTCAGGTTTCCACGGTCAGCATATATAACTGTTCCACCCCCTTCCCTAAAGACATCACCAGTTCCACAAGATCTGCTTGTATATTCATTTACACTCATAGCCAATAATTCCTCTTTGAATTTCAAGTTTCTCCAATCAAGAGTTAAAGCACGCAATTTTTGCTGCAGATCATTTGACTTATCAACACATTGTTCGAGGTGTTCACGAATAATTGCAGAGTTCAGCACTTCATCACATAAAAACTTCAATAATAATATTCTCTGCATTCCACAAAGAAGGAAATGTCAAAATCATAAAGATGGAAATATCAAATACAGCAAAGACACCAAAACTATGTAAAACCATTGAGATAAGTTTGGAAAAGAATAGCAAGTATCAATAATAAGGCCATTACTTCAAAAAGACCTCCCCGCTAGTTCATAATTTAACATGATAAACAGGTATTAAGTTAGACCTCCCCGCTAATATCAAATCCAGCTCTAATGATTTCAGAGTGAGATAACAAAACCAGCACAACTTGATGCTAAATTAAGTTAGACCTGCTGGACAAAAAAGAAAACCTAATACATTGCTCCACTACTCAACTACCAACTTCGCTAGTAAGATAATTAGTTTGGCTACACCAAACTGTCCCAAGCTACAGCAGAAGTCAATCAAGATCAACTAAGAAACAATTTTTTTTGTTAAAAACAGAAGACTTAAAAAAAAACAAAGCATGTGTTATCCCTTCTTTATAGCAAGGTTAAACTGCCAAAGAGATACTCATAGGAAGAGTTTGAAACTGATACCAACAGTGCAAGCCTGTTTTATAGGCGTGATATTAGATAACCAAGAATGAAGTATACCAAGAAACAAGTTGCTAAGAGATTTGTGCCAAATTTGACCAAGGGGACAATCCATCATGAATATTAAGAAGCCTTTTTAAGAGAAGTTTTAAGTAAAATAGCAAACATGAAGATATTTTTGTAAAAAAGATTATCCTAACACACAATATCCAGTTTCTTGTTCTAACTTCTAAGACAATCATGTCCACATCAAAATTGAATGCCGCTACAACTCATGATACAAGACAAATTTATTTTAAATGCATATACCTGATGACCAACAGATAAATACTCACCTCTTTGATATTCCTGAAGAAAAGGGCATGTACGTATAAATTTGAATGTTTTCACAATTGACTATGTGCTCACCTAAAAAATGAATGGCACAGGGAGGCACCTAGGTGGCCCCTAGCCTTGGTTAGGGCCTCAGAGGACATGTCAGCATAGTCTTTAAACAGCTATTTTTCTTCTTAATAAAAGGGTGTTCCACTACACAATGCTCCAGCTAATTGCAGGGTCTCTAGGGAGGGCCAAGATGTAGGCAGACTTACCCACAATAAATGGAGAGGTTGTTTCTGCGACTCGAACCAGCATCTTCCTGGATACAAGCACCAACCCTTCCCTTCATACCAAGAGAAGCCTTTTTTATATTAAACTGCATAAAGCATTTTCCTGGGCAGGGCACCTATTACCCAACATATGTCATGCCGCCAGGACAAATAAATAACCCAGGCCTAGGTGACACAACATTGTGCCAGGAGGGGCTTATAAGGCTTCTTTTACAACACTTATAACTATAATTGCAAATGACACCTTACAACAAATTCCTTTCATCAAAAAAGCAAATGAAAATAAAGGGCATCTCGTGCTACAAAAAACCATCAAACTCCGCATGACCTAGCTAGGTTGAATATTTACAAAGAACATTTGTAGCAAAAATACATAGAGCTATAATTAAAGATGAACATTGTCTATTCAACACCCTAAGAAAAAAGTTGAGCCATTTCAGCGTTCTAAGGTTCTCTGTGACATGAATACTAAAATATGAAATTTTACAGGAGTATGATTCTTATCGTTATGATGACTGGACAAAAATCTGAATTAAGGGAGTAAGGCAAGTTGGAAAGGGTGGATGTATTTCTCCTTACAACATGAGATTACAGGATTTCAAAAGTTTACTTCCTGCGCAAAATACTAGGTAATGAAGAATATGCAAACAAATGAGGGTTCATAAGTGCACAAATAAGATTTAGACAAGAAAAAAGGTTTGGTGGTAGGCAATGGTAATACACCAAAACAATGTTCAACAAATGATGAACCAGATAATGCCAAGTTAAAAATGCCAACCAGATAGTACCAAACCATTAATATGAAAGGTCGGAGATTTTGAGGGGCAAAGAATACTAATACACTAATCTAATGGGTAAACTAGCAAACCTCTTCTGTGCTGAACTCCCAGTACTCACGTTCTTCCATTGCTTTTGCTAGTTGATACAGTTCCTCTTGAGTGGAGTAGTTCCCATCTCCCATACGTCTTCTGGGATGTCTTCTGATATCCTGTGTATGCTGACTTGTGTGTTGTTTACGCTGACGCATAACACAAGATGGACAATACCAGTTCCCTTCTGGGATCCTTGCTAGTGGAGGATTTAGGCAATACTTATGGTACTCAGAATCACATTTATCACATAGGAGAACACTGTCATCATCTCTATCTATGCCACAAACTTTGCACACTCCATCTTCCCAAGGAGCTTTAGGTATTTCATTTGCACCAACCAAAACATCATTCAGTTCTTTCATTGTTTCAGCATCTAATTGTTCAAAACCAGAATGATTCACAAGCTTCTGGCTCACAAGTAAAACCTGCATTTTGCATCGCAAGCTTAAGATACGTACGATAGTAATGTGTCAACAATACATCAAGCAGAGCAAAATTCTGTATTATGAGAAACGTATGATAGAGATGTGCCACAAATATATCACCCAATGTAAACGTATGATAGAGATGTGCCATAAATCTCCTTTTGTCATGCATTTAGCATCTTTAGAAACAAGTACATGCACTATACTGCATTAGCTGATGAACAAAACTATCATCAAATGGTTACTTAAAATGAGGGGAAATAATGATGATAAAGGAAGAACGACAATAACAAAAACAACAGAATGAACAAAAGTAACATTATTCAGGAATAAGGGATCAGAGATAAACCTCATTCTCATACAAGGACTCAAAATTCTGTGACAATCTTTCAATCTTCTGCATTAAATCAGGTCGATCACCATAAGCAACACTCAAATTGTGCCAAACCTGAAAATAAATACAAGTTAGTAAAAGTCAAGATGCCTGTTGCAGTCAAAGTGTACTCTTAACTTTTCACTCAGACATTGGATGTCCTAGTGCCAAGAAGCTCCCGTTTATGCAGGGTTTGGGAGGGTCAAGATGTACACATATACATATATGGCGAGGTGGTTTCCATGAACCTTGTATTCGGACAATAATAACTTTTCTGAAGTACAAGGAAATGAATGCCTAATAAGCAATATTAGGAAAATCCTGAACCTATCCTGGGAATGGGAAATTAAACTTTAAAACTGTGTAATTGTGTAGGTGGGTGATGGTTGTCGAGTGGGGCTGGGGGTAGGTGACACTGGAAATATAGGGAAACCACAGATTTTACACGTGCAAACAAGCCAAAATTAACTTATCATGCAAATAACCCTCAAAGAATAAGCCTTTTAAATTATCATACTTAGTTCTCTGTTCCCAAGTGACAACAATGCAATCAAAGGGTTCTATAAAATCAGCTATTAATTAAGTTGCCATAACTACGAATATTATTAATACATCAAGCCCCATAATCAATTTAACACTAAAGAATCCAAAAGTATGTATCAAGTAATAATAACTAGGTTGCAGAGACACAGACAGAGATTCAGATACACAGACTATATGGAGTTGGAATACGACATTCTTTATAAAAAATTGTGATCACGACCATGTCGAATCACTTCCAACCATTTATTGGGTCTCTTGGAATCTAATCATGTGAGGGTCATATTCAACATTGAGTGTCAAGGAACAATCGAGTTGGATACAATATCACCTATCGGACAATGTGGTCCTTTGGAGGAGCCTTTGTGCAACTTAGATTGATGATAACCAACCAACTTCATTATAAGCAAGCATATTTCAGTCCCTACCTTATTTAGCAAGATTGTAAATGCAACTCTTTCTTCTTAGAGAAGTAAAAATATGACAATTATGGGAAGTTAATCAAATAAAGAAAAGAAAGCTATTGCTTGTTACCAATATGATCATTTTAGGAATCTTAAGACCAAACAAATAGCATGGGGATAATTAAAAATATAGTATAATCTAACTTAAGTATATGTTTCTGACTATAATTAAATTAGATTGATATGTTTTTTTATTATACTAAAATTAGATTGGATTAAACTTTTCTGTTTTTTTCCGACTTTTTATGAAGTTTCCATTTTCTTTAATATTTTAGAAAAAGTGTGCTGCAACATTTTTCTTATTTATAAATGTGGTCAAGTGCACTGTATGTGAGCCAAGGCTTTTCATGGCCACCTATCACTCAATAGCAGCGGGAGATTAAGGAAACAATTGAGGAGCGGAGAATTAGGGGAAATATTTCTTTGAAAAGAATCCTCGAAACCTGCCAAAAGTAAGATCTCGTGAGAAATAAAATCTCCTCAAATTTCTAGTTTCTTTCTACCTATATAATTTATTTTTTAGTGTATCAAATAGAAAAATCAAATGCTACTTCATCAAATAGCTAGATAAGGATGGAATATAAACTACAAAGGCTTTTTCCAATCATGAGAAGCACTGGTCCTGATGTGTAAACTATAAATAGATAGCAAGTGGAAAAATCTTGACTCGGTGCTACACAATTGACAAATTGTTCTCAAAATAACTGAAGTATTCTTCCCCACGTAATAACGATCAGAAAATTTATGCACAACTTAGCCTACCAGAGTCAAAAAGCTACCCATAGGATATTGATATTCTGATGGCAACAGAAAACTTATCAACATTGATATGTTAGAGTTACAGTTAGCATGGTGAATATGAAACAGTTGAACAATAGATTTCTTACAGTTACATGATGAGTTCTGTCGGTGATTAGATTGCATTTATCATTTGTATAAGCATGTGATAAAAGCTCTATAGTCTACTCCATATTGGCTTGAACCAATATCCAGTTTCACGAACACATGTTATATCCTTGACTATTGTTTTACTCATAAAAAAGGGTTATGCCATAACCTGACTGGTTTCTACCAAAGAAAAATATTAAGCTCGTGTTACCTAAGACTTTGAGTATTTGGAATTCATATACTATTATACTGATACTTGGCCCAAAATCAAGAACCTCATACTAAAAAAACCACCAGTAAACTTAAGCTCACAAGAAATACCAACAGTGTTGCACAAATCAGATTCCAGGTATTCCATGTAGTACCGAATCATGCCCTCAAATCTCAGGGTGTCTCGTCAATATCTTTGCCCTTTCTGTACAACTGCAGCATCGACAAGAAACTAGAAACATCAACAAAGATAAAAACAAATGCATATGATCATTGCTTCTTAAGAACCTATACAAGCGTTATATAATGCATAAATGAGGAAAGACAGATGAATACCTCTTTGGCATAGAAGGTAATAGCTTCTCTACGGCTTGAAGAAGAACCTCAGCCCCTTCCTCCTTTGCAGCACTCGAGTCCTCAGCACCTGGTGACAATCAGGAACAGAATAATTGTTTGGTTAGCAACTTTAGGATCACGTTTACGCAAATGAAAATAAGATAATATTACGATACCTTGAGAGTGTGGAAGTGAGGAGCCACCTAGAAGATAATACCTAGACATCTCATCTACGTCTCTACCTTCTTCTTGCATTAAGTTATCAAGCATACAGCCAATGAGTTTATAAGCAACCAAACTAGTCTCATCACAGATCTTCCGGATCGAGGTTTCTCTAATGCGTGCAATCTCCTGAACAGTATGCCCGGGTTCCAAATCTATTTCCTCCTTGCAGAAATGCTTTGAGGGGTTCATATCATCTTGCTCTAGCTTACAATTCCTCGAGATACAATCATCAGTGTGATCTTCCATATTATCCAGAGGACAACTCTTATTGTTAATGGCTGGTGAAAAATCTTCTTCCTCCAGTTTAGGATTCTTGATGAAACAACCAGCCTCATAAGCATCGGCGACTTGTAAACGATTACTCTGATTATTGATTTTGGGTGCACGGTGTGCAGCAGTCCATGAATCCCCTGTAGTCCCTACATCTTCATTTAAGCAAGAGCTGTAAATTTGTCTGTGCTCACCAGATGTGGCGCAATAGTCGGTCTCATCCAATTGAAAATCATTGTTTTCATTGCCATCATTATATCCCAAAGGCTCTGACGTCTCTGACATCTCACCGGTCTGTGGAAGCGGGTTTAATACAACTTGTGTAAGCAGACCGCTAACATTCAGCACACTCTCTACTTCTTCGTCTATCATATTCTCGCTCGAAAACAATACGGGTCGGCGTCGAGACCTCCTGTTTAGGAAGGCAAGAACACTTAACACTTTGTCAGGAATTTCTATAGCATCACATTCAAAAAGATACTGCATCAAGTAATTCCTAAGGCTACACCTAAAACTCCTCATCGAAACCTTAGCCTCTGGATCTACCAAGGGATGCAAAGCTTTGAGCTCTTTTATTCTAAAATTTGGTAATGACCAAAGAGCTTTCAATATATCATTCTGCACGTATACTATTTTAGGTGAAAAGAGATAAAACTCTGACGTCGATATGTCCACGCATCTCGTTTTCTGCTTGAGGGACAGACGCATAACTGACAATGCTTTAGCAAATGGTTCCGGCAATTCATCCCCTTCCCTTAGGGCCAAAAGAAATTTCTTGCATCTTTTTCTCACTCGCGTAATAAGCAAATCTCTTTTGCATGCATTGAGAATAGGTGGGAATTGTGGGATCACTGTGCCACCCCTTAGCTTCCTGTTAACCACAACTAGATCAAGTAATGGCATTTCATCAAGTCCTTCCAAGGTAGTGTGGATGGTCAAAAGAAGAGGTGAAGACTGGCTCTCCAGATTGCCAATATCAAGGAGCTGCAGGTTCTCTTGAACCACATGGTGCCTTCCTTGGCTATCACTAAATGATCCAAAGCTTTTCTCAACATTAGTTCTTATAGTTTCAGCAGAAACCTGAAAGAAAATTTTCCATTAAATACCAATTAGGGGTATACAAAAATATAAGCAAATTTAGAACAGGCATGAATAGAACATTATCTTTATTGGAACCTATTAGAACCTTCACAAGGGATCAATGTGGATATAATAACCAAGTCCATTTAAAACAAGTCTCTCTGCTTTGTTTAATAATTCTATGAGGTCTGTTTTGATAAGAATTGAAATCTATGATCTTTCAGATGACTTATAGTTTGTCATAGAAAGCTTGGTCGGGTAGGCAAGGATGCACTAGTATATTTGTAGGTCTAGGCCTGATTATGAAGTTTGTCTGGTTTATTCAGAGATCTAGTTATCTAAGAAGGCATGTGAAATAAGGGCCATAGATTAGACAGGACCAGGGAAATTTTCGGATAACTTCTGCCAAACAGAAAATGCAATTGGCTTACAACCAAAAATAATAAATATAAAATAACATGTATGGCGGCACTGCCTATACGAAATGACATAAATATAGAGAGCAAGACCAACTTTTTTTTTTCTTTCACAGCTATGCAAACAAGAAATTAACTCACCTCGTCACTCCTTACATATGATTCCGTCAAGAACCTAAAAGAACAGCAACAAATTTCTATTAAACACTTAAAGGCCTAACTATCAAAGAATAACATTAATAATTATTAGGCATCAGGATTAGTACTCTGAAGAAACCTATGTATATGTAAATAAGCATAACAATAGTGTATAGCTAGAGGACCAAATATCAAATAAGCACGATGTTATTAATGATTAAGCATTAGCACTATTACTCTCAGGAAACTAATTTGTGGCCATGTTTGGTTTGCGGAATTGGAGCCTTGGGAAAGGAAAGTGATTCCTTTCCTTTGTTTGGATGCCAAAGGAAATGAGGAGGAAAGGAATTTGATTCCCAAGAGGAGGGAAAATAGGGGGGAAAGTGGTTCCTCCCAACAACCCAATGATTCATTTTCCCTCTAAGGATGCACTTTCCCTCTCAATTTCCTTGGTTTTTCCAAACACCGGAAAGGAAATTGATTGGAATTGCAATTTCCCAAAGGAAAGAAAATATCATAGCATCAATTTACTTTCCTTTCTGCAAACCAAATGTATTGGCTGCCTGTCTTTGCCCAATAGGCAGATAGCTATTAGATTTCTAAGCTTCTGGATTTACGTTCTAGATAACGAAAGGAAGTCCTCAAAACCCAACTACAGATGAGAATCTTAACAACAGCGATACGGACACCGGAATCACTTACCGTCTTGTCAAGGACTTTCTTCGTTTAGACTCCCTCAATAAAGATGTCGTCGGAGTTCCTTGTAGACACCTTCAACAACAACAAAAAAGTGGAATTTGTAACGTCGAGATCGAAAATAGAAAAGGTTAGAAAACTTCAACAGCAGCGATTCCAAATCTTAAAAAAAAAAAAAAAAAAAAAAAAAACCTCCGTTTCTTGTTGAGTAATCTCTGGTCGTACGAAACCATCGACCTGAGCCTGTTAGCATCTCTATATGTGAACACCATTTTTGGCGGCAGAAGAAAAAAGGAGAGATGAAGGATTAGGGTTTTCGGAGAATAGAAGAAGAGGGACTGTGGAGGTGGCCGGAGGAGGAAGAGAGCGGTGGTGGTGGTGCTGGCGATGAAAGTGATGGTGGTGCTGGTGGGAGTGGCGGCCGGGCGGTGGCCGGAGGCCGCGGGAGAAGAGGAAAACAGGGAGAGGGAGAGACTGAGAGTGAGGGAGAGAGCTCGGGGAGAGCACAGAAGAGGAGAGGAGAGGAGAGGGAGAGAGAGTTCGGGAGAGGTGAGGAAGGAGAGCGGGGGTGGGGCTGGTCGTCCAGAGAGAGGGATCAGGGGAGAGAGAGTGTTTGGGGAGGGGACGAGAGCTGAGAGAGAAAGAGGGGGGGGCGGCTGTTGCTAGGTATTTATTGATCTTCTTCATATATAGTCTCCATCCCCATATTTAGGGATATTTTGTAAAACCTCCCCTAAATAATGGGCTAATTTGCGAAATACCCCCTAAAGATCTCGAATTGGTAAAACCTCCTTTCCGTCAAGACGGTGTTTAATTTTGGGTGACGTGGCTATCCGTGTGTGGCTTTTCCCAGTCAGACGAAAATACCCCTGCGTACGTGGCTTTTCCCCCTCTCTCTCTCCTCTCTCTCTAACGGTCATCTTCTTCCTCTCTTACTTTTCCTCTAACCTATTTATACCGATCATCTTCCTCATCTTTCACTTGATCCTCTTCCAGCGTACAACTTGTCTACCAAAGATCAGGTTCCTACAAGCATGGGGGTGTTTCTTCATCTCTAGAGAAGGAGGCAATTTCTGCCATTAAAGGAGGAAACACAAATTATTCTAATTACAGTAAGGAGGAAACACAAATTATTCTATTTACAGTAAGGAGAAAACACAAATTAAGCAGCAAGCGAAAAAGACAACCAAAGTCAGCCCAGCCAAGCTCAAAGCTGTTGGACATTTTTTATTTTGAAACTTAAACTCTCACACACATTCTTCTTCTTGTTGTTGTCGAACACGGCACTACTTTTCTCGTCCACCAGCGACACCGACTCCCTCTCCGCCTTCCGCGCCCTCGTCGACGCCCACGGCAACCTGGCCTCCAACTGGACCGGCCCCGACGCCTGCTCCTCGCGCTGGGTCGGCGTGGGCTGCTCCGGCGGGGCTCCATCGCGAGCGTGTCGAACGTGGCCGGGTGCTCGAAGGGGACGTGGCTACAGGAGGAAGAAGGGGAAGGGGGATGGAGGAAGGGTAATTTGGAAATTTCATAAAATTTGGAAAACAGAGTTGTGGCCACGTATGCAACAATTGCCACGTCACCCAAAATTAAACACCGTCTTGACGGAAAGGAGGTTTTACCAATTCGAGATCTTTAGGGGGTATTTCGCAAATTAGCCCATTATTTAGGGGAGGTTTTACAAAATATCCCCCATATTTATCATATTTCTCCTCATTTTTTGGCGAATGGCTCTAGTCGCTGCTTTGGTTAAGTTTTTTTTAGGCGTCTTTTTAACGGGACCAACGAGCAATGCCAAAGAGAAAATTCAAATCGTATCCATTCCTACGGGACTCCCCGTGTATCTACCCCCACATGACATGTCACATTTTGGCTACAGGCTGTGTTAATCATTGCATGCAGCAAAAAAGCACTACAAAAGAACTTTAAATTATTATTAAAAAAAATATTTGGATTAAATTTGAATAAATTTTGTTAATGTGTAATTCAACTTTCATATCTTTAAATATTTTTTTAATATATAACATAAATTTATTATAACTTGAAGGACATGTCATAATTTAAAAGTCATAGAACATAATATCGGACATAACTTAAATGATACGACAAACATGACACAAAATAAGATGTGGTGCAAGCATGACCTCCCAAAATTATTTTAAATTTACAAATGTCCACAAAATTTTTGGAAACTCCATACTTCCCCTTATATATAGCTAGTTAGTTCACGTATAAAAAAGAAAAAAAAAACAATTTCTTTAATATTATTAAAAAATTAGATATAAACTTAAATTATATTAAAATAATTTAAATATAATTTAATATAATTTAATTAAGATTTTTTATAGACATATTTTTAAAACTTGGATATACGGTTTAAATATAATTTGAATATTGAATTCATTTTAATTAGTATTTTCTCTTATAGATTTGTTTATGGACTTTGGATATATTCAGATAGTTCGAAAGATTTTTACAAAAAAAAAAAAAAAAAAAAAAAAAAAAAAAAAATTACTCAGAGAGAATTATTATACATATGGCTTAGATCTGGGACGATGCCGAGTTCATGAGGGTCATAGGCAAACTTTCAAATTGAAGCCCATATATAATATTAGAAAAATTGAAATAAAAGTATATTTTAATTATATCAAAATGGAACCCATATATAATACTAAATCTTATATGGGTGGCTTATTTTGTCACCCTCGAATTTAAACCAAAGTTTAAATATAATTTAAATAAATTTGAATTTAGATTTGATATAGACACAATTTAAATTTTTTGCATATATGTTCTAAATATAATTTGAAATGTATATTTTAATTAGTATTTTTTAATATTTGATTATCGGATTTATTTTGTTTGTGAAAATAAATGAGGAAAAAAACTCACTAATATTGGTTTATGGTGTCATATGAATTGTTTAAAAGATAAAGAAGGCATTTAAAAGTAGGAATACTAATTGGACATGTTAATTAAGAATTGTTATAAACATGTTTTATTTTTATTTTCCTCGGTATATGTGGTTTAAATATAATTTGAAAAGTAAAATTTAAGTAGGATTTATTTTATAGATATGTTTATATACTTTGGATATATTTTTGGAGCAGTTAGAAAGATTAGGATATACATATATGGTAACTAGAAGGATTTAAAAAAAAATTATTTCTCTTAATTGGGCGAGGAGATACGGGGTGTATATATATATATATATATATATATATATATATATATATATATATACACACACACGGGATTAATGGATCGGGATTTTTGTTTGTGAATAATGAGAAGAAGAAAAAAGTCATTAATATTGGTTTATTTTTAAATTAGGATCTTTGATATAAATTTGAGGTACTTTGAAAGATTGTAGGATTACCAAATTAGGACTAGGACTAGAACTGGACCTGCAATTGGAAATACATGGTTTCCATATTATTTGAAGATTGAATATATTATAATTAGGATTTCCTTGTATAGGCTTGGGACCGTAGGGGGGGGGCAAAACTATAAATATGTACCCGTAGTCTTCTTCTATGGAAAATATACATACAAGAAAGAACGTGATGACGATGACGGTGTCTAAGCGTCGGAACTTGGGGGGTGGCGCCTCCGACGAAGAAGACGAAGACAGGCTGAGCCAGCTTCACGACCTCTTGATCGGCCACATCCTCTCCTTCCTCTCCATCAGAGAAGCCGCAAGGACGTGCTTCCTCTCCAAGAGGTGGAGGCAGTGCGACGCCTGGGCCTCCTCCATCCCCGACCTCGACTTCGTCATGGAGGACCCTCGCGTCGACGTAGACTTTGTCGAGGCGGTCATGTCGCGCCGCAATGCCGACGTCCGTCGGTTCCGCCTCTCCCTCCCGCAGTCCTGGACGGGGAGGCCGCTGTCGTGCCAGGTGGAATCGTGGGTCGGACGCACGCTCCAGCTCAACGCCAGGCATGTGAGCATAGAGATGCAGCACGAAGAAGAGACCCAAGTTCTTTTCTTGGACGCGCTCCTCAACCACGAGCCCCTCGAGTCTCTGGAACTCGACCTCTTCATGCCGGACTCGTTCCTCGATGACGGTCCCGTCGAGCTGCGCAGCCGTGTCGCGCTGAGCAAGCTCCGTGTCCTCGACATCAATATCGAGGGAAGGATCTGTGGGCAATCATTGCTCGGGCTACTGCGCAACTGCCCCGTGCTCGAAGAGCTGTCTTTGGGAGGTTGGTTCGACTTCGTCGACATCTCCTCCGACAGTCTCAAGGAACTTCGACTAGTACTCCAGGAAACTTCTAGAACAAACATCTCCTGCCCTAATCTTCAGTCTTTCGAGTTATATTACGACCCCTACCTGCAAAAAGGTTCCGAAAGCTTCCATTGTGACATGCCTGCTCTCGACAACGCAAACATCGCTTCTGATGGCGACAGTGTGTTCATGGATCAAGTTGTGAGCAGTCTCAGCAATGTGACAAACAAACATATTCATATCAGAAATTAATTAATATATATTGTAGAGCATTTGCTGCTTCAATGTAAGTAGCTTCTTAGAAGAAAATTTTGACACCTTTCTTTAAATTAATATTGTATTTTTTTTTCTTTACTTTTTTTTCTTTGAAAGAATATGAACGGTTTTGCCAAAATCGGTCGGATTTGGATGATTTATGCAACTTGGCTCGTGTGTTTGATTTACTGCTCGTCAACGTGGATATTATTACTCATTATAGGAAATCTAACAATCCAAAGATTACAAATAGACGAGAAATCACAAATTCTAAAACAATGTAGCAATTATTTTGAGGGACAAGATTCTTCAAAACAAAATTTTGGACCAAATCACAAGGCATCCCAATGTTCTTCACAAAGAATCAGGTTGCTGCAAAGTCCTCTGGATTTTAAAAGTCTAATCCACAAGCCCAACAATGATATACCAATAAATTGTTAAGAAATTATGGGCTTCAGTTGTACATCTTTTCCCAGTCGAACACGTGCTCAGGAGGAATTTAGTACCTTGCTATACACAGATTGCAACACACACAGATTGCCATCAAAGTAAGCACAAGAACACTGGTCATTCTCAATTTTATATGAAGGTGAAGAAACAAGTATCGTTAACTAGTGACACAAATTGGCATGAGGATTGAATTTTGTTCCTCAAAATTCCAACTTGTACAGAAAGCACAACTTAATTCATAAACTGCACTCAGAAAATGCTATTTCCCTAAGGCAACATTTGAGTATGGCATCTTCAATTCCAAAGGTTTGATAGTCGGCCCATCTATTCATGTAGTGAGACCTATTTTGAGGGATGAACAAGGTAGAGAAATGGTTGTCTGAAAGGAAATAAAAATTGCAGCAATGCTAGACTAACTCAACTTGGGCAGTTTGCTGCATGGAGGTCAGTCCCTCGTATTTGTAGACATCACACTGAAGATTTGGTCAATGTCGAAACAAACCCATGTATAACCTATAGGCAAGTCTTGCATACCAAACTCAGCACTGTGCAACCATGTTAACATACTTTATTGCAGAAGAATACATCTAGAATTGTAGGAGGCTAGAAGGAAGGTACCTCTGATGCCAAACCATTTTTTAGCTTAAAGGAAACTAACTGCAGCAGTGCTCAACAAACTCAGCTGGATTGTTTGCTCCGCGGTGTATAGCGCCTTCAGTCCCTCAATTTATGCAGTTCCATCTATGAAAGATTTTGTTGCAAAACAACAAAGACATTGATAGCATCTAAAGAGACTTGAAGGGAAGTAGAAATGGTAGACCTTTGCTGCTACATGGTGGGCAGTTCCTTCAGTCCCTCGATTTGTGAACTTCTATCTACTGCAGTCTTCTGGGAGATTCATCAATAGAGAATGAAGGAATATATTGCCATTGTTGAAACAATCAAAGCATCAGCTATAGGGATCTTCTTTCATAGCGCATCCAGCACTGTTATCATCAAGGCAAACCATATTACAGAATTTCTTGCAAAATAAGCCATTTAGAATCAGAGCAACTTGAGCAATCAGCAACATTTATCTGGACTTTATCATCAGTGGAAAGAATAGGACAAATAAATACAAAGATGCAAGCTAGTATTTTGCCAGTGTTTTTTAGGTATCAAAGGCAAAAGGAGCACTCATGGAGCTACAACCCTTACGTCTCCCGAGGCATATACATATATATAGTAGTCATGTACATTGCACGTAAAAAAAAGTATTCCTCTGATATTGTTGAAAAATAATTTAAATTAGGTATTTGTTATAGATGTGATTTGAATATAATTTTATTATGATTTACTATAAATATGTTTATTTTTAATTATGATTTGTTATAGATATGTTTATATTTTAATTAGGATTTGTTATAGATATATGTCCATGATAATATCAAGTATTTATGCAATTAGTTAGGATTTATTTATTTTTTATTATTCTTTTTTTCTTAATTAAGTGTCACTCCCCGTTCCCAGAATGCGTATTTTAATACGTATATTGCTTGAATGTATTTATTTAATATTTATCATGTATTATCCTGTATTTAAATTCCTTTAAGTTCATGTTAATTAATTATCTGCTCTTTAATTTTCATGTTAATTAATTTACTGTAATTTTATTATCTGCATTTTATTTTCTGCAATTTTATTCTCTGCTTTAGCTAGTCTTTAGGTTCGGCTTGGTTCGGTTTGATGAGTTGGTTCATCATGAACCCATTGGACCCCCACCTACCACCACTCCTCCTATTTAAGCCCCCATCTCCTTTCTCTCTCTTCATAACTTTCCTTCTCCATTACTTTTTCTTCTCCATTACTTCTTCTTCTTCCTCATCGCCACCACCACCTACCAACCGTAGGCAAGTACAACTTGCTTCTACATGAGAACCCATTTTTATGGTTCAGTTGTCTTTCTCTTGTGATTCTAAGAGAGTTTAGTTCTTAGCATTTTTGATTTCTATGGCTTGTTTTCTCTAGATCTAAGTAGTTGTATTTCGGTTACTCATGGATTTTGGTCCACCAAGCCGACGTGTATTTCTGGCACTGGAACGAAGGCTCCATAGGACTTGGAGTTTGGGAGATGTTGTACGCTCACGTTCTTACGTGCTCGCGTAAACATCAGCCCTTCACGCACACGTTCTTACGTGTCAGCGTATTTTTTTAGTCACGCACACGTTCTTACGTGTCAGCGTGTATTTTTAGTCACGCACACGTTCTTGCATGCGTGCGTGTATTTTTAGTCACGCACACGTTCTTGCACGTGTGCGTGTATTCATGTTCTTGCATGCGTGCGTGTATTTTTAGTCACGCACACGTTCTTTACGTGCCAGCGTGTATTTTTAGTCACGCTCACGCCTTCACGTGCCCGCGGGACATTTGAGTCGCATCACCTTTCACGCTTCACTTTTCACGCTCACGCTTGCCAGCATGAGTCACTTTCCACGCTCACGATATGAGTGCGTGAATTACCCTTCACGCTCACGCTGTGCGTGCCAGCATGAACCACTCTTCACGCTCACACTGTTTATACGCTCACTCCTTCATACTGACTTAGCGTGACTTGTTGGTCTTAGCATAGACTTCTTGCGTGACTTGTTGGCCTTAGCATAAACTTGTTGGCGTGACTTCTTGACCTGGGTGTTTCTATTGTTCTATAATTTATTCATCCTTATGCCTTTGCATGAACTCGAAAATCTTAGCATGTTAATATTTTTAATACATATGGTTGTGTATTAGTACCCTGTGTCTTGATTGGTTCATGATACCCAGTAAGACTGGAACTTAACCCTGAGAGTTATAGACTCGACCCCATTGAATACTAATTGACTTTCATGCCTTGTCACCATTGATAATGATGGCTATCTTGACTAAAATTGATCATGCGTTCCTAGTTGGAACTAAGAGACTGGCTAGTCGTCTTATTGAATTGAATGAATAAGACACGTTCATGTTAATGAACTATTGTAATCGATTAGCCAATCCCGAATATTGACATACAGGCACACATGCAGGCTTCAATTTACTTACTTATTTATTTTCTACAAAAGAAGCATGTGTACTCTATGGTCAAGGCATGATTATTCCGTGGTTAGTTTGGATTGTTGTATTACGCTATGTAAAGACCTACAACCTAACCGCACAGGCATCGTTGTAGAGTTGTGCATATCGTACCCCGTACGAAAGTACTCATTTGAATGACCATGATCCACGGCATGGGATTTCACTCAATGTAGGGACTATTAAGTTAAATAAAATAAATGATGGCATGGAGAGAATGGATTCCCGAGTTCTTACATGGCAGCCCCCTTGGAACGAGTAGTACCCGACGGGCCGGCTGGTTCCCACAGGTACTGTAAATCTGCCACACGGGCAGGGAGCGGTATCTGCTTATACTATTATTGTATATTGTATATTGATGACGGGCGTCCCGCTGGGACTCGTCTAATTCATGCATGACACAATTGATTGACTGGATAGACTAGCCTTGCTCGCACATAGTAAGAACTGAGGAATCTTTATTGCATTATTCCAGGATAACTTGGAACTCACAATAGCAAGCCGTAGAAATTGATTGGCCGTTTAAATTAATTTGTTTGTGTACTGTACCTACTCTGTCGCCTAACTGAGATGATCAGAATATCAGGACATGACGGGCCAACTTCTGTCCTTGTTTGGTTGGGAGGTTGGTTCGAAGTGTCTCGATATTATGTGAATCCTAGTAGAAAGCAGAGATCTATTATTATATTCTCTTACTTACTGGTTTTAGTTCTCATCTTGTGCTTCCTTGTGGTACTTGCTATTAGAGGTCTAACCTCTCTGGTTTTGCATGGCCAGATTTAGAGCCGGTTCCCGAGGATCAAGCTTCACTACAAGAAATTGCATTTTTAGCAACATGTTTTAGCGACATAGGGTCTATTATGTCTCCAAAAGCTATATTTTATATGTATTGGCGACATGAGTTTTGGTATGTCGCGGAATCCAGATAAAATTTACGAGAGGGAAACCAAAAATAAGTCCCGCCAAAAAATTCTATACATATTGCGACATCTACATGCCGCAAAAGGATAATAAATGTTCAGCGACATACATTCACGTGCTGCAGAAAGTTAATTAATTTTCGGCGACATGTAGCTATGTAGGGAATGATTTTTTATAACTAATAATAACCTTAAAAAACCTACAAATGAAACCCTCAAATAAAAAACCCCCCAAACATTGTGTTCACTCTATCGGAGAAAGAGGTTTCCGCAGCCTGCGGTGACGGGTGCCGCGGCGGGTCGGGTCCGGCTCCGGCGCCCCACGGCCACCATCTGCCCCGCCCCTGTCTCTCCTCGCCGCTCCCCTCCGTGGCCCACGACAACGGGCTGTCGGGTGGCGGGTCTGCGGCCAATTCGGCCTCGAGCGACAACTCCTCCGGGTCGGATGAAGCTCCTGATCTCGGATTCTATAGGTAAAAATAAAATATCCGTCCCCCCCTCCAACTATGACTTGTTTGTATTTTGTTGCTCATGGAAATTTTGTTGTAATTAGGGTTTATTGGATTGGCTGGAGGTTATGATTTTGGGGATTTGGGAATGTCGATTAGGGTTTTGTTGTAGCCAAGATTGTGTCTTTTGTTGATTATGAGGCTGGGATATTGTGATCGAACGGAATTTGTTCTTGTTTCTAATTTATTGCTCATGGAGGGGGTTCCTTTTGGGTTTGAAAATTTGATGGTAATTAGTGTTTACTGGTAGTCTTTTGTTATTGATGTAATTTTAGTATGCTGATGGAATACTGAACACTGATCACTTTTTTATTCCATACTTTTACAAATTATGCCACTTTTAGTCTATGCTATTTATTATAATTTGGATTCTTTAGTTTTACTTCTAAGATGTATTTTTTTTAGACACAGTTGACGTTGTTGCTCATGGAGGTTTATTTTGGAGATTTTGATGTTAGTTGGTGTTTGATTATTATTTCTTTTCAATTAGAAGTATTTCAATGATGGCCTATATTACTAGGTAAAGAGTTTGTGATTGAGGACAGAAGTTGCTACATGCTTTGTTCTTGTTAACTTTGATACGGGAAGGGATATTGACAGTATGTAAATGTATATACCACTCTATGAATTTCTTCCTTTAGGCGTTGTGTCGGGCATTCAAAGGTTCGGCGCCGCTGCTGCAGTCGAAGAACCGATTACTCCAGCAGTCAAGATAAACCACACGCAGCTCCTGATCGATGGGAAGTTTGTGGATTCAGCATCAGGTACATTGGTTAATCAGTCGATGCACGTTTTAACATAGCAGCCTCTGGTATTCCTGGAAGCACAGTCTAATGGTTGAATTGTCCTGCTTCAGGAAAGACTTTCCCAACCTTGGATCCTCGGACTGGGGAGGTAATTACGCGTGTTGCAGAAGGGGATGCAGAAGGTATCAACCGTGCTGTGCACGCTGCTCGTAAAGCCTTTGATGAAGGACCTTGGCTAAGGATGACTGCTTATGTAACGCTCTAAAATCCCGAAAAGTTCTAAAACTATCCGAAAAGTTGTTCCATTTCTTACATCTGTGATAATACTTTACCTTGTTCGTCTTTTCATCAGCTAACCCTGTCAATGGTTAGAAGGTTTATCCTTCCTTGAAAATTAGACCTCTACCTGCTTACTTCCTTTCTTGGCATTGATATGCTGACATCAATTTTTGTAGTAATAGGAAAATTTTGTTATCCCTGCATTGAGTTTTTAAGCTGGCACCGTGTGACGGTTGCGTTCCTGGGATTATGTTGTGGCTCGGACATGAATGAGATTTCCCCAATTTGTATTTCAACTGGCTCGTAACCTATTCTGAAAGTATTCATTTGTATTTTATCAGTATCATTTGTAATTTCTCGACAATTGTCTATCTATAGGTGATGCAATGCATGTCAATTTGTCAAGAAATTTTCCCTCTATTATGCAATGTGCTTTGTATTGAAAAGTATAGCACCTAAGTTTCTGAAACAAACTGACTTCTCATCGAACCTGTTTGGCAGGGAGAGTGGCAGCAGAGGGTTTGGTGTACAGTTTTGGCACCCTCTTACTTGACCTTCTTAGTGGGAAGCACATTCCACCCAGCCATGTAAGTTGTTTCCTTTTCAAAGTCATCATACATAGACATAGATATTGAAGTTAATTGTATGACCTAGGAGTGTCTATGTGAATGTATGTGCACTGTTGCACCCTCTTACTATAGCTAATATCCTACTGCTACCTTCCTCAGATTATAGCATATGGCAGGAAATCCAAAGACTCGTGCAATCAGATTATAGCATCTGTAGCTCTTATATTGAGAATTGTACCCAGAAAGACAACAGATCATGAAAATAATTTGTTTTGTTATGACAAATGTGTAAGAACGAAACTAGTACAACCAAATGGTCAAATTATATGATATTTGGAAGTATAGCTGTAGGATATTTGACACGTGGAAACACCATAAAAATGGAGGGAATGCAGTTAATGAGAAAGATACTTGTGAGAATTGTTTTGGCCTAGAACTTTCATGGACAAAACTGAGAGAAGAAAAGATACGGTGGTCTCACAGACATATCCAAATGAATTTTTATCCGCTCTAGACATACAATAACACATATATCCATTATTTAGGCTCTAGTTCCAGTGCTCAGCTATATTGACTTGTGATTGAACAGGACCAAAGTCTTGACATGCATACTAATCGACTTGGACAGCCCCCCTCCTCCAGCTTGGCTGTAACATTATTGAACCTTGTTATAAATTCAAAAGTTAGACAATGTTGTGCATTAAGATACAGATAATGCATATTAAGCTAGGTTGCGCAATACTTGTTTTTGTTTTTTGACAATGTGGATTGAAATATAGCTTCTGGTTCTATTGAATGTTTGTCGAAGTGTTCTTGTTTGCTTGTTCCTGTTAGATGGCTTATTGTTCTGTTACATAAACCAAAAACGTATTTTTGTTATATCATAGAATTTGGTGGGCCAAGCCATCCCTGTTTTGAGTTGGTTATTTGACTTCTATATTTTCCCTCTATGATTATTATCTCAAAACCTTTTAAAGGCTTTCAAGTTTGACATGCTAAATGTTCAGTTTCACAGATTCTTGACTGCTTCAATTTGGTGCTAAAATTGTAAAAGCAAAGTGACATTGTCATGAATATCTTTTAGGAAGATTTCAAGGGCGTTTTTGTTCTAATCACTTGATGTGTTTGAGAAGCAATCAACAGGCTTATGGTTTATCTTCTTGTGTGCCCTTTACTCTCAGGTGTCGAAAATTCTCCAATATTGCAACTCTAGACATCTCGCTGTTGTTCCACAAGGTGGAAACACTGGTCTTGTAGGAGGAAGTGTGCCTGTCTATGATGAGGTATTGTTTGTTCACACAAATGAGACTTCTCTGAAAAAAATGTAAAGCATGATGAGAATAGGAATTTAGAGTGAAGACTGGAGACATAATCTTCCCTTCTAGAAAATATGATATGTTCTTTCTCAAGTAATTTCTTTTCTGCTGCATCTCCTTTTATACGTGCATATCTGTAGAGGAGAAGGCATGCCTGAATCCTTTTAACCTTTGAAGTTTCATTCTAAATAAAGGCCACATCAAAGAGGATGGTGAAGATGAGTTCAATGTGAATCTGATTTCATGCTAAACATTTCTGAATAGAAAAGTGGTACTACTTTATCTACTTCACAGATTTAAAAATTTGGAATTGGTACTACATGAGCAAGCTTTTTGTTAACCACCTCAGCTCAACCTGATGACAGTAATAGCTTGTTTGGGCTCACTTATCAATTGTCGAGCTGCACTCGAGCTTAGCTTGTTTTCGGCTCCCTTTCACATGAAACTAAAAGTTCATCAACGTTTACATATCCCTAAATTATTGAGACGTGGACATGTAACTGCAGGGCGCAATTATTAAGGTTTAATTACTGAATCACTTCCCAACTGTATGTTCTGGATCCTTTTAGATAATGAAGATATAATTCTGGTTATATTTCAGGTATGATCCATCACAGTTTTAGATGAAAATAAGTAAGCAAGCAAGCAAGTAGACATAATTTTTATTTCAGATATAATTCTGGTTATTTTCAAATATCCTTATGTTATCGAAATTTTTATTTCTTTTCTTCTTTATGTTTTCCTGCAATACTCAATCTTTAGTCTACTTAATTATTTCATTGAAATGTCTACAATAACATCTACTGTGTGTTAATTGCTATGTGTTAATTTGTTTTCTTATTGTTGTAGATGGAAAAGTAGACATATAATTAAGGCGCAAAACGAGAAACTTGAGAAGTTCCAAGCGGTGTTGTTGAGATGTGGATTACTTTCGTCAGATCAATGTGGGGAGGATTCACCAGAGGGATCCTAGGTGAGTCATTCCTATCAAACTTAATTCATCTCTTAATGCTACAGTTACCTTACTTTTCAATCTATACGCAATTTCCTTACTCTTCAAATGTGCAATTTTCTTATTTGATACTCTATTTGGCATAAGATATGGTGAAAAACTTCTTTTAGATTGCATAGTTTTTGAAATTGCTTTCCCGAAACATGTCAGCATATAAATTATTTTCTTCCTAGGACCTGTCAAGATTTTATTATTGTGCTTTCAATTTCCTCTGGAGTTGGAATGGTGCAAAGCATGTGTGATTTTGTTCATCAGTAATTGGATTACCAGAGAAACTGAATATAAGTAATTTGTTCCAGAGAAACTGATGAACAAAAAAATATTTCAAAAAAATAGAACACATCAGTAATTTTGTTGTTCCATTCATCAGTAATGTGATTTTGTCTTCTCTCATTGATTGTGATACCAGAGGAACTGAATATAAGTAATTTGTCTTCTCTGGAAAAAAATAGAACCATGGAAATTACTGATGAACAAAAAAATATTTCAAAAAAATAGAACACATCAGTAATTTTGTTGTTCCATTCATCAGTAATGTGATTTTGTCTTCTCTCATTGATTGTGATACTAGTAAGTTCCGAATTTGTTTTGAAAAAAAATAGAACACATCAATATAAGCATGCAAAAGTATATTGTATATATCAAAAGAACAATATAACCAGCCTCTTTTGGGTGTTGAAGCATGGTGATCCCTGTCTGATCCTTCACCAGGCTTCGCAAATTGGACTACTTAGTTACATTAATGAAACCTGTATTGTGTGATCTATGTTGTTCCATTCATCAAGGAATTGTATGTATAATTGTCAACATCAGCCAAATTTTGGCAAAGAAGCATGTAGAGACACATTGACAAAAGCTAAGAAGTGCAATTTTGGCAAAGAAACATGTGTGATCTATGTTAAAATTACTTTCTTTTGGTATATATATATATATATATATATATATATATATATATATATTGTTTTACTTACATTTTTTTTGTTTTTTGTTTTGTTTGCAGGATCAAATAGACACATTGACAAAAGCAAATTTTGGGAGGAAGGCATTCATATCATGAGATCTATTGTAGCTAGGCTATTTTTTTGGGAAGTCAATCAAATATTCATGTGTTATGTCTACATTATAATTGTCTAATTTGAATGCAGTACGTTTGTGAAATACATTTTTTTTACTATATGGGCACTTGAAGTTGTTAAAATATTGCATTATGGATTATTTTGTTAAGAGATGTTTAAAGACATTATATTAGATTCATGTTTTGTTCACGTAACTTGTTACTCTTTGTTCTCAAGTTCTTTGAATAATTTTTTTAATGTTTTAAAGTTATTTTCAAAATAATTTCTTTAAATTTATCTTGAAAAATATAAGCGAAAATAAAAATTAATGTAAAAATTATGAATTAGCTTTTGTGAAAATAAAATGTACAGCAAAAAGCGTATTTATATTTGGCTACATTAGCTTTTGCGACATCAAATTGTGTAGCCAGAAGTGTATTTATATTTGGCTACTTTAGCTTTCGCGACATCAAATTGTGTAGCAAAAAGTATTTTCTATAATAAGTAAAATAAATAAATTAGGCTTTTGGCGACATGTGTCATGTTGCCAATGTATGACCTTTCTGCGACACACAAGGAACATGTCGCCAAATGATTTTTTAGAATCTAGAATATGTTATGTCGCCAAAAGGTACTACATTCTGCGACATGTTGATTTCATGTCGCCAAAGACTTTCCCAGACAAGGCTACCGCGACATACGTGCGACATAGCCAAATATGTCGCAGAAACCCTTTGGCGACATAAATATAACGTTTCGCAACATAATGCTTATGTTGCTGAAAATGCAATTTCTTGTAGTGCTTACTTCCACCTCCAAGATGGTCAATACTAGGGGAATGATCGCAGGAGGACTCGAGTGGGTCCTTTACTTCATCGCTCGTTTTGTTGTTTACTTTATACCTTAGCCGTTTGGCACCGACATGTTAGTCGGATTGTCTTGTACTTACTTTTGCATAATTGTAATTAAGTCAGACTGCAGCTGATAACAATTGTGTACACTTTGCTATATCATCTAGCTATGTTTTGTAAAGCCAGATCTCAAGAACATTTTGACTGAGCGTTTGGGACGCCTTACTGCTTTATCTTACATGTTCTCTATTTTTGTTTCCTTGTTCGAATGATTGAGACAATAGATGTGAAGTGACCATAGCAAGACTTTTATGTAGTATGCACCCCCTCATCTGGTTAGACAGCATTGATCGTATTATACGGTATTCATCTACCCGTAATACGTAGCTGGCTGAGTCATCCCCCCGCTCTCCAGTATTCTGGTTCTGGGGCGTGACAAGGTTTTAGTGGTGGCCCATGCAGGTCTGATTTCAGACTTGTGGGATGTTTTGATTTATAGGATGTCTCAATCACACGTGTCCCTCCTTGATCTCATGATTCGTTGTTCTCAACCCTGCTTGACATTTCGGTATCCTTTGACTTCATTGATCCTTCACGTCCGGTTGTTTGATTGTTCTCTTGTCCCTTTTCTTAGGGGCACTTCGTCCGCATTGGTCAGAGCTGGGCGGCAACAACAAGGGCAACATGGGCAACCTGACCAAGTTGGTCAGCAACAAGGGCCAGTCTCACCTCAGGAGACTATCCAAGAAGAAGTGATAGTAGAACCAGCAGCTGAACCGCGGTATCCGGAAGTTCTAACACCACCCATAGTTCCACCTACCCAAGTGGACACACCAGCCCTTCTGGAGATCATGAGAGGAATGATGGCTACTCAGCAACATCAGATGTTGGCCCAGCAGCGCATGCACACTCAGCTACAAGAGCAGAATGTGTTGCTCAACCAAGGATTGCAGACGGCTTTGGAAAGAGGAGTGAGAACTGATTCAGGAGCATCGACCAGGTTTTGCAAGTACAACTCCCGTCATTTCGAGGGCACGGAGGATGCCATCTCAGCAGATGCATGGCTTAAGGATATGGAGGCTATTCTGATAGCAGCTAAGGTACCGGCAGAAGAACATGTGGATCTAGTGAAGTTGTTACTTCAGGATCTCGTACGTGATTGGTGGGAATCAGAGGAAGTAGGCATCAGACGTCCTGTGGCTTGGGACAATTTTATTGCAAGATTCAAGACCAAGTACTATGGAGTTGTGGCACGGTTTGAGCTACAACAGAAGTTTATCAACCTCAGACAGGCTGGCAAGACCGTAGACGCTTATGCAGCGGAGTTCTGCAGATTGAGTAGATTCGTCCCAGAGATGGTAGCAACAGAGAGCCAGAGAGCTATGAGGTTTCAGCAAGGGTTTCATCTTGAACTCTTGCAATTGATAGAGGGGCACAATTACCAAACTTTTGATGAAGTATTGACGGCAACTCGAAGGCATGAGATCACCATTCAGAGACTTGCGACAAGGACTGGGGGTCAGAAGAGGTCCCACAGTCAGATTGAAGGAGGAGGGGGAGCAGCGCCCCGAACAACAGCACCATCCACTGGCATTCGTATCCACGATGTGGCGATACGAGGACCAGCACCACCCACGCAGCAGCAACAGCAACAGAGGAAGAACCAGCAACCCCCGGCGGGCTGCACTTATTGTGGGAAGATGGGGCACACTAGAGATGAGTGTCGAACATTGAATGGACTGTGTCTGATATGTGAAAATCCAGACCATCGGATTACCACATGTCCCATGAATTCGAGGTCAGGAGGACCAGGGCAACAGTTTTCTGCTCTGCCAGCACCAGGGGCAGGGCAGTATCGAGGACCAGCAGTGGCAGTAAGGCCGTTGGCACAGCGTCCGTTTATGCCGCAGGCTCAGATGTTTCGGCAGCAGGGGCCGCCGATGCAGCAACACCAGCATAGACCACCCCAGCATCATCAAGGAAGGGGCCAGCAACAACATCAGGCTAGGCTGCAGCATGGGAACCAGCAAGGAGGTCGAGGGCAAGCATTCACTCTGTCCTTGGAGGAGGCATTGGCATCGGGAGATGTTGTGGCAGGTAACATTCTCGTCGCCTCATATCCCGCAGTAGTATTGTTTGATTCGGGAGCATCCCATTCATTTATATCTGCACAATTTGCGACACGACTAGGAATGGAGTTCGAGGCCTTGCCAGGGAGGTTGAATATACTCACTGGTAATGGGCTCGTAGGAGTTAGTAGAGTTAGTTTAGCATGTAGTGTTGTAGTGTGCGGGCATTCCTTACCCGCCCGGTTGATAGAATTTTCTGTTGGAAATTTCGACGTTATCTTAGGCATGGACTGGCTGAAAGACAGTCATGCGACAATAGATTGTCGTAGAGGGAGTGTATCTTTTGATATTCCAGGCATGGAGAGATTCACCTTAGTCAGATCAGGGGCAACTCAGCAAGAGCAGGGAGTAATAGCGGCAATGGAAGAAGTTCAGATTCCGAAGGTAGTTGAAGAATTTCTAGACGTATTTCCTGAAGAACTTCCAGGTCTACCACCGGTTAGAGATATTGAGTTCAGTATAGAATTGGCACCAGGAACTAAACCGATATCAGATCGAGTTTACAGAATGGCAGATTCAGAGCAGGCCAAGGTATATCAGCACATAGAGGAACTGAAGGAGAAGAGCTTTATCCAAGCTAGCGTGTCACCATAGGCAGCACCAGTGGTACTTGTGGAAAAGAAGGATGGGTCATCCAGATTATGTATTGACTACAGGAAGCTTAACGCGGCAACAGTGAAAAACAAGTACCCATTACCCAGGATCGACGACTTATTTGATCAGTTGAGCAAAGCTAGAGTTTTCTCCAAGATAGATCTTCGTTCAGGGTACCATCAGGTGAGGGTTCGGAAGGAGGATATTCCCAAGACAGCATTCAGGTCGAAGTATGGGCATTATGAGTTCTTAGTAATGCCGTTTGGTTTGACCAATGCTCCAGCAATATTCATGGATTTGATGAATCGCATCTTTATGCCATACTTAGACCAGTTTGTCGTTGTGTTTCTTGACGACATTCTCGTATACTCTGCTAGTAAAGAGGAGCATGAAGACCACCTCAGGAAAGTGTTGCAGGTTCTGAGAGAGAACCAGTTGTATGCCAAGCTCAGCAAGTGTGAGTTTTGGTCGGATCACATTTTATTTTTGGGTCACATCATATCAGGAGCTGGAGTAGCAGTAGATCCCAGGAAGATAGAAGCAGTAGAAAGTTGGCCAGTACCCAAGACCGTAGCAGATGTGCGGAGTTTCTTGGGATTGGCAGGATATTACAGAAGGTTTGTGTCAGACTTTGCAAGGCTTTCAGCACCCATGACCCGCTTGACCCGGAAGGATGTACCGTTCGTTTGGTCGGCAGAATGTCAAGCATCATTCGAGACTTTGAAGCAGAAGTTGATATCAGCACCTATTCTTACATTGCCAGTTGGACCCGGAGGTTTTACAGTATATTGTGATGCGTCAGGTAAAGGACTTGGATGTGTCCTTATGCAACATGGGAAGGTGATAGCATATGCATCTAGGCAGCTTCAGGACCACGAGAAGAATTACCCAACTCATGATTTGGAGTTAGCGACAGTAGTATTTGCTTTGAAGCTATGGAGGCATTACTTATATGGTGATCGAGTGGATATGTACACGGACCATAAAAGTCTAAAGTACATCTTTACTCAGAAGGAACTAAACATGAGGCAGAGAAGATGGTTGGAGTTGATTAAGGATTATGACGTGGAGCTTCAGTATCACCCAGGCAAGGCTAATGTAGTAGCAGACGCTCTTAGCAGAAGAGGCGGCACATTTATGTTGACAACGCAGAGGCATATCTTAGAAGACCTTCAGGAGATGGGCATCGAAGTTATACTTCCTAGTGATGTAGGAGTTCTAACAAGTCTGCAAGTTCAATCCGACTTGGTAGGCAGGATCAAGGCAGCTCAGGCACAAGACCCAAGGATTCAGAAGCTTAGGACAGAATATGAGTCAGGACTCGGGAAGGAGATGAGAATTCATGAAGATGGTACACTTAGGTTTGGATCACGTCTATGTGTGCCTAGTGGAGATATCAGACAGGAGGTTATGGCAGAAGCTCACAGTTCTCAGTATTCTATTCATCCTGGGACCAAGATGTACCAAGATATCAAGCAGCATTTCTGGTGGAACGGGATGAAGAGGGAGATAGCTAGATTTGTTTCCCGTTGCTTGGTATGTCAGCAAGTGAAGGCAGAACAACAGAGGCCAGCTGGGTTATTGCAACCACTTCCTATTCCGGAATGAAAATGGGAGCATATTACGATGGACTTTGTGACCGGTTTACCAAGATCACCAAGCGGTAAGGACGCTATTTGGGTGATAGTGGACCGACTTACGAAGGTAGCACATTTTCTTCCTTTCAGAGTAGGGCAATCTACAAAAAAGTTGGCAGAGTTGTATATGCAACAGATAGTCAGGCAGCATGGAGTCCCTGTCAGTATTGTGTCGGATCGAGATACCCGCTTTATATCGCATTTCTGGAAGAGCTTACATCATAGTCTGGGTACCAAGTTAAGATTCAGCACGGCTTACCATCCGCAGACGGATGGACAATCAGAAAGAACGATTCAGACTTTAGAAGACATGTTACGAGCTTGCACTCTAGATTTTGGAGGGTCTTGGGAGAGTCACCTGCATTTTGTCGAGTTCTCGTACAATAATAGTTATCAAGCCAGTATCCAGATGGCGCCATTTGAAGCACTATAGGGTAAGAAGTACAGGTCGCCGCTTGCATAGGACGATATCGGGGAGAGGAAGATGTTAGGCCCGGAAATGATTGTTCAGACGATTGAAGTGGTTAAGGGAATTAGAGAGCGACTTCGTGTTGCGCAGGATCGGCATCGTCATTGGACGGACCAGCATCGTAGGCCGCTAGAGTTTTCTGTTGGGGACCACATGTTCTTGCGGATCTCACCTACTCGTGGGGTCATTAGATTTGGCGTTCGCGGGAAATTGAGTCCGCGGTACGTGGGCCCATTTGTTATCCTTGATCGGATAGGCGATGTTGCTTATCGTTTATCCCTCCCACCTTCGTTACGAGAGGTGCATGACGTGTTTCATGTATCTCAGTTACGTAGGTATGTATCGGACCCAAGCCATGTCCTCGATCACTCTGAGCTGGTTGTTGGTACCAACCTGTCTTACGAGGAACAGCATGTGTCCATTTTGGACCGAAGAGAGAAGATGCTCAAGAACCGAACAATTAGTCTTGTCCGTGTTGCTTGGGGTCATCACTCCTTGGGAGAGTCAACGTGGGAACGTGAGGATGATATCCGATCACGGTATCCACACTTGTTTGACTCACAAGGTATATCTTTTTCTGTATACCTTGATTGTCCTGATTCCTCAAGCTTATCACCTTATGGGTAGAATTACTTGATATCGTAGATTGATGGATTTACATATATGTTACTTGCTATGGACATTGTAAAATGATTGCTTGATTGAATTGCTTGTACTTAGATTGGTTTATCCCCGATGTTTCTATCTTGCTTGAATTTGAAATTCCGAGGACGGAATTTTTTTCAAGGTGGGTAGAGATGTCACTCCCCGTTCCCAGAATGCGTATTTTAATACGTATATTGCTTGAATGTATTTATTTAATATTTATCATATATTATCCTGTATTTAAATTCCTTTAAGTTCATGTTAATTAATTATCTGCTCTTTAATTTTCATGTTAATTAATTTCCTGCAATTTTATTATCTGCATTTTATTTTCTGCAATTTTATTCTCTGCTTTAGCTAGTCTTTAGGTTCGGCTTGGTTCGGTTTGATGAGTTGGTTCATCATGAACCCATTGGACCCCCACCTACCACCACTCCTCCTATTTAAGCCCCCATCTCCTTTCTCTCTCTTCATAACTTTCCTTCTCCATTACTTTTTCTTCTCCATTACTTCTTCTTCTTCTTCCTCATCACCACCACCACCTACCAACCGTAGGCAAGTACAACTTGCTTCTACATGAGAACCCATTTTTATGGTTCATTTGTCTTTCTCTTGTGATTCTAAGAGAGTTTAGTTCTTAGCATTTTTGATTTCTATGGCTTGTTTTCTCTAGATCTAAGTAGTTGTATTTCGGTTGTTCATAGGTTTTGGTCCACCAAGCTGGCGTGTATTTCTGGCACTGGAACGAAGGCTCCATAGGACTTGGAGTTTGGGAGATGTTGTACGCTCACGTTCTTACGTGCTCGCGTAAACATCAGCCCTTCACGCACACGTTCTTACGTGTCAGCGTGTATTTTTAGTCACGCACACGTTCTTACGTGTCAGCGTGTATTTTTAGTCACGCACACGTTCTTACGTGTCAGCGTGTATTTTTAGTCATGCACACGTTCTTGCATGCGTGCGTGTATTTTTAGTCACGCACACGTTCTTGCATGCGTGCGTGTATTCATGTTCTTGCATGCGTGCGTGTATTTTTAGTCACGCACACGTTCTTTACGTGCCAGCGTGTATTTTTAGTCACGCTCACACCTTCACGTGCCCGCGGGACATTTGAGTCGCATCACCTTTCACGCTTCACTTTTCACGCTCACGCTTGCCAGCATGAGTCACTTTCCACGCTCACGATATGAGTGCGTGAATTACCCTTCACGCTCACGCTGTGCGTGCCAGCATGAACCACTCTTCACGCTCACACTGTTTATACGCTCACTCCTTCATACTGACTTAGCGTGACTTGTTGGTCTTAGCATAGACTTCTTGCGTGACTTGTTGGCCTTAGCATAAACTTGTTGGCGTGACTTCTTGACCTGGGTGTTTCTATTGTTCTATAATTTATTCATCCTTATGCCTTTGCATGAACTCGAAAATCTTAGCATGTTAATATTTTTAATACATATGGTTGTGTATTAGTGCCCTGTGTCTTGATTGGTTCATGATACCCAGTAAGACTGGAACTTAACCCTGAGAGTTATAGACTCGACCCCATTGAATACTAATTGACTTTCATGCCTTGTCACCATTGATAATGATGGCTATCTTGACTAAAATTGATCATGCGTTCCTAGTTGGAACTAAGAGACTGGCTAGTCGTCTTATTGAATTGAATGAATGAGACACGTTCATGTTAATGAACTATTGTAATCGATTAGCCAATCCCGAATATTGACATACAGGCACACATGCAGGCTTCAATTTACTTACTTATTTATTTTCTACAAAAGAAGCATGTGTACTCTATGGTCAAGGCATGATTATTCCGTGGTTAGTTTGGATTGTTGCATTACGCTATGTAAAGACCTACAACCTAACCGCACAGGCATCGTTATAGAGTTGTGCATATCGTACTCCGTACGAAAGTACTCATTTGAATGACCATGATCCACGGCATGGGATTTCACTCAACGTAGGGACTATTAAGTTAAATAAAATAAATGATGGCATGGAGAGAATGGATTCCCGAGTTCTTACATGGCAGCCCCCTTGGGACGAGTAGTACCCGACGGGCCGGCTGGTTCCCACAGGTACTGTAAATCTGCCACACGGGCAGGGAGCGGTATCTGCTTATACTATTATTGTATATTGTATATTGTATATTGATGACGGGCGTCCCGCTGGGACTCGTCTAATTCATGCATGGCGCAATTGATTGACTGGATAGACTAGCCTTGCTCGCACATAGTAAGAACTGAGGAATCTTTATTGCATTATTCCAGGATAACTTGGAACTCACAATAGCAAGCCGTAGAAATTGATTGGCCGTTTAAATTAATTTGTTTGTGTACTGTACCTACTCTGTCGCCTAACTGAGATGATCAGAATATCAGAACATGACGGACCAACTTCTGTCCTTGTTTGGTTGGGAGGTTGGTTCGAAGTGTCTCGATGTTATGTGAATCCTAGTGGAAAGCAGAGATCTATTATTATATTCTCTTACTTACTGGTTTTAGTTCTCATGTTGTGCTTCCTTGTGGTACTTGCTATTAGAGGTCTAACCTCTCTGGTTTTGCATGGCCAGATTTAGAGCCGGTTCCCGAGGATCAAGCTTACTTCCACCTCCAAGATGGTCAATACTAGGGAAATGATCGCAGGAGGACTCGAGTGGGTCCCTTACTTCACCGCTCGTTTTGTTGTTTACTTTATACCTTAGCCGTTTGGCACTGACATGTTAGTCGGATTGTCTTGTACTTACTTTTGCATAATTGTAATTAAGTCAGACTGCAGCTGATAACAATTGTGTACACTTTGCTATATCATCTGGCTATGTTTTGTAAAGCCAGATCTCAAGAACATTTTGACTGAGCGTTTGGGACGCCTTACTGCTTTATCTTACATGTTCTCTATTTTTGTTTCCTTGTTCGAATGATTGAGACAATAGATGTGAAGTGACCATAGCAAGACTTTTATGTAGTATGCACCCCCTCGTCTGGTTAGACAGTATTGATCGTATTATACGGTATTCATCTACCCGTAATACGTAGCTGGCTGAGTCATCCTCCCGCTCTCCAGTATTCTGGTTCTGGGGCGTGACATTAAGTGAGGATATACATCCAGCTTAGGCAGCTCATTTTGAGCCTTTTTTCAAGCCCCCGTCGCGGGAGCCTCGCCGAAGAACCCCCCCCCCCATCGGATGTGGAGGGGACGCTTGATCCAACGGTCGAGGGGTGGGCGGTGGGGCTACCCAACCGGGCTCATTTATATATATATATATATATATATATATATATATATATATATATATATATATATATATATATATATATCAGGGGGGTCAGGATTCCTGCAATTAACCATCCCCGAATAGCAGACATTGGATAATCCTTGTTTACTGTACAGATTAGATTTGAACTAATCTGTACCGTCATAAGAAAAATTCCAATGGCTACTATTTCGAAAATTTTCGAAAATGGGGATATATATATATATATATATATATATATATATCAGGGGGGTCAGGATTCCTGCAATTAACCATCCCCGAATAGCAGACATTGGATAATCCTTGTTTAATGTACAGATTAGATTTGAACTAATCTGTACCGTCATAAGAAAAATTCCAATGGCTACTATTTCGGAAATTTTCGAAAACGGGGATATATATATATATATATATATATATATATATATATATATATATATATATATATATAGTATGTTTTTGTACAACTTTAATCCTATCAAAATTTAGATTTTAGAGTATTAAATTTATCAAAAATCTAAATTTCAAAAAATATATTGATTTATATATACATATATAAAACTTATCTATAGGCTAAAGCTAAACAAGCCACAGTTTAGCATGCACGGGACTCAGCTCACATTGGGTTAATCTTATTGGGGAATGTATATCATCTACTTTTACTATTATTGTTGAAAGCCAATCCAAAGGATTCATCAGAAGTAATAGGGGGATCAGACAAGGGGATCCCATGTCACCTTAACTATTTGCTATAGTGATGGAATATATGTCTACATTCTTGGATATAGAAGTGGCACGAGGTAGGCTAACTCTGACTCCATTGCAGACAGATTAAACCTAAGATCACATTTGTCGTCTGCAGATGATGTCCTAGTTTTTGCCAAGACTAATGTGGACTAAATGGTGCGATTAAAGAATGTTTTGCTAGACTGGGAAGAGATGTCTGGATTGACTATCGATGTGATGAAGAGCAAAGTGTTCTTTAGCAAAGACTACAAGAATAAGCAAATCATTTGGGAGATGTTGGGCATGGAAGAATGTAGGCTTCCTGTTACATATATGGGAGTGCTACTATCCAACAAAGCTATTGATGCACAAGGTGGGGCTATAAGTTGGTGGACGCTTGCAGAAAAAGAATGGAAGGATGGAGATCCAAAGTACTGCCTATAGTCTATCTTTTTACTAGAACCTTAAACTTTCTGGTTTATGTGATAGACTTGTATTTTCAGAGTAAATTTCTCTAAATCGATACGTTTTCCCGAGTTCTTGGACTTAGTGGATTGGCATGCAATTAACTTGGCATCGTTCGATTTGAATGAATTCGAAGCAAGGAATAAGTTTGCGGGACAGAGTAGAAAAGAAGGGACCGAATCACCCACCGATCACTTTGCTTTGTGCAGGTCGTCGAAGCGCTACGCAACGTCAATCCTTAGTTACGCGAGCTCCTGCAATGCATCAACACTTTGTTAGATTTCCTTCTTTTTCTCCTTGCATCGAAATTTGTAATTGCATCCATGAAAACGACGCGAAAGCACTTCAATCAAGCCAAGCGGCAAAGCTCCAAGAAAAACCATACAGCGGTCCGGTCCCGTCGAAGGGACTCTTATAGAGAGCTCGCGCGCCGAGACGCAGCCCGCTGCATCTAGGACTTGTTCCAACAGAAGTCGTTCCATTAGTTGGATCGATTCTCGTATCTTCCGTCCAAATCGAATTGAATCGATGCCGCAAGGCGTTAACGTTTACCAAGCTTAGCGATCGAGTCAGATGGCCATCTGAGTTCCCGGCCGATCTGACTCGGCGCTAGCATATTATGAAGTTCCGTCGCCTATCGAAGCGGGGCGCTACATAATATACCACTAAGAAAAAGTTTCGTCCCGAAACTTAAGAACAAGGGTCGGACCTTAATTTAGACGAACAACGTAGGGTACTTCTCCTTCATCTCTGCCTCCATCTCCCACGTCGACTCCTCGACTGTATGGTTCCGCCAAAGCACGCGGACCAAGGACATCGACCGATTTCGTAGCACCTTTTCCTTGCGGTCCAAAATTTGAATAGGCTCCTCCGAGTAAGACAAGTCAGTACGTAGCTCCAACTGATCGAAGCTAACCACATGACTTGGATCGTGCACGTATTTTCGAAGTTGTAAAACGTGGAAAACATCGTGCACATCGGCTAAGGCAGGAGGTAGTGCGATCCGATAAGCAACCGTCGCAACTCGCTCAATGATCTCGAAGGGGCCTACAAATCTCGGGCTCAATTTGCCTTTAACGCCGAACCGCATCACTCCGCGCATGGGCGTTACTTTCAGAAACACATGGTCCCCGGCCAAGAACTCTAGTGGTCGTCGACGAAGATCTGCGTAGCTCTTTTGTCGACTTTGCGCGATGCGGAGTCTATCTCGGATCAAGCGGACCTTTTCGACGGCTTGCTCTACTAGTTCCGGTCCCAGCACTTGTCGCTCTCCGACGTCATCCCAGCATATCGGCGAACGGCACTTCCTCCCGTAGAGCGCTTCGTATGGAGCCATCTGAATACTCGACTGATAACTGTTGTTATACGCAAACTCCGCAAGCGGCAAATGCGTATCCTAACTAGTCTTTAGGTCGATCGCACACAGACGCAGCATGTCTTCTAGGATTTGATTCACCCTCTCCGTCTGTCCGTCTGTTTGGGGATGGTACGCCGAACTAAAGTTCAGTTTGGTTCCCATCGCCGCTTGGAGGCTCGTCCAGAAACGCGATAGGAATCGCCCGTCTCTGTCCGAAATTATTGAGGCCGGCACCCCGTGCAGTCGAACAATCTCATCGACGTAGATTTGCGCTAACCGATCGACGCTCCATCCTACTTTAATTGCGATGAAGTGAGCCGACTTGGTCAATCTATCAACAATGACCCAAATCGCGTCATTCCCCCGCGGCGTCTTCGGAAATCCCACAATGAAATCCATCGAGATATTGTCCCACTTCCACTCGGGAATGGGGATGTTCTGCAGCTCTCCGCCGGGCCTCTGGTGTTCCGCCTTCACCTGCTGACACGTCATGCATTGCGATACGAACGTAGCCACGTCTTTCTTCATGCCGTGCCACCAAAAGTTTGTGCGCAAGTCCTTGTACATCTTGGTGCTCCCAGGATGTAACGAGTACTTCGCATAATGCGCCTCCGTCAGAATTTCTTTTCTGAGTTCGGCAGTTTCCGGAATGCAGAGCCTTCCCTTTAGTCGCATCGTCCCGTCTCCGTCTTCCGCAAAGTCAGTCGCCCTTCCCGTTGAAATCAGCTCGCGCATCTTCTTCAGGAATGAGTCGTCCTCCTGTGCGGTCTTTATCTTGCTAAGCAGGCTCGATCCTAACTTCAGTTGAGCTAGGTGCAGGTGTCGATACTCAATTCCGAGTTCGATACCCATCGCTTCAAGGTCTCGCTTTATCTCCTTGTTTATGGCCAGTGTTCCCATAAACATTCTGCTGAGTACGTCGGCCACCACGTTTCCCTTGCCCGGCGTGTACTCGATCGTTAGCTCATAATCTTTTATGAGTTCGAGCCATCGTCGCTGTCGTAGGTTGAGTTCCCGTTGCGTGAACAAGTACTTCAGGCTTTTATGATCTGTGTAGATTCTGCATGCTACACCATAGAGATAGTGCCGCCATAACTTCAATGCAAAGACGATCGCCGCCAATTCTAAGTCGTGCGTCGGGTAATTTTTCTCGTGCTGCTTCAACTGCCGTGAAGCGTAGGAGATGACTTTGTCTCTCTGCATGAGTACGCACCCGAGGCCAGTTCCTGACGCGTCGCTGAATATCTGAAAGCCTTCGGGACCGTCTGGAAGTGCAAGGATTGGAGCTGAGACGAGCCGTTGCTTCAACTCTAGAAAGCTGGATTTACAGTCGTCGCTCCATTCGAATACTACTCCCTTCTGGGTGAGGCGAGTCAGAGGCGACGCTAGTTTTGAGAAGCTTCGTACGAATCTACGATAGTAGCCCGCTAAGCCCAGGAAGCTCCGAATGTCGCTAGCCGAGGCAGGTCGTTTCCAATCCACCACCGCATCAATCTTCTTTGGGTCCACCGCGACACCTTCGGCAGAGATTACGTGCCCAAGGAATGTCACGCTACTCATCCAGAACTCGCACTTACTCTGCTTGGCGTACAATTTGTTTTCACGCAGAATCTGTAGTACCGTCTTCAAATGTTCCGCGTGCTCTTCCCGATTCTTTGAGTAGACAAGGATATCGTCGATGAATACGACTACAAATTTATCTATTTGAGGTCGGAAGACTCGGTTCATCAGATCCATGAAAGCGGCAGGGGCATTCGTCAAACCGAACGGCATGACGAGGAATTCGTAATGACCATATCGAGTGCGGAAGGCAGACTTCGATATGTCGTCGGACTTGATCTTCAACTGATGATAGCCTGAACGAAGATCGATTTTTGAAAATATCGCCGCGCCTTGCAGTTGGTCAAACAAGTCGTCGATTCGCGGCAAAGGATACTTGTTCCGCACGGTCGCCTTATTGAGTTCCCGATAGTCGATGCATAGCCGCAACGACCCATCTTTCTTCTTCACGAACAGTACGGGAGCTCCCCACGGAGAGACGCTAGGGCGAATAAATCCGCGGTCTAGCAACTCTTGTAATTGCACCTTCAGCTCCTTCAGTTCTGCTGGAGCCATTCGGTAAGGCGCCTTTGATATCGGCCGCGTATCCGGAAAGGTGTCGATGCTGAATTCTATTTCTCGATCCGGCGGCATCCCGGGCATCTCGTCAGGAAAGACGTCAGGAAAATCTGCCACAACATCAGTCTGCATTGTGTTTGTATTATCCGTCCGCGTGTCTCGAACTGATGCCAAGTATCCCGCACAGCCGGAACGCAGCATACGCCTTGCCGAGATTGCCGACACCATCATCGCCGTCTTCGAGGCCGTACCGCACGAATATGAGAACTCTGTCTCGCCAGGAAGGCGAAACACCACTCTCTTCTCCGCGCACTCGATCGTTGCACGACAAGCGCCCAACCAATCCATGCCCAGAATTATGTCATAATCTTTGATGTCTAGCACGACGGCATCCAAGGATAGATATCTTCCCCCGACGCAAATGTGGCCATCCCTACAAATAAAGTTCGCAGGCATATCGACTCCCGACGGAGTGCTAACGCTAATATTTATATCTAGTGATTGCATGGTTATTTTATTTTCTTTCGCAAAATCAGCAGATATAAAGCTATGCGTCGCACCCGAATCGAATAGGACTCGTGCAGGTATACTTTTGTAGAGTAATATACCTGTTACAACAGTATCGGACGCATGCGCCTCGTCCCGAGTTAAGGCATAAACTCGGCCTTGAGCTCCGTGGCGTTGGTTCTGCTGGTTGACGGGCACCGCATTTGCGCCTTGCAATATCGGCGCTTTATGCGGGTTCGGGACGTTCCTCGGTGGGTTGTGTTGATTCGGACCTTTGTACGGACAATATGTAACTATATGGCCTACCTCGCCACATTTATAGCAAGATCTCGTGACGCAGTCGACGGTTCGGTGCCCACGCCTACCGCACCTGGTGCAGTGCTGACTGCCATGGCCTCGATCATCGAACCTGTTCGGACGCTTTGTTATTCCCGATCCCCCGGCGCCGGCATCGTTAGGACGCTTGTTGAAGTGGTTACGGATGCCTCTACTCGACATATGGCCAAAGATGCGTTCACTATTAAGAGCGGCATTATAGGATTCACGGTATGTTTGGCACCTTTGATTCACGACGTCCCTTCGTAGTTCGTCATTTAGGCCCTGTTGGAAGCGTTCACACCAGGCTTCCTTGTTGGGCAGAAAGGCGCCGGCAAACTTCGCCAGCTTTGAGAAGCTCGAATCATAATCGTCGACAGACATATTTCCCTGTCGCAGCATCATGAACTCGTCTTCTTTTTGTTGACGGACGGCGCGAGGAACGTATTGTTCGAGGAAGGCTTCCTTGAATATTTTCCAGGAGATCGTGGCGTCTGTATCGGCTTCATAGATCTCCTGCTTTTTAGCGGCCCACCAGTCGTACGCCCTCAGTTGCAGCTGTAACGCCGCACAAGTTACCCGCTGGGACCCTTCAATGCTAAGCAGATTAAACAGGTCCTCCATCTCCGCGAGCCATCCTACGATCACATCGGGCTCCGCTCGGCCGTTGAACTTCGGTGGATTCATCTTGCGGAACTCCTTTGCCTTGAACAAGGAAGAAGAATCTATCATTTGCGGTTGAGTCTCTTCTTCCTCGTTTTCTTCTTGGTTGCCTTGGTTTCCTTCGTGCCCTTCGTCCGTCGTCTTCGTGTTGCCCGCCATTCTGCTGACTATCTGAGTCAGGGCATTCATTTGTCTTTGTTGCGCTTCGAATTGGGCTTTGAATTGTGTCTGAAGCTGCTGCTGCTGCAGCTCCATCAACTGTAGCATCTTTTGCATAGTCGAAGTACTGCCTTATGCTTGGGGGGGGGGGGCGGGGGGGATTGAACTCATTATGTAATTAGCAATATTGCTATTTGTTGGCTTCAAGTGTTTCAATTTTCCAAAACTTTTATCAGCAAAATCCATACTATTTGTCCTAATTTTCTCTGGGGGAAGGCCAAACATGCGGTCAGCTGGGAGGAAACTGTAAAAGCAAAGGAAGGAGGAATTACAATGATTCGATGACAGGGCTTCAGATTAAGAGAGCATGGCAGTTATTAACCAAGGATGGGATGTGGAGTGAGTGGATGAGAAACAAGTGCTTGAAGGGTAGGAGTTTTTTGATAGTACAGGAGGATAACAATTCTTCTCCGAACTGGAAGGATATTCTTAGAATGAGAGCATTTACTAGGAGTTGTTACCAAAGTCATTGTGACTGGGAGCACATCTTTATGGTTGACCCTTGGCTTGCATAGGGAAGACTTATTGACAGATTTTCGTGGTAGGCATTTACCACATACAATTAGAATCTCAATGTGGATGCTATAGTTCACAATTGAACTTGGACTCCTACTGCAACCAGGATCACTACACCTATGCATGATGAGATCATTAATACTCCTATTTATCATAACATGCATCAGGATTATTGGAAGTTGACTCTCACTAGCACTCATGATTTCTCTTTCCTGTCTGCCTACAACTTAGCCTTGTGGGGGTTAGTTGGGGGGTGGTGTTCAAAATTGTTGTGGATTGGCATGATTTTCTACGGTTTCCTGGCTGTTGTGTGACAATGTTTAACTGCACTAGTAGAGCTATTAAAGGCAGGCTAGAGTCCAAATATAGGCTTCCTCAGCATGGAACTAGTTGGGAATTTTGGTTTGCTTTGTGTAAGGCAGGGGATGAGTCCATGAATCATCTTTTCTTTCAATGTTGATACACCATGGAAATTTGGGGCCCTATAGCTTGGTCATTGCAAATTGCATCAAGCAACCATCCGTTGGACTAGGGTAAGAGCACTAAAGGGAACTTTTGAATACATTTTGGATAGACATGTTGTCAATGCCATTATCTGGCAAATCTGGCAAGAGAGAAACATAAAATATTCAATAAGGAGTTCATCAAACCTCGAGTACTGTTAAAAATGATAATCAGGGATGTTCAGATTTTAATGCAGAGTGCAGGATGAAGAGTGGAAACTTGTATATTCTGGGGTCTCCCAATTGTCTATCCCTGGTTACACTCTTTTGTAACATTTTTAGTTGGGTACATCAAATAAAATTATATATATATATATATATATATATATATATATATATATATATATATATATATATATATATATATATATATATATATATATATATATAGGACTCTCAAAAATGACGATCGGGAGAGGGAGCGGAATTAGGGCATCGCTCACGCCTCCCCCTCGACCCCCGGACCCGCTCGCGGGGGAAGGGAGGAGGCCAGGAAGGAAGGGAGGGGGCGGGCGGCGGCGGCCCCCCAGGCAGGGGGGGTCTGGAGTCGGGTTCCGGGGGTCGGGCGGACCCCCACACGCGACTGGCGTCGCCCCCCCCCCCCCTAGGCGGGGCGGGGCTGGAGATGACAAAGGGGGGGTCGGCCGACCCCTCCCAGGTGGAGGTGGAGGGCAGGGCGGCCCCGGCGGCGGCGGCTACTCCGACGGCCAACGTTTTTGATGCTCCTAGTGCCCAGGTGTTCGAATTCGGATCGGAATTTGGGACTCGAGATGGCCGGACAGATGATGATGGCTGGACGACGGTAGTGAGACGGCGTCCGGGAGGGAGAAGAGGGGCTCAGACTCAAGTAATGGGTCGGACGGACCCTGAGAGGAACGAAAATAGACCAACTATCGGTCTAGGAGGCACACGGCGACAGGGAGGAGGACCGGGGAGCACTGTGTCTGGATGGCGGCCAAAGGCGACGGCGGCAGAGAAAGGAAAGGGTATTGCTAGGGATGTCGGGAGTCAGAGGCCGGTACCTCCATATGCCACTCCCAGGACGGTCACAGATGGGTCACGCCCTAAATCCTGGAAGGATGTTTGTATGCCGGTGGAGAATAAGAGCCCGACGTCGATGGAGTATGTGCCACCGATGAAGGTAGGAGGAGGTCTCCGGGCATATTTCCCAGCAGAGGAGATTGCGGAGGTCACGGACTTCTGGAAGAACACGCTGGTGATGTATGTGTTGGGAAGTAAACCTTTCTACAGACAGATACGGGGGTATGCAGAAAGGGTATGGCGTCCCAAGGGAAGCATGGAGATCTTCTCCCGTGAGAATGAGTTTTACTTTGTGAAATTCGGTTTAGAGGAGGATGTGACCAGGATTATTCAAGGAGGGCCCTGGTCCTTTGACGGACGGCTCTTCTTCTGAAGGAGTGGACACCGGAGTTGAGATGTGAGAAGAAGATATTGAATGTGATTCCTGTCTGGATTCGCTTTTTCGAGTTCCCAGTGAAATACTGGAGCATCCCTCTGGCGGATGAGGCTACGGCTTTCCGTACCAGACTGATGTACGCCAGGGTATTTGTGGAAATAAAGGCTGGGACGGAGCTCCCGAGTATTCTCGAGTATCAGGTGGCGTCCGTGGAGGTTCTGACTCAGGCCGTAGAGTATGATTGGGTCCCCCCAATGTGTTCCTTCTGTGAGTGCTTTGGTCACTCATCTAGTGCCTGCACGACTAGAGGGACAGAGACAGCTAGGACCTTGGCAGCGCAGATGGAGGTGGTTGAGCCGGAGTGGCGTCGACAGTCAGGCCGACGGAGGAGGACATTCTGATAGAGGTGGCCAGGAGGTCGAAGACTGACACCCCACCGAGACGGAAGAGTTCGCAGGGCGCGATAGTCCCGTTCAGGCCCCAGAGGAGTATGGTGATTGGTGACCATGGGTATGAGTACCCTAGATAGCAGACAGGATGGGATGGAGACTTCTACGGTAGAAAAAGTTTATAGCAGGAAAAGGCATGCCCCGTCCCCACGGAAAGATGAGCTCCAGCTAGGGGGTCTCGATGATCAGACCGTGGCCAACCCAAATTGGACTTTGACACTTTCCAGGATTCAGGCACATCTTGCACCCTCCTCGGGGATGGGGGAGGATATAGATCTGACGGACGGAAAACTTTCCTCGGGTGTCAGTCCAGATGGAGTTGATGGAGTCCAGGGGGACCCCATATTAATTAATTAATGTCGGTCCTTGCCTGGAACATTCGTGGAGGGTGTTCCATTGGAAGATGGAGGGAGATTAGTGGAGTTCTGAAGCGTGAGAAGTGTGACATTTCTATTCTACTTGAGACGAAGATTAGAGGGACGACGATGCTATCTCGCAGGACTCCTGCAAACTGGGCGCATATTCACAACCTGGATCTTTGTGATATGGCTAGGATCTGGGTTCGGTGGAACAGAGATAGTTGGGAGGGGGAATAGGTTCTGATGACAAAGCAGCTTATTGGCATCTCCTTTATGAACAAAGGAGGATTCTACTTCATTTTTGGTGTAGTTTATGGACACAATGATAGACGGTGTCGTGAGACCTTGTGGGAGGACATTGTGCGCGTTGGCCGTATGGCGGAGCACCTGCATCTTCCTCTGATTCTTATGGGAGACTTCAATGCCATGCTACATCGACAAGAGAAGGTGGGAGGTCGTCCGGTGCCTGATCCGATCTTATACGACTTCCAGAGGTGTCTCCTCATGTCTGGGCTGAGGGGATTGGAGAGAAAAGGACACAACTGGACCTGGCACAATAAGACGGTTCACAACAGGATCGCCTGTCAGCTTGATAGGGCTTTGGGAAATAGCGAATGGTTTCGCTGCTTCCCGAATTCCGTGGCGGAAGGGCTTGCGGCAGGGACCAACGATCACTCCCCTATCCGGATAGGTTTCTCTGAGAGGCCCACTTGGAAGGCTCGACCTTTTCGGTACAACAATTGCTGGTATCTTTCTGCTGGATATGAGGAGGTTGTTATGGGAGGGCTGCAGTATTCTCGGGAGGGCACGGCTCAGTTTCGCATGGTTCACAAGCTCAAACAGGTCAAGAGAGCTATTCGAAATTGGGTGAAGAAGATGTCGCGGTCTTCCCTGGAGGATAAGGAGGCCGATCTTCGAGAGGTTCAGGAAGCTTTGCAGACTGACATACTGAGCGGGGAGTTGGAGGCTAGGGAGAATGACCTGACCTGATTGCGGAGGTCAACATCATGAGGCTCCGGCAGGAGATTAGTGCGACCCAGAGGGCCAAGTGTTCATGGCTCAAGGATAGGAATCGTTGCACCAAATTCTTCTACGATGTGATTCGTGCCAGACAGCACCGGAACAACATCCCCAGGCTGCTAAATGGCGAGGGCAGGCTCGTCGGAGACCCAGTGGAGATTCAGGAGGAGGCATTCAGGTTCTATTCAGACTTATATCAGCAGACTGATTATTCCATCGCGTTTACAGGCCTTTTCACGAAGAGGCTGGTGACGCACCATGGAAATAGCTTGTTGTTGGCTCCTATGATATTGGAGGAGGTGGAGGCTATTGTGATGAAGGCAGATCCAAATAAGGCCCCGGGGCCTGACGGCTTCTCTTGTGGGTTCTTTAGGCGACATTGGGGTGAGCTAAAGTTCCCAGTCCTGGAGGCGGTGCAGGAGTTTTTCTTGGAAAGGAAGTTGTTGAAGGAGCTGAATCACACATTCTTGACCTTGGTTCCGAAAAAGGAGGACATGACATCCCTCGCCGACTTCAGACCTATTGCGTGTTGTAATTATCTGTATAAGATAATTACTCACCTCATGTGTCGTCGCATGGAGGGAATTATGCAGGACCTGGTGTCTCGGAATCAGGCGGCTTTCATCAAGGGACGCTCGATTGTTGAGCACAGTCTTCTTGCTCATGAGATGGTGAGAGATTTCAACAAGCCGGGAGGGATGAAGGCATGTGTGAAGCTGGATTTGCGGAAAGCTTATGACACGATCAACAGGGACTTCCTTTGCCACCTTATGCTAGCAATGGGGTTTGATGAGAGGTGGGTAGCGAGGGTGAGAGAGTGCATCTGCTCTCCCACATTTTCGGTCATCATCCAGGGTACTCCACATGGATGCTTCAGGAGCAACAGGGGACTGCGGCAGGAGGATCCTCTTTTCCCGTACATGTTCACTCTGGTGATTGAATACTTCACTTGCATGATGGACCTGGCTGTGCATAGTAGGAAGATTGTCCCTCTCTTCAGGCTGGTCAAGCCGGTGGTGACACACTTGATCTATGCTGACGACCTCTTGGTGTTCCTTCATCCATCTATGCGGGAGATGAGTGCGCTATCAGATATTATGGAGAAGTTTGGGAGGTTGTCCGGGCTTCAGCTGAATAGGGAGAAGAGCAGGGTTTATTTCAGCTCTCAGTGCACCCTCAAGGAGGAAAGGGCCCTTGCTCTGGGAGTGGAGAAAGGTAAGTTACCGGTGAAGTATCTGGGGGTACCGTTGACGGTCAATTATGCTAGGGATCAGGATTGTCACAGCCTGGTGGAATTTGCCCAAAGGAAAGTGGAAGGCTGGCAGGCAGCTGGACTATCTTTTGGTGGCCGTATTGAGCTGGTGAGGTCTGTTATTTCTGGTATCGCTATGTTCTGGTTGCAGTCGATTCAGATTTCGGTAGCTACCATACGGAAGGTGGATACCATATGTGCAAATTTCATCTGGCGAGGAGGTATGCATGCGATCGCTTGGAAACAACTCTGTCGGACCCGGGAGGAAGGAGAAGTGGGGTTGCGACCTCTACGGACGGTTAGGATGGCATCTGGGGTGAAGATGGCATGACAGTTCATCAAGGGAGGTTCGCTTTGGGCAGAGTGGATGGCTAACAGATAATTGCGGCGGACGAATTTCTGGACCTGCAAGATCGATAACAATTTCTCGGTCTCATTTAAGGCTATTCTTCGATGCAGACCGGTTCTCCAGTCCGCTATATACAGGATTATGAAAGATGGGGCGAACACTGATCTCTGGCTCAACCCGTGGATGGGTAATGGTTCCCTCCTGGAGACCTTGGGTGCACAGATGGACAGAGAGGCGGGCAGGGGGCTGAAATGTAGTCGGATCATCAGGGATAGGATCTGGAGGCCTGAGGATTATCCATACACTGCTCAGTTTGGAGAGGTGATTCGTCAGATCACTATTGATACTAGCCAGCCTGCGGACTCCTGGAGATGGGTTGACCCTGGTGCGGATGGAGGTTCAGGGATATTCCGCTTTAAAAGTTGCTACAATCTGGTTCGAACTCCACATGACAGGATTGCGGAGTATGACTTTATCTGGAAAAAGGGGATTGCTCGCAAAATGCAGCTTTGTTCATACAAACTCCTAGGCAGGTTGATGACGAGGGACATACTTCTCAGGTTTGGGATGCAGATTCCAGACCCGAAGTGCGTATTGTGTACAGGTGAGGCCGAATCTATGGGTCACATATTCTTTGAGTGTCTGATGACTTGGCACATTTGGTCAGAGCAGTGCATGCGATCGATGGGTGGAGTTGGCAGTGCTAGAGATATACGGGGGATCCTCAGATGGATCAGAGACCGCCGAGGCATGGACCCTGGTTGGGCCAAGATAGCTAGAATCCGGCTTGCAGCATCAGTTTGGCACGTCTGGATGGAACGTAACAGACGTATCTTTGAGGGGCCGACTACTCCTCCTGTAGGAATTCTACATAATATAGAATTCAATGTATCTGTAATGGCCCCTTAACCGGGGTGGGAGAGATGTGAGAATAGTGTATTGTAATACCTTTACTGCGATTTGCGTGAAATAAAATTTACCCTTATTCCAATATATATATATATATATATATATATATATATATATATATATATATATATATATATATATATATAAAGTGGAGACATAAGACCTGAGTGGACGATGTTCTAATCCCGGTGGGAACGAACATGAACAATTACCTATTCCTATATATATATATATATATATATATATATATATATATATATGTGTGTGTGTGTGTGTGTGTGTGTGTGTGTGTGTGTGTGAACTCCCACCATAATAGGGAGGAATAATCCAGTTTCCCGTGGGATCGAACCCCACCCACCCACCCACCCACCCAGGATGGGCTTGTCTCCATCTACTGACCACAAGGAGGTTTATATATATATATATATATATATTGAAAGAAGGTAATTGTAGCGAACGCTTCCACCGGAAATCGATCTCCTGACCACTCGGGCCACATGCCTCACCACTACCACTAGGCTACAGGGTCATTGGCATATATATATATATATATATATATATATATATATATATATATATATATATATATATATATATATATATATATATATTCGAAGAAGGTAAATATTATTCTGGCTCGAAGGCCTTACTACCACAGCCCGAAGGCCCACACCTGCACCGGCTGCCCTCATGTTAGTTCCCACCACATGGGAATTAACATGCTTCCCCCGTTGCTCGAACCTGCAACCTGTGGGGGGATGCCTCCATCCTTAACCATTTGGGCTAGAGGAGCTTGGCTATATATATAAGACATAAAGATATGTTGAGATTTTGGTTACAAATGACTAGTATCCCGAAAAGTAAACGACATCTCTTAATTAGTGTATCTAAGAACGTAATCATTTGTTTGTTTACTTCTTAAAGGAGGACCGATCAACATATAGGTCCAATTTTGATATTTGAGAATTCTGACTAAGGATTTATTTTGGGTCCACTTAAATGGTTGTATTTGTTTTACTAACTTATATGCACATGGTTGATTTTCAAAATTAATTATTGTGATAGGATTTGGTTAATATTTTGGATAGGATTTAGTTTTATTTTGGTAACTTGTTTTTTATTGCAATTAGGACTAGTAGTTTTGATGACCAAGGTTTGATTGGCTATATAGACTCGTGTACTCACTACCGTAGTTTATCTATTGAAGATATTACAGATTTATTTGAGTTGTGGTCTATTGCCATTGTTAGAACAATTTTCTACTTCTCCTTATTCATCTTACAAAAACCCTAACCAAATTTCATCACCATCCGCCCCAAAGCCAAGTTTCCTTTATGTTGCACCTCAACCTTTGTGTTTACCAATATGAACTAAACTACGTCAAATCATTTTAACTTGGTTATATAGTCAATAGTGAACTCACAATAGATGGTTGTCTTCAAGGTCAACTGATAACTTCTACTTCAGCATCTTTTACAAAGTGTTCCTACAAAATCAAACTTAATTGTGGTAATAGAAGAGATAATTTGCAAGAAATGAAGAAAAGCAAGATTACCAACATTGATATTCAAAGAAAAATGTAAAGTAAGATAAACCATGAGCATTTACAAACCTTTGCAATCAACTGTCAGAAGCAATTCTACTCTTCACAATCAACAAGCTGCTCTAAAGGTAATAAACTTTGGCAGCATTAGGAGACAAACTTTACTACATTCAACTAGTTACTGAATCTTGATATGGTGTTCCTATTTCCAGTCTGCATATGGGAGCAATAGTAAAAGAACAATAGTAAGATGAAAGATAATTACCAAGAACACTACATGTATAATTCCTGTGTTCACATGGTAACATATATTAAGAAAAATATCAGAAAAAATAGGAAACCAAGGAAAAATATGCCAGCATTATATAACCACCAATTTTTTTCAAGTTTAAAGTATATCCTAAGTTGTGAAATACTATAGTCCGTGAGTCGTGGAGAGAAATTACAAAATATTTAAGGAAGAATTTTTTCAACAGTAACAATGATAGGTAAGGCAATGCAATCAATAAGAAACTGATACATGATTCTCGACGAGTTTTTAGTCAGAAACTTTGAAAGACCACATGCATTAAATAATACCAAGAGGAATGACTTTCAAGTTTCAAAAGCTAAAGACAAAAACAAAAAGTGCAGTAAATGATTATACTTGCATGGACTCGCAGAGGACAACCAAATATCGGGGAGTTTACTTTGCAAGAAAATGCCCAAAGATGTAATACTTTCTTTCACCTGCAACTGATTTATTTTCTACCAGAAAACAGAGGGGCATGATAGTGTGCGACTAGGTTCTCCGCTAAAGCAGTGTGTAGAGATGGTCAAGATGCACACAACATATCAAATGCAAAACAAAATTAAAGGAATGATTGCACTTAGCTTATCAATTGCAATACTGCAAGACAGGCATCCTCCCAAAAATAATGTGCGACCAGGCTCTCCCCTTAATGCAGCGTGTTGAGATTGTCAAGATGAACAAAGATTATCAAACACAAAATAAATTAAAGGAACAATTGGACTTAGCTCATATAAGATATATCTATTGCAATACTGTAGGACAGGCATCCTGAAAAAAATGGGTGAAGGAGAAGGACGCGGAAGGGAGGGAGAGAGAAAAAATACTTGAACAAATACTACAATTTCATTAGAATTTTGTCCACCTTGAGTTCTTTTACATTGGTTTCATTTTGTATGATGTATATGCTGTTAGCACCAAGAAAGCAAGGCCACTACCCCTTCTCTGCAGAGCACTATGAAGTGAAAATCATATGGTGTCCTTCACTAATGCATTCAGAAGCCAGCACTGCCTTTTGTCATCCTTTCACGTCCATTCAAAATACATACACCCAGCTAGTAAGGTTCCTGGTCCATAACTGGGTAGTTGTCCTAAGTTAGCATCTGTCAGTTGTACTCCTACAGTATTTACACTGAAGCGGCAGCGGCATTAGGCTAAAGTTTTCCCCTCCACTGCAGTCTCTAACAACTGACAACCCTAACCACAGAGACCACTCAAGTGAAGAAGACGCCAGTTGACCTTTTTTTTCTTAATTATTTGTAACCGCAATGGAAGCCCCAGCAAAATTTCTCAGACCATCATATTGGGAATTAATAAGAAATTTCACTATGATGGTCCAGCTTCAGCCGTATCTTTCTTCTTCTTTCCTGTAGTTTTGTTTATCAACCACATGGTTTCTGCCGGAGGGTCTAAAGAAGTAAGGACCCGTGGATCCTTGTCCTTCAAGTAGATGATAGAATCATCCAAAGAGTATATTCGAAGAGCAAGAGATGAGACAGTGGGTGTTTTTGCAGCAGCTGTGAGGGACGACCAATACCACCACCCATTTTTCAAGTATTCTGACTTGATCATATGCTCCAAGAGTATCGTAGCCTGAACCATCTATAAATACAATAAACATCATCATTCAAGAGTTTGTTAACGACCTAAGATATCTCTAGAAAATCGGACAGAAAGTACACAAGTGAATATCATATAGATAGGCATGAAACATTACAAAAGCAGATAGAATCCTAGACATCACAAACACCATGCATAAAGCATCACAATTGAACAACAGGCAAATGAGTGCATGATAACCTAGAATTTCAATCATCAAGTTCTTTTAAAACCTTAAAAATGCAAGATGCTATGGTTCCATTGTTACAAATTACGAATATATCTAGCCATCATTTATTTTCATACGGAAACCTAACGAAAAGGCATAGAACTTTTTCACTTGTAAAAGTTATGTACCAACTTGCTTGGAGTTTATCTGGAATCCTAGACATCACAAACACCATGCATAAAGCATCACAATTGAACAACAGGCAAATGAGTCCATGATAACCTAGAATTTTAATCTTCAAGTTCTTTTAAAAGCTTAAAAAATGCAAGATGCTATGGTTCCATTGTTACAAGTAACGAATATATCTAGCCATCATTTATTTTCATATGGAAACCTAACGAAAAGGCATAGAACTTTTTCACTTGTAAAAGTTATGTACCAACTTGCTTGGAGTTTATCTGGAACCCTAAGCAAGAGGACCAGAACATTTTCACTTGTAAAAACTGTTGTGACGTACTAAAACAAAGGGCAACAGACATCCTGATGTTTACTCAATACAAATATGAGCTCTATAGAGAAAGTAGCAGGCTCTGTGGCAAAAGAGATCTGTAAAGTTACATAAAAGAAGGATTTCCGAGAGAAATAGCTTTTTTAGCTTTGGCCAACACCATAATGTGGTCGTACGCAGATACTTAATACAAAGAGACTTGCCAATTCAAAACAATGTGAACTGCGGTATAAGAGATTGGAAATAGGATTCTTATGATACAAAATAAACACACGTCAAGAGGGAGAAAATGAGATCATTACACAAGACACAAACTAACAAGGAACCCACCCTAGACGGAACAATGCAGATGATAACAATCAAATGCATGCAAAACCCTAGACGATGCTAGATGTACGAAAAGCCAGCCCTAATCAGGTGACTTGACACATCCAGGCAATAGCATTTTTCATCAAGAAAAAATATTCACTAGTTCATCTAACAGAAAGTTGTAGAAGTGTTAAGCATTATATTTCTCTTATATCAACAGACCTACTAATGGCAGATATGAGAACGGGATTTAGTCATTTGACACATTAAGCTTTTAGATTTCGAACTGGAGTAGCTGGCAACTCACCTCAAATATTGACTCCGCAGACTTAACGAATGCACGCCAAGCACATCTTCTCACTAAGTTAGACATTGAAGGTCTAAATGCTTGTTCTGGCAGAGCTGCATCCATATCAAGTAAATTAATCTTGAGCCTCCTTACAATATGTGAAACCTTACCAACCAGAGGCTTTAACGACAGTTCAGGAATCATACAACTTTGATAAAGCTTTGATCTTCCTCCAGCACATTTATGGTCAGCGGTGGTTTTCAGCAAAAGGTCACCCTCGCCATCTTCACTACACCTTTGAGGTGACTTAGCCTCAGGATCAGGCCCACTTCTAATGGGATCCATTTCGCTTTGTGTGGACATTGGTGATGTATTCAGGTCATTGTCATGCTGCTTTTGGTTCAGCAGCAATGGCGGATCAAAAAACATAGGTGGAGATGATATTAAAGATGCGACCCCATGTGAACCAATCAGTCCTATCTCCTTAACTGACTCCTTGGGAGAATTATCAATGACGAATTTTTTGCAGATCTCATCAAAATCAAAAGGGCAAGTTTTTCTCTGAAATTTGACAAACTTGGAGGCAGAGTCAAACTTACCCTTTCTCAATGTTTCAGTAGTATCTACTGCATCAGCATGATATTTCTCTCTAGTGCTCTCAGACCTAACTCCTTTTCCTCTGATTGAATCATCACCATCTTTGACTTCATCAGAAGAAGGATTAAGTGAAGTGCACCTTCCATCATTATGCTCCTCCAACTCCTTGACAGTGCAATAGGTTTGGTGGCAGGATAAGCAATGGTGGCGAGAAGGCCATACAGGCTCTAAACATTCACATCTGTACATTCTATCTTCATTACTTACTTTTGGCTTTCTCCCACGCTTCTTTGGATTTTCGCTTTCTAGATCTGAGCAAGGACCATACTTTTTTTCAAGAATAATTGTAGCCTTTATGGTTGAGCACCGAGGAACTGTAATTTTTTCAGTAGACGGATACAACTCCTGGTTAGGGTCATTTGAAACAGTAATATTCCCTTGATGGAATAAAAGCCTCTTCCTTTGCAAGATGCTCTCCTTCAACTCTCTTTCTCTAGAGTCACTGTCTCTCAACCAGCAAAGAAGTAGTTGAATTTCAAAATCAGATTCATAGATAAACAAGGGAGATGAATGACATGTACCAACGCTTGAATCACCATCAGCTTGTCTAACATCATCAGCTTGGCTGAAGGAACAAGAAGTACGAGGATATTTGGAGTCCCTCATTTTAGTTACTTTCCTTCTCTTCATAGGCACACTACCAGCTACAGCCAACCAAGGTCGTTTACCAGGCTTTCCTATAACCCAGTATGATCGACCTACAGAATCCCGACCTATGAAATCCCTTCTCAAAGATGTCATCATAAGCTGTGATTCTAAACTGGCAAATGAATCCTGCAACTGCAAAATCTCATTCTTTAAAGAGTTATGTTCAAGATTACTGGCTTCAGATTCACCAACACCAGCATTAACTGTGAACTGGCTTCCTTCCAGCACTTTACTTTGATGGGCAGAAGGTGATTCCTCTGCCAGCATACCAGCCCCAGAGACCATAGTCACAGTACTCTCTCCCAAATGAGTTCTCTCATTGTCTGATGGCAGATCAGATCCATGAAACTTATCAGGTTTCGACTGCATCGTGCCGTTAGTTTCCACACACAGCACTTTTCCTACACCCAAACAACCATTTGTACTCTTTGAATCACCAAGCAGCCTCCTCTGCACATCTCTGTGATCAATGTCAAGAACCATTTCCCCCCCTCCATTCAGCTGTTGTGAGGGGTTTCCATGTATTGTGATCTTACTCAGGATATCATTATTATGTACCCCATCCTCATCAACCACAAAATCCGGCCGGGAGAACTGTGCGCAAGGCATATTGCTGTTGGCATGATTCTCAATCACACTGTTTAATAAATGTCCCAAGTCCTTACTAGCATCAGCTCGTCCATTGTCCTCAACGCATCCTTCTACAGGTATAGCTTCCTTCAGAGGGCTCACAGAAATATTTGTAGCATAGACCAAACCGTTACTTGAATATTGTTGTTCTGTCAGGTTTCCACGGTCAGCATATATAACTGTTCCACCCCCTTCCCTTAAGACATCACCAGTTCCACAAGATCTGCTTGTATATTCATTTACACTCATAGCCAATAATTCCTCTTTGAATTTCAAGTTTCTCCAATCAAGAGTTAAAGCACGCAATTTTTGCTGCAGATCATTTGACTTATCAACACATTGTTCGAGGTGTTCACGAATAATTGCAGAGTTCAGCACTTCATCACATAAAAACTTCAATAATAATATTCTCTGCATTCCACAAAGAAGGAAATGTCAAAATCATAAAGATGGAAATATCAAATACAGCAAAGACACCAAAACTATGGAAAACCATTGAGATGAGTTTGGAAAAGAATAGCAAGTATCAATAATAAGGCCATTACTTCAAAAAGACCTCCCCGCTAGTTCATAATTTAACATGATAAACAGGTATCCACAATCCAGTTCTAATGATTTCAGAGTGAGATAACAAAACCAGCACATACTTGATGCTAAATTAAGTTAGACCTGCTGGACAAAAAAGAAAACCTAATACATTGCTCCATTACTCAACTACCAACTTCGCTAGTAAGATAATTAGTTTGGCTACACCAAACTGTCCCAAGCTACAGCAGAAGTCGAATCAAGATCAACTAAGAAACAATTTTTTTTGTTAAAAACAGAAGACTTAAAAAAAAATCAAAGCATGTGTTATCCCTTCTTTATAGCAAGGTTAAACTGCCAAAGAGATACTCATAGGAAGAGTTTGAAACTGATACCAACAGTGCAAGCCTGTTTTATAGGTGTGATATTAGATAACCAAGAATGAAGTATACCAAGAAACAAGTTGCTAAGAGATTTGTGCCAAATTTGACCAAGGGGACAATCCATCATTAATATTAAGAAGCCTTTTTAAGAGAAGTTTTAAGTAAAATCGCAAACGTGAAGATATTTTTGTAAAAAAGATTATCCTAACACACAATATCCAGTTTCTTGTTCTAACTTCTAAGACAATCATGTCCACATCAAATCGAATGCCGCTACAACTCATGATACAAGACAAATTTATTTTAAATGCATATACCTGATGACCAACAGATAAATACTCACCTCTTTGATATTCCTGAAGAAAAGGGCATGTACGTATAAATTTGAATGTTTTCACAATTGACTATGTGATCACCTAAAAAATGAATGGCACAGGGAGGCACCTAGGTGGCCCCTAGCCTTGGTTAGGGCCTCAGAGGACATGTCAGCATAGTCTTTAAACAGCTATTTTTCTTCTTAATAAAAGGGTGTTCCACTACACAATGCTCCAGCTAATTGCAGGGTCTCTAGGGAGGGCCAAGATGTAGGCAGCCTTACCCACAATAAATGGAGAGGTTGTTCCTGCGACTCAAACCAGCATCTTCCTGGATACAAGCACCAACCCTTCCCTTCATACCAAGAGAAGCCTTTTTTTATATTAAACTGCATAAACCATTTGCCTGGGCAGGGCACCTATTACCCAAAATATGTCATGCCGCCAGGACAAATAAATAACCCAGGCCTAGGTGACACAACATTGTGCCAGGAGGGGCTTATAAGGCTTCTTTTACAACACTTATAACTATAATTGCAAATGACACCTTACAACAAATTCCTTTCATCAAAAAAGCAAATGAAAATAAAGGGCATCTCGTGCTACAAAAAACCATCAAACTCCGCATGACCTAGCTAGGTTGAGAATATTTACAAAGAACATTTGTAGCAAAAATACATAGAGCTATAATTAAAGATGAACATTGTCTATTCAACACCCTAAGAAAAAAGTTGAGCCATTTCGGCGTTCTAAGGTTCTCTGTGACATGAATGCTAAAATATGAAATTTTACAGGAGTATGATTCTTATCGTTATGATGACTGGACAAAAATCTGAATTAAGGGAGTAAGGCAAGTTGGAAAGGGTGGATGTATTTCTCCTTACAACATGAGATTACAGGATTTCAAAAGTTTACTTCCTGCGCAAAATACTAGGTAATGAAGAATATGCAAACAAATGAGGGTTCATAAGTGCACAAATAAGATTTAGACAAGAAAAAAGGTTTGGTGGTAGGCAATGGTAATACACCAAAACAATGTTCAACAAATGATGAACCAGATAATGCCAAGTTAAAAATGCCAACCAGATAGTACCAAACCATTAATATGAAAGGTCGGAGATTTTGAGGGGCAAAGAATACTAATACACTAATCTAATGGGTAAACTAGCAAACCTCTTCTGTGCTGAACTCCCAGTACTCACGTTCTTCCATTGCTTTTGCTAGTTGATACAGTTCCTCTTGAGTGGAGTAGTTCCCATCTCCCATACGTCTTCTGGGATGTCTTCTGATATCCTGTGTATGCTGACTTGTGTGTTGTTTACGCTGACGCATAACACAAGATGGACAATACCAGTTCCCTTCTGGGATCCTTGCTAGTGGAGGATTTAGGCAATACTTATGGTATTCAGAATCACATTTATCACATAGGAGAACACTGTCATCATCTCTATCTATGCCACAAACTTTGCACACTCCATCTTCCCAAGGAGCTTTAGGTATTTCATTTGCACCAACCAAAACATCATTCAGTTCTTTCATTGTTTCAGCATCTAATTGTTCAAAACCAGAATGATTCACAAGCTTCTGGCTCACAAGTAAAACCTGCATTTCGCATCGCAAGCTTAAGATACGTACGATAGTAATGTGTCAACAATACATCAAGCAGAGCAAAAATCCGTATTATGAGAAACGTATGATGGAGATGTGCCACAAATATATCACCCAATGTAAACGTATGATAGAGATGTGCCACAAATCTCCTTTTGTCATGCATTTAGCATCTTTAGAAACAAGTACATGCACTATACTGCATTAGCTGATGAACAAAACTATCATCAAATGGTTACTTAAAATGAGGGGAAATAATGATGATAAAGGAAGAACGACAATAACAAAACAACAGAATGAACAAAAGTAACATTATTCAGGAATAAGGGATCAGAGATAAACCTCATTCTCATACAAGGACTCAAAATTCTGTGACAATCTTTCAATCTTCTGCATTAAATCAGGTCGATCACCATAAGCAACACTCAAATTGTGCCAAACCTGAAAATAAATACAAGTTAGTAAAAGTCAAGATGCCTGTTGCAGTCAAAGTGTACTCTTAACTTTTCACTCAGACATTGGATGTCCTAGCGCCAAGAAGCTCCCGTTTATGCAGGGTTTGGGGAGGGTCAAGATGTACACATATACATATATGGCGAGGTGGTTTCCATGAACCTTGTGTTCGGACAATAATAACTTTTCTGAAGTACAAGGAAATGAATGCCTAATAAGCAATATTAGGAAAATCCTGAACCTATCCTGGGAATGGGAAATTAAGCTTTAAAACTGTGTAATTGTGTAGGTGGGTGATGGTTGTCGAGTGGGGCTGGGGGTAGCTGACACTGGAAATATAGGGAAACCACAGATTTTACACGTGCAAACAAGCCAAAATTAACTTATCATGCAAATAACCCTCAAAGAATAAGCCTTTTAAATTATCATACTTAGTTCTCTGTTCCCAAGTGACAACAATGCAATCAAAGGGTTCTATAAAATCAGCTATTAATTAAGTTGCCATAACTATGAATATTATTAATACATCAAGCCCCATAATCAATTTAACACTAAAGAATCCAAAAGTATGTATCAAGTAATAATAACTAGGTTGCAGAGACACAGACAGAGATTCAGATACACAGACTATATGGAGTTGGAATACGACATTCTTTAAATTTTTAGGATATAAATATGGCATAGATACAGTCATTTTTTTTTTCCTTTTTTTTTCTTTTTCTTAAAGTTTGAGGTGGCACGCACTATTTATTTATATTATATTTAAATAATTTTATGTTTACGCATGTTTCAGATAAGATTGGGAATAAAAGCTTCGTTGTTGCTATGCATGTTCCAGATAGTAACTAGTTTCCAAAGTTCTACAAAAGGACCAAGTTCAAAATATTGTTACTTTCCGATATATTGATTTTTTTTGTGATCACGACCATGTCGAATCACTTCCAACCATTTATTGGGTCTCTTGGAATCTAATCATGTGAGGGTCATATTCAACATTGAGTGTCAAGGAATAATCGAGTTGGATACAATATCACCTATCGGACAATGCGGTCCTTTGGAGGAGCCTTTGCGCAACTTAGATTGATGATAACCAACCAACTTCATTATAAGCAAGCATATTTCAGTCCCTACCTTATTTAGCAAGATTGTAAATGCAACTCTTTCTTCTTAGAGAAGTAAAAATATGACAATTATGGGAAGTTAATCAAATAAAGAAAAGAAAGCTATTGCTTGTTATCAATATGATCATTTTAGGACCAAACAAATAGCATGGGGATAATTAAAAATATAGTATAATCTAACTTAAGTATATGTTTCTGACTATAATTAAATTAGATTGATATGTTTTTTTATTATACAAAAATTAGATTGGATTAAACTTTTCTGTTTTTTTCCGACTTTTTATGAAGTTTCCATTTTCTTTAATATTTTAGAAAAAGTGTGCTGCAACATTTTTCTTATTTATAAATGTGGTCAAGTGCACTGTATGTGAGCCAAGGCTTTTCATGGCCACCTATCACTCAATAGCAGCGGGGGATTAAGGAAACAATTGAGGAGCGGAGAATTAGGGGAAATATTTCTTTGAAAAGAAAGGAGAGGACCACTTGACTAGGTTTTGATTATGTCGTCCCCCTTTTCTTTTCCTTTCTCAGAATGAGGTCCCTTCTTTCTTTTTTTGTCGACGATTAAATGGCCAGCGGAAGGTGGCGGCAAATGCGAGTGCGACAGTTACACCAGCATGGAGAGGGCAATTGTTGTAGGCGCCATGTACGCTCTTTCCTCTTCCCTCTGTTTTTCCCTTTTTGTTTTCCATAGCATAGTGTTGGCTGGTATTTTTGGTTTATATTGGCTGATACATTGCTTCTAGTTGCCAGCCGGAAAGATTCTGCTGATACCAAGTTTTTGGCTGTGATTACGAATCATGTATCCTAGAAACCGTTCTGATAAGTATCGGTATCAACTGATACTTAGTACTGATTGATACTTAAATCTTGAACACAACTATATGAATTATTTCTATCAAATATTGTAATAAATATACTGCAGCAAGGAAAACAAATTCTTTCTTTGTACAACTCCATGCTAACCTGGTGCACTTTTTCACCAATATCTTAGTTGTACTTCCATAGAAAAAACATAGACATTTTGCCTATTTTATGGGGGAGGTCCACTACTTTAGTCAAGTTGTCTTTTGTTTATTTTGACTACTATTAATAATCATAACATCGTGAATATATAGTCTAAGAGACTTTGAGGTTGGTACTTGGTTACATGAGCTTGTTTGTCCAGATTCTATATTCTAAGGGACTTTGAGGTTGCTCCTTGGTTACTTGAGCTTAAACTGCAGAACCATCATGATCCTTTCATACTGCATAGCCATCATGATCCTTTCATAGCTACCTTGGATAAGAAGGCACCGATATAGAGGATTGAGGTCACGCCCACATCCGGTCAAAAGCACTTTAATTCTTTTATGGAGCCTTTTATGTTTCATAGCCGACACCATTATGATGAGAGAGGACTTAGATGACGATGATGATGAACCTTGAGCATTGTATTAAGTTATCGTTGTAGGAACTCGTTAGTAGCATCGATTTGACTAGACTTAGTTGGTGTTAAAGTTTCCTCCGAGTAAGAGGACTCTCGGTTTTGGTGTGTGTGGGTTGGTGGGGTGGGATGGAGGGGCAAGCAGGGCCATATATTTATACTATGCAATATGCTCATGCAGGTCCAAACCCATTTTGAGATTTGACTCACGTAAAGGTATAATTTTTTATCTCTACTTAAAATACATTCAAAGAGATTGAGCCTGGGTTGCTCGGATACAATGTTAAAAGTTCCTCGCACTACACCAGAAGTTGAGAGATCTGGAGACGTATATATATATATATATATATATATATATATATATATATATATATATATATATATATATATATATATATATATATTTGGAATAAGGATGAATTTATTCCTCGCATATAGCGGAAAAGGTATTAAAATACAACATCACAACACTTCATGCCCCAAATAATAATATTATGGGGCCATAACAGATACATCGAATTCTATATTGTGTAGAATTCCAATAGGGGGGTAGTCAAGCCCTCAAAGATACTTCTGTTCCGCTCCTTCCAGATGTGCCAAACAGACGCAGCAAGACGAACTCTGGCTCTTCTAGCCCACCCCGGATCCCGGCCACTGTGATCTCGGATCCAGCTGAGAATGTTCCGGATGTCTCGGTCTATCCCAACTCCTCCTCTCAGCTGCGCACACTGCTCAGTCCAAATGTGCCAAGTCACCGGACAACCAAAGAAGAGATGCCCCATAGATTCATCTTCCTCATTGCATAGCACACATTTGGCATCCGGGATCTGCATCCCAAACCGGAGGAATCTGTCTCTCGTCATCAGTCTACCCCGGAGAAGGCGATATGCACAAAGTTGCATTTTCCGAGCTACGCCCTTGCCCCAGATGAAGTCCACCTCCTCAGCCTGGTCGTGGTGGGTCCGAACCAAATCGTAGCAGCTACGAAAGCAGAAATGACCTGACCCGCCCCCCGCACCTGGGCCTACCCAGCTCCATGAATCCTCAGCCTGGCTAGTGTCGATAGTAATAAGGCGGATCTCCTCGGCTAGCTGAGCTGTATAAGTATACCCCTCTGGCCTCCATACTCCATCTCTGATGATCCGACTGCAGGTGAGCCCCCTGCCCGCTTCTCTGTCCAGCTGCCCCCCCAGAAGCTCGAGCAAGGATCTGGAACCCAACCAAGGGTCCAGCCAGAGATCTGTAGTCGTCCATCCTTCATGTGCCTGCAGATAGCGGTCTGGAGCACCGGTCTACACCTCAGGATGGCCTTGAACGTGACCGAGAAATTGTTGTCTATCCTGCAAGCCCAGAAGTTGGTCCTCCTCAGGTATCTGTTCGACATCCAATCTGCCCAGAGCGATCCCCCCTTGATGAATCTCCAGGCCATCTTCACACAAGCTGCCTTCCTGACTGTATGGAGAGGCCTCAACCCCACTCCTCCTTCCTCCCGTGGCCGACATAACTGGTCCCAGGATATCGCATGCATCCTTCCCCTCCAAATGAAGTCAGCACAAATGGCCTCCACTTTACGAATAGTAGCCGAGGGGATCTGGATAGACTGGAACCAGAACATCGTGATGCCTGCAATAACCGAACGCACCAACTCTATCCGGCCTCCGAAAGATAGACCCGCAGCTTGCCAGCCTTCCACCCTCCTCTGAGCAAAGTCCACCAAGCTGTGACAATCTTGCTCTCTGGCATAGTTGACCGTCAGCGGGACCCCAGGTATTTCACTGGGAGCTCGCCTCTGTCCACTCCTAAGGCGTAGGCTCTCTCCTCCTGCTGTGTGCATCGTGAGCTAAAGTAGACTGCTCTTCTCCCTGTTTAACTGGAGCCCAGATAGCCGCCCGAACTCCTCCATAATATCAGAGAGCGCGCTCATTCCCCGCATGGTAGGCTGGAGAAGCACCAATAAGTCATCAGCATAGATCAAGTGGGATACAACTGGGCTCACCAACCGAAAAGGGGAACAATCCTCTTGCTATGCACTGCCATATCCATCATGCAGGTAAAGTACTCCATCACCAAGGTAAATAGATACGGGGAGAGGGGGTCACCCTGCCTCAACCCCCTGTTGCTACTGAAGTAGCCATGCGGCGTGCCCTGGATGAGGACAGAGAAAGTAGGAGAGCATATGCACTCCCTCACCATCGCAACCCACCTCTCGTCGAAGCCCATGGCAAGCATCAAGTGACACAGGAAGTCCCTGTTGACCGTGTCATACGCTTTCCGGAGATCTAGCTTCACACAAGCCTTCATCCCTCCAGGCTTGCTGAACTCCCTCACCATCTCATGAGCTAGCAGGCTGTGCTCCGCTATCGACCGGCCCTTGATGAACGCTGCTTGATTCTGGGATACCAATCCCTGCATAATCCCCTCCATACGCCTGCACATAAGATGAGTGATAATCTTGTAAAGAAAATTACAGCAAGCAATGGATCGAAAATCTGCAAGTGAGGTCGCTCCCTCCTTCTTAGACACCAGCGTCAAGAATGTGTGGTTCATCTCCTTCAGAAGCCTGCCCTCCACAAAGAACTCCTGAACCGCCGCAAGGACCGGGGCCTTAAGCACACCCACCCAGTGTCGCTTAAAGAACCCAGAAGAGAAACCATCCGGCCCGGAGGCTTTGTTGGGATTAGCCTTCATCACAATGTCTTCCACCTCCTCCATCCGCACAGGTGCCAGAAGCAGACTGTTCCCGTGACGGGACACCAGTCTCTTCGTGACAAGGGCTGGGAACGTGCTAGTGTAGTCCGTCTGCTGATATAAGTCAGTGTAAAATCGGACGGCCTCCTCCTGTATCTCCACCGGGTCCCCAACTAGACGTCCCTCAGCATTCAGAAGTCTGGGAATGCTGTTCCGGTGCTGGCGGGTGCGGATCACATCGTAGAAGAATTTGGTGCAGCGATCTCCATCTTTGAGCCAGGTACACTTGGCCCTCTGTGCCGCACTAATCTCCTCCTGTAGTCTCATGGTGCTGACCTCCTCAATCAGGATCTTCTCCTTAGCCGCCTAGCTCCCCGTTCAAGATGTCAGCTTGGAGGGCCACCTGAGTGTCCCGGAGTTCAGCTTCCTTATCCGCCAGAGAGGTCCGCGGTCTCGTCTTCACCTACCCTCTGATGGCCCGCTTGAGCTGCTTGAGTTTGTGAACCATGCAGAACTGAGCCGTGCCATCCCGGAAGTGTTGTATCTCTCCCATAACCACCTCCTCATATCCAGCCGACAGGTACCAGCTGTTGTTGTACCTGAACTGGCCTCTCCCTCAAGGTAGGTCTCTCACATAGGCCTACCCGGATGGGACAATGGTCACTAGTACCCGCCGCCAGACCTTCCGCCACCGAGTTCGGAAAGCATCTGAACCACTCACTATTGCCCAAGGCTCGGTCCAACTGACAAGCAATCCGATTTTGAGTAGCCTTATTGTGCCAAGTCCAAATGTGTCCAGCCCTCTCCAGCCCTCGCATCCCAGACATAAGCAAACACCTCTGGAAGTCATATAAGATTGGGTCCGGAACTGGTCGACCTCCCACCTTCTTCGTGACGAAGCAGCATAGCATTGAAGTCCCCCATAATGAGCAGAGGGAGATGCATGTTGTCCGCCATAAGCCCCAGATGCACAATGTCCTTCCATAGAGCCTCCCTGAGTCTTCGGTCATTGTGCCCATAAACAGCACCCAGGATGAAACGGAACCCACCTTTGTTCTCGAAAGTAACGCCGATGAGTTGCTCAGATTTATGGATCTGCACCCCCTTCCAGCTACCTTTGTTCCACCTAACCCAGATCCTTGCCATACCGCAAAGATCTAAGTTGTGAATGTGATCCCAGCTTGTCGGAGTCCTACGCGAGAGCATAGCGGCCCCTCTAATCTTCGTCTCCAGCAGGATAGCAATGTCACAACGCTTCTTTTCTCAGAACCCCTCTAATCTCCCTCCATCGTCCAATAAAACACCTCCCCTAATGTTCCATGCTAGGACCGACATCTAATTGAGAGATGAGGGGTCCCCCTGGAACTCGTCTGGATCGACACTCGAGAGAAGTGTCTCATCCGCCTGATCAATGACAGCATCTACCATAGAAGGAGCAAGGTGGGCCTGTATCCTGCTGAGAGTAAGAGTCCAGTCAGGGTTGTCTTCAATCTGGTCATCCATATCCCTCGCCTGAGGGATATCCTCCCAAGTGGCCGGGGCGTGCCTTTCCTACTGCTGTACACCATGATCGCCGGGAAGCCTCCGTCACCATCTGACTACCACCAGCCGCGCTCATACCCCTGGTCACGATATCCCTCTATGGTCTGAACGGAACCAGTGCACCCTGCGTGCTCTCCTGTCGCTGCAGTGATCCTGACTCCAGCCGCCTATCAACCTCCATCCCGGTGTCCTCCTCCATATGTCTGACGGGCTCCATCTCCCCGACAGTTGACCGGGGGTCGTCTCCTTCCCGCGATGCCTCCATCCGAGTTGCCTATGGCCTGGCAGACTCCTTCCCCTTGAATTTGCACGCACTGGTAGTGTGCCCAAAACACTCACAGTGGGAGCACATGGGAGGAACCCAGTCATACTCCACCGCCTGGGTTCAGAACCTCCCCAGACGGTACCTGATACTATATATAATATATATATATATATATAAGGAGGATTGGGATCCCAGCACTTAAGCATCCCCGCATGATCTCCGAAACAACAATCATTGTCATTGGATTGTCTTTTTTGACCGTTCAGATTAGATTATTAAACTATCCAATTTCTCGCGATATTTGATCTAATATGAACGGTCAAAAAGACAATCCAACGGCTGCTATTTCGGAGATGTTTACGTGCGGAGATCCTCTCTCTCTCTCTCTCTCTCTCTCTCTCTCTCTATATATATATATATATATATATATATATATATATATATAAGAGAGAGAGAGAGACAAACACACTAGTACCACCAGCACAGGCATCACTACAAAACTCTAAACTTTTGGTGAGGGTGAGGGTGAGGGTTATATATCTAAATTATTCAATAGTTGGGATGATGGTTACCTAGAAAGCAGAATCTTACATAACAAGGAAAGAATATATGGTAAGCTACTTGGTATGAGAGAGCGGGAGAAGGGTGGTTATAGGCTTCTTTCAATCACTTTGGTGAAACGTAATATGTGATTAGAAGTAAATTTCATTGATTTACAGAGCGGGTAGACGGCAAACCTCTCGACTGTTGCAAATGTGGTGCACAATGAAGTTTTCCTCCATGCATCGTGTCCCTTTTCAAATCAAAAGAACATGACGTGCGGGACTAGGTTAATTTCGATTGGCTTGAGTTTGGATTTCGGACGCTACTTTTTTCGTTCAAGAACGAAAAGTGATCCATGATTCATGATAAAAATGTAAACTGCTAGAGGTTGAGTGATCTATGGTAACTCTTTTTGGGATTAACTTGGAGTTGATTAAGTTACTCTTGGAATATTTACATTTAACTTACTATGCAAATCAATAGGGCTACAAGCCTACAATATGATTGGCTCATGCATGCATATATATTGATTACAATGGTCAATGCCATTTGAATAGTTGGATATGGGTCAGGTGTTTTGGTTCAGTCTTCTGAGTAGGCTCGATCGGCTATGTCAGTTCATCCTGGTCCAAATAGCCTTCGTCAGGTAGAATAGGTCTAATTACTCGAGATTCAGGTATAAGTTCTCTAGTCCATTTCTGACAATCGCTTAAAGTTTGACACGACCACTTAAAGTTTGAAACAATGCACTAGGTTGGCTAGTTGCTAGAAAAATACAGCAGAATATAAAATAAATTTATTTCAATAACTTGATTGTTTAGGGACTGAGAAAAGAGGACAATAGCTGTGTACTTGCTGGAAACAGAACCAATAGAAGTTAGATCCCTTTGAGTGGCTAGAGGTGCATATAGAGATGAAAGTTCTCTCTTCGATTTAATCTAGTCTTTGGTTTCCTTCCCTATGTTATCCGGATTCTCCACTTTAAGGAGAAGTACCCGTGTCGACCCGATAGGACATGGGTATGGGTATCAAATCTGCCTCCATGGTGATAATCGAATGACTGGTAGTGAAGTAGATAGTTTATTTTAATGTGGTAGTGATGTAGATAGTTTATTTTAACATGGTAGTGATGTAGATAGTTTATTTTAATATGGTAGACTGGTAGTTAAGTAGTAGGGGAGCTGAAGGGACGGTCCCTTAGGGACTTATTCAACTAGTTCAGTAAAGTTTACTAGTAAGTTGTAATTACAGGTTGTCTTTTTATGAAACCTTAATCATATCTCCGTACCCGTACCCAGTGTTCTAAATGGCGTCCGCCTAGGCCGCCTAGGCGGCGCCTAGACGGTAGGCGGTCCCTCTCCGCACCGCTTTGTTGTAGGCGGTGGAGTAGGCGGCCAATGGAGGTTGGCGGCATAGGCGGAGGTGAGGCAGCGTAGGCGAGCGCCTAGGCGGAGAAATACTTTACAAAATATTTTGGCCAAAAAGATTTTTTTTTTAACATTATGGGCCTAACAACACTATAACTTTATAAATCTTCGTTCTACAACTTAGTTATGAATGGAACACCCTTAAAATATGCATATTGTGCAAAAAACAGTGGTAAAATAGTAAAAAATGTTCAAAATGTATCAACCGCCTAGGCGGCCTAGGCGGTAGGCGGACTCTCTCCGCCGCACACCCCCTACCGCCGTTTATAACCTTGCCCGTACCCAAAATTTGGATCTTTTTTAGCCAAGTCCATGTGTCCTTCAATTATGAGTTTGAATGACCCGACTCTTGGATATGTACCCGTACCTGAGTCCAAGTAACATAGTTCCTTCCTTGTGAACCCCTAGAAGTTCTTTGTGAGCCCACCTTTCTTCTTCATCATCTTAGTTCAAAACTTTTGACTTTTTTCGATGTTTGGAGCTGGAGATCCCTTCTGTCATATCTCCGGTGTTCGTAAGCAAGGATGGAGCTTCAAGACTACTATTTTGTTTTTGTCAAATAAAGAAAAATAGCCCATTCTGTTGAAAAGCTATCAGTGAGAAAAAGATTGCTCAACAAAAATGCCTCTTGCAGATTGTAGGAAAGAACAATTGATTCTTTGGTGAAACTTATTATAATGTTCATTCTCATAGCTCCTATGTTCTTAAAGTTTTAATACCTTTTACATCCTGTTGCTTCTTTGGTGAAACTTCGTATAATGTTCATTCTCATAGCTCCTATGTTCTTAAAGTTTCAGTCTCTGTGAATGGAACTATTAGATGTAATATTGGGATTTGTGATTACGATCCACATACAGTCATGCCAACTTTTGAGGAGAACTGAGAAGCAGAAAGATGATATATACATCTCCAACAGAAATGGCACAAGAACGTACTGTCAACAAAATAAAGTACTAAGTTATCATAAAAATATGAAAGAGAAACTTCTACAAACAAAAGGCAGCAGAAATAACTATCAAATGAAAAGAAAAAAGGAGACAGGCAAGGAAAACATGCCTCACGAACATCCTCAAGAAAAGTTTCATGTGAACCACAATAAGCCCCAACAGCCAGTCGTAAATCAATTGTTCGAAAGTCCAATGGGCGCGGAACCATAGCAGGTGATCCAACAATTCCCTTATCATCATTATCATTGGAAGTAAGTAAAGTAGAACCCAGCAAATTGCAGAAAGTTTTAGATTCATCTGCAGAAGCAGCACAACGGAGTACAATCTGGCATTTTCTCATAATGACATCAGACACAGAAATAGGTTTTATTTCTTTCTTGACCTTGTCAGGTTTCTGCTGTTGTATTCCACTACCAGCTGCATCAGCGAGCACAGATAAAGCAGCTTTCTGCGACCAACCACAAGTAATAAGAATCATCATACATCTTGCTACTAAAAATATTGAAGTCAGCAGCAATGTTAAAAATTAATAGATTGGCGCTGCATCAACAAATTCAGGGAAGTAAAAGAAAATTGTAGAAGTAATAAAAATGCATTCTTCTTAGAGATCGTAAGAAAGATATATAAATTTAAAACACAAAAAATACGAGGAATCAAGTAACAAACTCCATAATAGCTTATTACATGGAAGACTAGTATAACTTTCAAAGGGCGTAGAAAGTACAATAAGATGATTAGACTTTCCACAAACTCAGCTAGCTCAATTTCAGTTAACCTAATGTGGCTACGTTCCAAGCTACCAAATGTGGTCACATATTATTTGCCTGGCAAAGTCTTATTATCCCCCCTAGTAATTGTGACCCTTTTAACAGTGATCTAAAAAGTCTTTTACTACAATGAATATCATAAAATGATAAAAACTTCCATTGCACGTCAGCTTCAAGAAAACTTTAGTATCTCCAATATCAATGACATGTGGATGACTCTAAGACGATCTAAATATATAACCCAAATCCGTATTTTCATTTAGGATATATTTCAATGGCCTATTATAAATCAGAATTTTCAAGTTGATAATTCCAAACATGCAAAAGCATATAAATAAACACGCCTGATTCTTATTTGTTCATCTTAGCATTGTAAGAAAATATAACTTGACAACAATCTCTGCAATTGATGCAGAAGTCTCTTTTGGCTCAAAACTTGCCTTTGATCACCATTATAATTTATAACTAACAAATCATCAAATGGAGATTCTAACCAATTGAGAACTATTAATATTCTATATGATAATGAAAGCACATCAGGATAGACTGCATTTGTGAAGTAAGATTTTCTTCCATAAGGTTCACTCTACTCCAAATTATCATTAAATATCAATATTATCGTGATGAGCTACACTATTAATTCACTAAGGATTTACCAAGCAACCTCACAGTTTACAATGTAACATGTTGTCGAGCAATGAGCATGCAGAGTAGGAAGTTGGAGACAGTGAATGCATGTAGTTGTGAACTGTTACATCACATCCTCTAATCTCATCAACTATCCATATTTCAAGTGTGGGCTATTATGAACACTTAACATGGATAAAGTCAGTTATACATGGAGCATATATATTTCCTGTCAACTTAGTAATTAAAGCAATCAAGACTGATCCATAGTAAATAATGATTAAGTTACAGTAGTGAGTGCAAGTTAAAAGCATTGAATTCCAAATGATCAGATGCTTTTTAAATCAAAGATAAAAAGTTACATATATAAACTAAAATAATTCAACCATCAAATATGATCTTACAGTTTGTATATAGCATCCAGAACCAGGAGTTGGCCAAATAAAAATGGCAGATGATTTATTTACCTTTGTCGGTCCAGATGCATTACCCTTGTAAACTCCTTTACTTATTGAATAAATCAATCTTTCTTTTGCCCATTCTGGTGGGTTTTTCTCCAAAGCACTCTGTACACACCTTCTAATCCTTGTTCCCACATTAGTGGGTAGTTTCCGGACTGGTTCCAGTGGTTTTGCCCAGTCAGGAAGACCACTGTTTGTAACATCTGGTTCAGAAGCGCCTACTACTTCTTCAGTAGTATTGCACTCCACAGGCAATACATCATTGTTGATTTTTGAAGTATCAGTTATTTGCCTTTCAGCTTCTGCAAGCAGCTGATATTCAAATAAGTCAGCACATAATTGCCATCCTAAAATGAATTCCACACGGATAGCAAACAGAACTTTTTATTTTTCTTCCCTTTTATTTCTTCTTTTTTTGAAATGCAGACTAATTATTTGCAACAGACATACAAGAAAAGAAAAAGTGCAAAATTTTAGAATTTGCACTTTAACTGGTAAGGTCAGGCAAAACAATTCAAAGTAGAAAACTACTTTCAAGAAAATATGATATGGATAATGACATTGTTTTGTTTTGTTTTGTTTTGTTTTGTTTTGAACTAGAATTGCTTCTTCCCAAGAAAAACATCAGGGTCCGGTTTAAGATAAACAAGTAAAGAGTATTAACAAATTGACATGTACAAATCCAAACTAGAATAATATACTATTTCACAGTATACATACATTCTTCTAGAATAGAAAAGTCTTTTACGACTCAAAAAACCATGATCTCAAGCAATTGTGGTGAACGATATGCAGTGATCTAGCTCACTATATACCTTAGAAGAAAATTGAGTGAAACTAATAACTTTTATTATAACATCATGCAATGAATGCCCAGATGTTTGAATAATGGTTTAAATAATATATGTTCCATGTTATTCATCCATGGATAATTTGCACAGTTTTCTTATGGTTCACTTATCCTGGTATAGTTGCTGGATTTACTTAATAAATAAGAAAATGTTAAAAAATAGATGATAACAAAGTTGTGTGCACTTACCAATGAATCTGCTTCCATTCCTGCAATGCCAGGAAGAGAACCACAAAGTAAACCACCATCACCTTGGAAGCAGCGAAACACCTTCGCACTTTCACGGCCAAAACTTTCTTGAGTTTCCATGCGACCTTTAATTGATAAGACTGCTACAACATATCTCCGGGCTAGTTCTGGCCATGTCAGCTCATTAATAGATAGCAGTTCATTCTTCAGTTCTTTTATATGAAAGGAGTTGTCCACCTCCTTCTTTCTTCCACGTCTAGGTTTTGATTCTCTAGCATCAAGATTTGGATCTAAACAAGCAGCAGCCTTACACACGAGCTCACCAACCAGCACTTTCAATAACGAGATATGAGCCTTTGCTAGAACTATGCCCGTACATCTCCCGTAAGTCCGTGATGCCACTTTATCCTGAGCAGATAGCCTTGTAGCTGCTGTATCAACTGGAATTAACCTGAATTGGTTCTGCTCAATAACTGACGGATCAGATGCACCAGTATGCAACGAACCCATGCAATTTGTAGTTTCACTTCCTACTGACGTCTGGTCTTTATGATTCACTTTTAGTCTTTCAACTCTCCTCAGATTATTCAGACTACAGGGCCATGGATCAATGAGTTCCTCTTCGAGTTCCTCGAACGATAAAGGTTCCTTGAGCCCAAAGATCGCATAGAAACGGCACAGGAACTCCGATATCTGAAGCAATGAAGCAAGAAAGAGGTTAATGAGAAGCATTTTTTTTCACAAATCCATAACATACATAACATCTAGTTTCTCAAACTAAATAACTACATACTTGTTCTGAGTTAATAGTGTACCTGAAAAATATCTCCAGCTAGCTCTGCAGGAAGATTACTGGATAAAGGCCGTCCAGGGGGGGGGTGTTTGTCAGCAGGGGGGTCTTCAGCACATCCTGTAGTCTGGAACTATGTCTTCCACTGTATAAACCATAAGAAATAACTTCTTGGCACCCATTTTCTCTGTTCCTTTGTGTGGCTAAAAGAGAACCATTCCCTACTGTCCATGACAATGAGAAATCACTCCTCTCATTTAAGAATTGATATCCTGGACAAGCACGGGATGCAGGAAGCATTTCAATAATCTCTTGGACAAAACCTATATCCAAGCCAAACCTGTCTTGATCCAACCATTCTGTGAGCGATTTGCATGATTTTTCTAGTTCACTGTCACTACGAATTACTTGAGGAATGTTAATAGGACCACACCCACTACAAAATCGAGCTAATGTTCCAACAGAGTGTACATCCTTTGCAGTATCCTCGTCTTCATGACTGCAGCAGAATTGCAAACAGCCTAACTGTTTATAAACTTCCTGGCAAGAATCAATAAGAGTCTGAGTCACCATCTTCCACACTGTAGAAGAAGACTTCCCTTCTACATAGAACTCACCAATTTCATCCCTCAAATTAGTACTCTTGTGTGGAAGTCCCCCATTTGGTACAGGACGACAATCTGTGTCCATTTGAATAGAGGACCCATATGAGTTTCCGGATGTATCATGATCAACACAAGATAAGAAGTCTTGTTCTGAAGGATTAGGATCTGATAGGAGCATTAAAATCTCATCATTGTTGCCATGTTCTGCATCAAAAATCACACTACTCTCTGTTCTTTCTGCAATATCAGCATTCTTAACAATGTTATGTATAAGAATCGCCGCATTTGGAATGGAGGACAACGAACAAGGACACCGTCTGACCCTGAAAACAGGTCCAGAATCACCTCCATCTGACACCTCACACTCAAAGAGTGAACCAGTAATCTTATCATGCCAACTAGATCTATACCCCATGGGCCAAATCTGATATTTGTCATGATATGACACTCGTGAATCCACTTTTCCCAGATGGGTTATAAAGAATCTTCATATTGAACAGGAAGCGCAACCTAAATACAATAGCAAAGATTAAAAAAAATAGAAATTGGAATATAACCCTCTAGAAGAAAAGAAATGGAATGCTTAATGTATGTGAAAATTGTGTAGGCGCAAATACCAAGGTTTGCGATATCAGAATCAGTTTCCACCCTTCTTATGAGTATCGGTATCAACAGTTTCAGGAGGAGTTTCAGCAGTTTTGGATCGGAGTTTCGGAGTTCTTGGTTTCGAAAGCCAAAAGATAATAAGAGATTATTTCAAAAAAACTAGAAAAAAAATATTTTATACCTTTAGGCATAATCTTATGTTATTTGTTGTTTACTTTAGTTTTCAATGAAATAATATTCAACATTATCGAATTATTTACCCACAATAAACATTGTTGTTTATTTCACTTGCTTTTAGACACCTGATAATATATAATTTTGAATGGAAGATGTATGAACTATGAAGTATGAACGTTATGAATTTATAGTATACAACTTCGACAAACGGTAATAACTACATTGCATTGATACGAGATTTTATCTGCATAGCATGTAATCTATGACAAAATCAAATCATTGTGTTGACATTGTTTTTTACCGTAATACTCTTCTTATTTTTTTTTCTTTGCTAAATTGACCATAAAAGAGAGCCACAATTTCAGTATCGGCCGACACTGCGAACCTTGATTAGTACATGCAATAAATTTTTCACGCCATATGATGTATGCACCGGCAGTCTAACCATAACATGGAAAATCAGAAGTAATGGCTGCATTCAAAACAAAAGGACGCTTACCAAGTTTTCATATATGTGGTCTCCATTTTGAACAATATAAGTGTTAGGAACTCTTAAACAACTCCTAACACCAGAGAACTGAGTACCCTCAATCTCAGAGAATAGCTCCCTGCCAGAGCTGCTCCTCACATCACGTTTGTTTTCACGAATTTTATGTGTTGCTGAAATCCTTTTGAGATCTTTTTTCCTTCTACGAGGGGTCAATATCCTCTGCACTGTGCCACACCTATCACTTTTTTCATCAGTTTCCATAGGCGTGAAGCCAAATGAAATTCCAAGATACTGAGCAACATCAAAAATAGACTCAAACTCCATTCCGTCAGGAGCACAATAAACAGCATATGAGTCGGAACCCTTTGGTGATTGTTTTAGTTCCACTTGCCACCCTTTATCCAAAACACCTCCCTTTTCTGTGATGAAGTCCCTTAAAGAACGGAGAAACAACTCTTCCTTCAACTGACCAGATACAGCTGCAGGGTTAGCAGCATGTTTTCCTCTAAGTGAAGAAACCAAAACCAGGTCTTCAAAACTTTTGCTCATATTAAGTCCAAGTCTCGGGGTAACTTCCGAAAATGTCAACATGGTGGGGGTCACTCCACCGGTAGGATCACCAGAATCAAAGGTAATTCCCACATTACCATATGGATACTGTCCACTAAATCCACCATTTAAAGAATCTTTATCAGCTACATTGACTCTGCACATTGTATAAACAAATATAGATTACTTCAAGTTTTTCCCACAAAATGGGAGAAGCATAACTTAAAAGGGTTAAGCAAATGTACAATTAATACAGAAATAAAGATTGAGAATTTTCATCTAGAATGCAGATTCTCTAGAAAATAAATGCTCTATCAACTCACAATTGAGAGTACAAGAATTATCACATAAACCATGCAGGTCAACCTGGGATTTTTATTCATTCACACTTTGGTGTAACGCGTCATAGAGATGAATGCAATTCCCTATAGCAAATTGTTTCATCTTACCTCTTCATCTAGACTCTATAGTCTAAGGAACTTGGAAGGTGCTCCTTGGTTCCATGAGCTTAACTCTAATCCAAAAGGTAGGTCTACCTACCCGTCAACTGACCACCTAGGTTTTATGGCATGGCCTTCTCATATGCATACCTACCTTGACTAGGAATTTGGCACCAACAAAGAGGGTTGATGTTAGATCGACAATCGGATAAAACTTTGTCAAATGTCAAATGTTGTATGGAGCCTTTCGTATGCTCCATAGCTAATCCCATTCTGAAAGGAGAAGACTCGGATGATGATGAACATGCATGTGTACATAAAAAACACGGTATAGTGTTGAACCTTTGGTTGCTAAGTTTAGAGAGTGCCCTCAACCGGCAAAATAGAAGAAACAAATTCACATAGCCAACCCAGGATTTGGGTTGTTAAAGTCTCTGCCAGTAAACCAAAACTCATGAGTTATAGTGAGGGTTGAGAGTTATATATTTATATTATTCTAACATGTCACCGCGGGTCGAAACCCATTGTTATGATGTACTTGCAGTTGACTTCGGATTCAAACGTAGAGATTAATATAGTAGGTTCGACCACAACTTCATATGAATATACAAAAGAAATGTGATAATTAACTTGCCTTCCACTAGTAAAATCAGATAAATTTTGGTGATGATACTACAGGAAGGTGAATGACGAGTACTGAGTGTATGACAAGCTGACATTTTATGCTTGAATTTAATGGTCAAGCTTCTGTTAATCATGATGTGACAATTGCCAACTTCAAGATTAGGAATAACTTTACATGTATGAAGCTCTTTCCACGCTCTTACACCAATCCAGATTACCGGCCTGCTGGACCCGTTTCGGGACACGTAATAGCAGGCTCGTCCAATATGGCCATAGCATCAGCATGTCCTTTATGGTTGGTACCTATAAACTCCATTACGATCTGTCTATTTGTGGTATATAGGTCTGCCTCACTGCTTGTATCTTGCGTTAAGAAATATAGTTATTATTATCTTTCTAGATGTTTAGAATAATACACAGAACAATTGTGCTTCAACCTTGAACTATCGTAGATTGCCAGCAGTAAGCCTCCAACAGAGCTTAACAGCATATACAACAACAAAGAAAGCCTCTATCCCAAATTTATAACTTGGTTTCAACAGAAAGCTAAAAACACTAACTAAAACTACTGAAATCTACGGAGTCCCAGGATTAGCCTTGTGGAATGTATTGGGTGTGTTGTCTTAGCGACAATTGAATAAGAATAGGCTGCCCTTAGCTGATTACAGGATTAGTCAAAGCAGAAGAAAAAAAAATATTTATGGTGAATTGACTCTTTACAGGAAGAATTCGACTGCCACAAAACTTCAGGCCAACTCAATAATCTCTGGTTTTTATGGTGCTAGGGAATTTAAACTAGGGATTTACTTTGGCTTATTCGTTATCTATAGATAACATAGAAATATAAGCTACTCAATTGTCTTGTACTGGTACTTGAAACATGTAAACTGAAAGGTTTAGAGATAGTTTACAGGTGGATTTTCAAATAACTTGATGGATGTTGAAAATTGCAAGATTTTTTTCAGACATCAGGGGGTTTATAATGTAATAAGGCTAATAAACTGAATTTTAGCTTAGGTTCACTTTCTAGTTTTCATGTTCTTTGTTGATATTGTCTTTATGTATATATATATATATATATATATATATATATATATATATATATATATATAAGACTCTGCTACTTTAATCTTCTATATTTTAGATTGGGCTACTCCACAAGACATCCTCACACAAAAGTATCAAGGAGAGGTAAAAAGCGACAACTTGCCCCTCAACAATCACAACTAAGAGAAAGAACCAGAATGTGACATGAAGCAAAGATGATTTCAACTATAGACTCCATGAGAAGTGTCTTAAAATTTCCATCACCTTATTTCAAAAGTCACCCATAATGTCTCAACAAGGATCACTTAAACCATTCTACACCACAAGCACAACCAACAAAATCAACATTGTAAACAAAGAAAAATCTGTAACCTTCTAAAATGCCTGCTTCAAGTACTGCTATTAGACAATCAACTAACTAAATGGCCTCCTAATCAAGAACTTCCATACGATTCATAGGTAATTCAATAACTAAGACTAATTCCTATTTCAGATTCCCCATCACCCCCACAAACCCTAAAAGTTACTCTATGCAGCACAAAATAGCATCATAAGGACAAGAAAAGGCTATCTTTCTCCAACGTCCATAACTAGGGGTGAGCATTATTCGGTTTTGGACCGAAAACCGAACCGAATAAGAGATTCGGTTCGGTTTTAAAAAAAATCGGTTCGGTTTCGGTTTTGGAAATACTAAATTTTCTTATTCGGTTTCGGTTCAAAACCGAAAACCGAATAAGAAAATTAGTTTATATATATATATATATATATATATATATATATATATATATATATATATAGGTATGTTTAGTTACTATATATATTAGCCAAAAAAAGTGCAAATAAACCGAAAAATTGAATAAACCGAATAAACCGAAAACCGAACCGATTTAATTCGGTTCGGTTTGATTTGGTTATGGACTATTTCGGTTCGGTTCGGTTTCGGTTTTGCTTATTCGATTTCGGTCGAATTCGGTTTTTGGTTATTCGGTCGGTTGGAACCGAATTAACCGAATGCTCACCCCTATCCATAACCAATATCAACAATGCAATCAGTCAAGAAGAAAAAAGAGAATTAAGTAGCGCCTAATCTTAAATTTCAGTATGTAAGTTTATAAAAACCAAGGTTCGAGGTATTGGAATCGGTAGGACCATTCCTATGAGTATCGGGATCCACAATATTGGCAGTATCGAAGTATCGGATTTTTTGGTATCGGAAAGCAAATAATTATTAATAAATTATTAACATTTTAGAAAATATATTTTATACATTTAGGCATAATTTCATATTTTCAATGTTATTTCTTAGTTTTTAAAATTGAATGAAATAGTAGTCACCCTTACCGATGATTTACATACGATAGAAAAGTTTTTTTTTTTTTACCTGCTTTTATAACTTTTATGCTTTTACACCCTTGTTGATTGGTCTTTTTCGTTCAATTTTCTTTGCCGAATTGACCGGAAAAGAGACCTCCAATGTCGGTATCAGTCAGTATCAGGTATCGGTCGGTATCGGATCGGGACATGCCAAACCGTATCGGTATCGGCCATATCGGATCGGTATCGGTCGATACTACGAACCATGATAAAAACGCAAACTAAACCCTAGTTTAAATGGAAGGATGCCAAACCATCTAACTTTCCATCAACTTAATTCAAAACCCACCCATAATGTGTCAAAAAAATCCCTAAACCTTCCAATCTACATTCTTCGAACATTTTTGCTAACCAATTGGATCCAAAATGATCTCTTAATCCCAATAATTCCATAGGACTCGTATGGAAGTAAATAAAATCCTAAAGTAAACCCCAGTCTAAATGACCCCAATCACCCTAATAATCACTCTATCCGCCACTCAAATAGAATCGAAAAGACAAGAAAAATCTACCTTTCTCCACCACAAGCCCAACCAAGCTCGAATTTGACATTTTCTATCAATTAACAATACATGAAATACTGAATTAACCCCTTAGCTCCTCGCGAGTCCCATCAACAAGCAGCAGCATTCCTATCTAAATTCCCCAAGCACTACAACTAACCAATTCAATACCGTAATGGCCTTTTTATCCAAAAAATTCCCTAAGATTTATGCCTAATGAAACACACCACCCCAACTTAATTCCCATTTTACACTCCGTCGTCACTCTGTTAGGGTTCGAACCGTAAATTAGCAGAAGAGATTGCTCCTCTTTGAAATCTACCCATGATACAGCAGTTAAAGTGCATAATTGATATTAAAAATTGGAGTGGGGAACAAAGAAAAGAGGGTTCCTTGAATTGATGGAGAATCATGTTACAAGAAGAACTAGTGTTTCTTCTCTCTGGAGGAGAAGACCTAGAGTTCTCTGAATAAGAACACAAAACAAATCCAAATCTACCAATGAAACAGCAATTGCCACTATTTATAGGGCTGGCCTGAAGAAGATTAAGGTATTTGCAACTTTGCCGTGAGAGTTGCCGCCCCTCTTAAAATCACTTCAGCCACTGTGAAAATGACATGTAGACCTGGTACACCCACCTGACTTGAAGAAATAGTGGAGTGAGTGACTAGAGAGCCACCATTATCCCTCAAATAGTCATTGGAAATAAAGCTGTTTTCTTATTTGAAGGAAGAAACAGAGTCTACTCTTGTTGCCATGGTTTTGCAAGAAAGGAAAATAATGACATTTAAGCTTGATATATTCCAGGATTTTTTCCCCCATCCTCTGCTACTATAGGTAAGGTGCCAAGGTTGTAAAAGTCACTAGGCGGTAGTCGGGCGGGCACTAGCGTCTAATTCCGCCTAGGTGCCGATTGGAGCCAACTAATTCCGTCTAGGCGCCAACTAGCATCTAGGCGTCCCATGACCGCCTAGATGCCGCCTAGAACCGAATTTTAGAACAATGTAAGGCGGTCTTCCATTTCACTATGGTTACATGTATGGTTCCTTCCTACTTCCTTGGTTAATGAAGGTGAATGTTTCATGTTTGTGATGGTAAAATAGACCCAATGGGCTTACGACGAATGAGGCTAGGGACAAATTATGTTCTTATTACACTCCAAAGAAACCCTAAAAGCTACTCTATATACAACTTGAGAGTATCAATTACAACGACGACAAAGACTTTATCCCATATTTTTGGGATCGGCTGTTTGAATCATTTTCTTCCATTCAACTCTGTTAAGGGTCATGTCCTATGTAACACTACCGAAAATTATATCCTTCTTTAAAATCTCAACTAATTAAAAGCATATCCTTCTTTAAACCTCTCATGCTAATTTAAGCATACCTCTAGTCCTAGTAGCTCCTTACAAGTATCTAATTGCTCCTCCTTACACGATCATCTATTCGTGGGAAGTTAGAGGTGGCGCCAAATGACAAAAAAATGAGAGAGTATTTTAGGTTGCTTAGCCATATACAGCGTAATTACATGGAAAAAGCTGCATTTCCCCAATAACCCAAAAGTTACTCTGTCAACGTTCTTCAAGCACTACAACTAAAAATTTGACTACCGAAACTTAAAATTCCTATAAATCCCCCCAATATCCCTACAAATTCTTCGATCCACCATCGGATATTATAGCATCAAAATTATGAGTAAAAAAAGACAATTTTTCTCCACCACAACCAGCTCAGCACTTAGGGTATGCTTGGATTGAGGGTTACGAGAGTTAAGTGAGGGGAAGTTAAATGAGAGGGAAATAAAATCATGCTTGGTTTGAGAGTGGGGGTTTAGGAGGAAGGGTTATAGAGGGTTAAGTGGGGTTTATTTCACCCTCTTTTGTCCGTTTTCTAACCCCCCAAATCGGAGAATTAACGAGGGGAATTGAGGGATTTTGTTTAAAAAGTCATAAATACCCCTTATTTGTTCTATAAAATATTATGTTTTTCTCCATTTTTTCTTGTTTTCAACATGTTGCTACGTATCTTCCTAATTTGTCAATATTTTGACAAATTCTAATTAAAATTTCAACCAAATTTAATTTATGCCATATGTGATAAGGTTATTTTGGTAACTATCATATTTTATTAATCCTCCTCTCACTCAAAACCTCCAATCCGAGTAAGAGTTATTAAACACCCCACACTTAACTCTCCCTCCAGTCCAAATAAGGTTCTATATAGTGACTCTACTCCCCCTCACTTAACTTCCCCCATTTAACTGCACTTAACTTTGCTTTTTTTTTTTCCCTCAATCCAAGCAGACCCTTATTAAGATTCCTACTATCAAACTAGGAGTAAAAAAAATAAAGCAATCTTTCTCCACCACAAGCACAACAACAACAACAGAAAGGAAAGAAAATAAAAGGAAAGAAAGGAAAAGGAAAAAAAAAAAAACTGCATCATCAAGTAGGAACCTCCTGTGCTCGTCGATGGCGTCCCCGTCCAGCGGCGGCGGCTGGTTGATATCGAGCAGCCTCCTTGGGTCCTTGGGCCCGAGCACCCACCGGTTCTTGGGGGCCCCGTAAGCGCGCACTCCCCGCAGATCCAGTCCCCGGCGACGGCCCGGTTCCTGTCCCTCTGGCGCAGGCAGGGCAGGTGGAAGCCCCTCTCGCAGCCGTCGCAGACCACGGTGGCCCCCCTGGTCTCGGCCCTCCCGCAGAAGCCGCAGAGCCTGCCCTCCGCCCCGGCCCCTCCGGCCTCCCCCGGGTGCTCCGCCGCCGGCCCCGCCGGCGCCGCCAGCGCCCCGTGGATCCGGAGCACCACGTCGTAGGCGTCCGCCGAGGAGGAGGGGTCCGGAGAGGAGCTGCTGTCGGTGGGGATCTCGTTGAGATCGATCGAGAGGGGGCTCGGCTTCTTCTTCTTCTCGTCCTCCATACCTAGTCGCTAAAGAAGAAGAATTGCCGATGGCATTCTTTTAGGGTTTTGTACGATTGCGGCGGAACTTTTGGGGAATGGGGATGAGGATGAGAGAAGAAGAAGAAGGAAGCGGCGGAGTGGGTGAGTGCGTTCGGTGTTTGGCGTTTGGTGATTTGGAGGGGATCGGGAGAAGCGTGGGGGGAGCGAGTTACATGTGAACTTTTCGGGGGGAACGGAAATGGTGTTAAATTGTGTGGGGACCACCACACCTTTTTAGTTTTGAGGAAGAAGAAGAAGGAGAAGAAGGGTTGGGAGGACTGAGCAAGCAAGGCCCCAGGGGAAAGGGACTAGTGAGCGAGTGAGGGATAGGGTTAGGTGGACTGTTGTGTTGTTTCTCAGAGCTGCCACTTGCCCATCTGACTCCTCAGATGCCAAAAGCCCCACACCATTCTCAGGAGGTTGCTCGCGGTACCGACAAGTGACAACCATTATCGAGTAACTT
>JANAVB010039216.1:3129522-3336198 GCA_029216955.1 Iris pallida
CTAAATGGCGAGGGCAGGTCGTCGGAGACCCAGTGGAGATTCAGGAGGAGGCATTCAGGTTCTATTCAGACTTATATCAGCAGACTGATTATTCCATCGCGTTTACAGGCCTTTTCACGAAGAGGCTGGTGACGCACCATGGAAATAGCTTGTTGTTGGCTCCTATGATATTGGAGGAGGTGGAGGCTATTGTGATGAAGGCAGATCCAAATAAGGCCCCGGGGCCTGACGGCTTCTCTTGTGGGTTCTTTAGGCGACATTGGGGTGAGCTAAAGTTCCCAGTCCTGGAGGCGGTGCAGGAGTTTTTCTTGGAAAGGAAGTTGTTGAAGGAGCTGAATCACACATTCTTGACCTTGGTTCCGAAAAGGAGGACATGACATCCCTCGCCGACTTCAGACCTATTGCGTGTTGTAATTATCTGTATAAGATAATTACTCACCTCATGTGTCGTCGCATGGAGGGAATTATGCAGGACCTGGTGTCTCGGAATCAGGCGGCTTCATCAAGGGACGTCGATTGTTGAGCACAGTCTTCTTGCTCATGAGATGGTGAGAGATTTCAACAAGCCGGGAGGATGAAGGCATGTGTGAAGCTGGATTTGCGGAAAGCTTATGACACGATCAACAGGGACTTCCTTTGCCACCTTATGCTAGCAATGGGGTTTGATGAGAGGGGGTAGCGAGGGTGAGAGAGTGATCTGCTCTCCCACATTTTCGGTCATCATCCAGGGTACTCCACATGGATGCTTCAGGAGCAACAGGGGACTGCGGCAGGAGGATCCTCTTTTCCCGTACATGTTCACTCTGGTGATTGAATACTTCACTTGCATGATGGACCTGGCTGTGCATAGTAGGAAGATTGTCCCTCTCTTCAGGCTGGTCAAGCCGGTGGTGACACACTTGATCTATGACGACCTTTGGTGTTCCTTCATCCATCTATGCGGGAGATGAGTGCGCTATCAGATATTATGGAGAAGTTTGGGAGGTTGTCCGGGCTTCAGCTGAATAGGGAGAAGAGCAGGGTTTATTTCAGCTCTCAGTGCACCCTCAAGGAGGAAAGGGCCCTTGCTCTGGGAGTGGAGAAGGTAAGTACCGGTGAAGTATCTGGGGGTACCGTTGACGGTCAATTATGCTAGGGATCAGGATTGTCACAGCCTGGTGGAATTTGCCCAAAGGAAAGTGGAAGGCTGGCAGGCAGCTGGACTATCTTTTGGTGGCCGTATTGAGCTGGTGAGGTCTGTTATTTCTGGTATCGCTATGTTCTGGTTGCAGTCGATTCAGATTTCGGTAGCTACCATACGGAAGGTGGATACCATATGTGCAAATTTCATCTGGCGAGGAGGTATGCATGCGATCGCTTGGAAACAACTCTGTCGGACCGGGAGGAAGGAGAAGTGGGGTTGCGACCTCTACGGACGGTTAGGATGGCATCTGGGGTGAAGATGGCATGACAGTTCATCAAGGGAGGTTCGCTTTGGGCAGAGTGGATGGCTAACAGATAATTGCGGCGGACGAATTTCTGGACCTGCAAGATCGATAACAATTTCTCGGTCTCATTTAAGGCTATTCTTCGATGCAGACCGGTTCTCCGTCCGCTATATACAGGATTATGAAAGATGGGGCGAACACTGATCTCTGGCTCAACCCGTGGATGGGTAATGGTTCCCTCCTGGAGACCTTGGGTGCACAGATGGACAGAGAGGCGGGCAGGGGGCTGAAATGTAGTCGGATCATCAGGGATAGGATCTGGAGGCCTGAGGATTATCCATACACTGCTCAGTTTGGAGAGGTGATTCGTCAGATCACTATTGATACTAGCCAGCCTGCGGACTCCTGGAGATGGGTTGACCCTGGTGCGGATGGAGGTTCAGGGATATTCCGCTTTAAAGTTGCTACAATCTGGTTCGAACTCCACATGACAGGATTGCGGAGTATGACTTTATCTGGAAAAAGGGGATTGCTCGCAAAATGCAGCTTTGTTCATACAAATCCTAGGCAGGTTGATGACGAGGGACATACTTCTCAGGTTTGGGATGCAGATTCCAGACCGAAGTGCGTATTGTGTACAGGTGAGGCCGAATCTATGGGTCACATATTCTTTGAGTGTCTGATGACTTGGCACATTTGGTCAGAGCAGTGCATGCGATCGATGGGTGGAGTTGGCAGTGCTAGAGATATACGGGGGACCTCAGATGGATCAGAGACGCCGAGGCATGGACCCTGGTTGGGCCAAGATAGCTAGAATCCGGCTTGCAGCATCAGTTTGGCACGTCTGGATGGAACGTAACAGACGTATCTTTGAGGGGCCGACTACCTCCTGTAGGAATTCTACATAATATAGAATTCAATGTATCTGTAATGGCCCTTAACCGGGGTGGGAGAGATGTGAGAATAGTGTATTGTAATACCTTTACTGCGATTTGCGTGAAATAAAATTTACCCTTATTCCAATAATATATTATATAATATATATATATATATTATATATATATATATATATATATAATATAAAGTGGAGACATAAGACCTGAGTGGACGATGTTCTAATCCCGGTGGGAACGAACATGAACAATTACCTATTCCTATATATATATATTATATATTATATATATATATTATGTGTGTGTGTGTGGTGTGTGTGGTGTGTGTGTGTGTGTGAACTCCCACCATAATAGGGAGGAATAATCCAGTTTCCCGTGGGATCGAACCCCACCCACCCACCCACCCACCCAGGATGGGCTTGTCTCCATCTACTGACCACAAGGAGGTTTATATATATATATATATATATTGAAAGAAGGTAATTGTAGCGAACGCTTCCACCGGAAATCGATCTCCTGACCACTCGGGCCACATGCCTCACCACTACCACTAGGCTACAGGGTCATTGGCATATAATATATAATATATATATAATATATATATATATATATATATATATATATATATAATATATATATATATATTCGAAGAAGGTAAATATTATTCTGGCTCGAAGGCCTTACTACCACAGCCCGAAGGCCCACACACCTGCACCGGCTGCCCTCATGTTAGTTCCCACCACATGGGAATTAACATGCTTCCCCCGTTGCTCGAACCTGCAACCTGTGGGGGATGCCTCCATCCTTAACCATTTGGGCTAGAGGAGCTTGGCTATATATATAAGACATAAAGATATGTTGAGATTTTGGTTACAAATGACTAGTATCCCGAAAAGTAAACGACATCTCTTAATTAGTGTATCTAAGAACGTAATCTGTTTGTTTACTTCTTAAAGGAGGACCGATCAACATATAGGTCCAATTTTGATATTTGAGAATTCTGACTAAGGATTTATTTTGGGTCCACTTAAATGGTTGTATTTGTTTTACTAACTTATATGCACATGGTTGATTTTCAAAATTAATTATTGTGATAGGATTTGGTTAATTTTGGATAGGATTTAGTTTTATTTTGGTAACTTGTTTTTTATTGCAATTAGGACTAGTAGTTTTGATGACCAAGGTTTGATTGGCTATATAGACTCGTGTACTCACTACCGTAGTTATCTATTGAAGATATTACAGATTTATTTGAGTTGTGGTCTATTGCCATTGTTAGAACAATTTTCTACTTCTCCTTATTCATCTTACAAAAACCCTAACCAAATTTCATCACCATCCGCCCCAAAGCCAAGTTTCCTTTATGTTGCACCTCAACCTTTGTGTTTACCAATGAACTAAACTACGTCAAATCATTTTAACTTGGTTATAGTCAATAGTGAACTCACAATAGATGGTTGTCTTCAAGGTCAACTGATAACTTCTACTTCAGCATCTTTTACAAAGTGTTCCTACAAAATCAAACTTAATTGTGGTAATAGAAGAGATAATTTGCAAGAAATGAAGAAAAGCAAGATTACCAACATTGATATTCAAAGAAAAATGTAAAGTAAGATAAACCATGAGCATTTACAAACCTTTGCAATCAACTGTCAGAAGCAATTCTACTCTTCACAATCAACAAGCTGCTCTAAAGGTAATAAACTTTGGCAGCATTAGGAGACAAACTTTACTACATTCAACTAGTTACTGAATCTTGATATGGTGTTCCTATTTCCAGTCTGCATATGGGAGCAATAGTAAAAGAACAATAGTAAGATGAAAGATAATTACCAAGAAACACTACATGTATAATTCCTGTGTTCACATGGTAACATATATTAAGAAAAATATCAGAAAAAATAGGAAACCAAGGAAAAATATGCCAGCATTATATAACCACCAATTTTTTTCAAGTTTAAAGTATATCCTAAGTTGTGAAATACTATAGTCCGTGAGTCGTGGAGAGAAATTACAAAATATTTAAGGAAGAATTTTTCAACAGTAACAATGATAGGTAAGGCAATGCAATCAATAAGAAACTGATACATGATTCTCGACGAGTTTTTTAGTCAGAAACTTTGAAAGACCACATGCATTAAATAATACCAAGAGGAATGACTTTCAAGTTTCAAAAGCTAAAGACAAAAACAAAAAGTGCAGTAAATGATTATACTTGCATGGACTCGCAGAGGACAACCAAATATCGGGGAGTTTACTTTGCAAGAAAATGCCCAAGATGTAATACTTTCTTTCACCTGCAACTGATTTATTTTCTACCAGAAAACAGAGGGGCATGATAGTGTGCGACTAGGTTCTCCGCTAAAGCAGTGTGTAGAGATGGTCAAGATGCACACAACATATCAAATGCAAAACAAAATTAAAGGAATGATTGCACTTAGCTTATCAATTGCAATACTGCAAGACAGGCATCCTCCCAAAAATAATGTGCGACCAGGCTCTCCCCTTAATGCAGCGTGTTGAGATTGTCAAGATGAACAAAGATTATCAAACACAAAATAAATTAAAGGAACAATTGGACTTAGCTCATATAAGATATATCTATTGCAATACTGTAGGACAGGCATCCTGAAAAAAATGGGTGAAGGAGAAGGACGCGGAAGGGAGGGAGAGAGAAAAATACTTGAACAAATACTACAATTTCATTAGAATTTTGTCCACCTTGAGTTCTTTTACATTGGTTTCATTTGTATGATGTATATGCTGTTAGCACCAAGAAAGCAAGGCCACTACCCCTTCTCTGCAGAGCACTATGAAGTGAAAATCATATGGTGTCCTTCACTAATGCATTCAGAAGCCAGCACTGCCTTTTGTCATCCTTTCACGTCCATTCAAAATACATACACCCAGCTAGTAAGGTTCCTGGTCCATAACTGGGTAGTTGTCCTAAGTTAGCATCTGTCAGTTGTACTCCTACAGTATTTACACTGAAGCGGCAGCGGCATTAGGCTAAAGTTTTCCCCTCCACTGCAGTCTCTAACAACTGACAACCCTAACCACAGAGACCACTCAAGTGAAGAAGACGCCAGTTGACCTTTTTTTTCTTAATTATTTGTAACCGCAATGGAAGCCCCAGCAAAATTTCTCAGACCATCATATTGGGAATTAATAAGAAATTTCACTATGATGGTCCAGCTTCAGCCGTATCTTTCTTCTTCTTTCCTGTAGTTTTGTTTATCAACCACATGGTTTCTGCCGGAGGGTCTAAAGAAGTAAGGACCCGTGGATCCTTGTCCTTCAAGTAGATGATAGAATCATCCAAAGAGTATATTCGAAGAGCAAGAGATGAGACAGTGGGTGTTTTTGCAGCAGCTGTGAGGGACGACCAATACCACCACCCATTTTTCAAGTATTCTGACTTGATCATATGCTCCAAGAGTATCGTAGCCTGAACCATCTATAAATACAATAAACATCATCATTCAAGAGTTTGTTAACGACCTAAGATATCTCTAGAAAATCGGACAGAAAGTACACAAGTGAATATCATATAGATAGGCATGAAACATTACAAAAGCAGATAGAATCCTAGACATCACAAACACCATGCATAAAGCATCACAATTGAACAACAGGCAAATGAGTGCATGATAACCTAGAATTTCAATCATCAAGTTCTTTTAAAACCTTAAAAATGCAAGATGCTATGGTTCCATTGTTACAAATTACGAATATATCTAGCCATCATTTATTTTCATACGGAAACCTAACGAAAAGGCATAGAACTTTTTCACTTGTAAAAGTTATGTACCAACTTGCTTGGAGTTTATCTGGAATCCTAGACATCACAAACACCATGCATAAAGCATCACAATTGAACAACAGGCAAATGAGTCCATGATAACCTAGAATTTTAATCTTCAAGTTCTTTTAAAAGCTTAAAAAATGCAAGATGCTATGGTTCCATTGTTACAAGTAACGAATATATCTAGCCATCATTTATTTTCATATGGAAACCTAACGAAAAGGCATAGAACTTTTTCACTTGTAAAAGTTATGTACCAACTTGCTTGGAGTTTATCTGGAACCCTAAGCAAGAGGACCAGAACATTTTCACTTGTAAAAACTGTTGTGACGTACTAAAACAAAGGGCAACAGACATCCTGATGTTTACTCAATACAAATATGAGCTCTATAGAGAAAGTAGCAGGCTCTGTGGCAAAAGAGATCTGTAAAGTTACATAAAAGAAGGATTTCCGAGAGAAATAGCTTTTTTAGCTTTGGCCAACACCATAATGTGGTCGTACGCAGATACTTAATACAAAGAGACTTGCCAATTCAAAACAATGTGAACTGCGGTATAAGAGATTGGAAATAGGATTCTTATGATACAAAATAAACACACGTCAAGAGGGAGAAAATGAGATCATTACACAAGACACAAACTAACAAGGAACCCACCCTAGACGGAACAATGCAGATGATAACAATCAAATGCATGCAAAACCCTAGACGATGCTAGATGTACGAAAAGCCAGCCCTAATCAGGTGACTTGACACATCCAGGCAATAGCATTTTTCATCAAGAAAAAATATTCACTAGTTCATCTAACAGAAAGTTGTAGAAGTGTTAAGCATTATATTTCTCTTATATCAACAGACCTACTAATGGCAGATATGAGAACGGGATTTAGTCATTTGACACATTAAGCTTTTAGATTTCGAACTGGAGTAGCTGGCAACTCACCTCAAATATTGACTCCGCAGACTTAACGAATGCACGCCAAGCACATCTTCTCACTAAGTTAGACATTGAAGGTCTAAATGCTTGTTCTGGCAGAGCTGCATCCATATCAAGTAAATTAATCTTGAGCCTCCTTACAATATGTGAAACCTTACCAACCAGAGGCTTTAACGACAGTTCAGGAATCATACAACTTTGATAAAGCTTTGATCTTCCTCCAGCACATTTATGGTCAGCGGTGGTTTTCAGCAAAAGGTCACCCTCGCCATCTTCACTACACCTTTGAGGTGACTTAGCCTCAGGATCAGGCCCACTTCTAATGGGATCCATTTCGCTTTGTGTGGACATTGGTGATGTATTCAGGTCATTGTCATGCTGCTTTTGGTTCAGCAGCAATGGCGGATCAAAAAACATAGGTGGAGATGATATTAAAGATGCGACCCCATGTGAACCAATCAGTCCTATCTCCTTAACTGACTCCTTGGGAGAATTATCAATGACGAATTTTTTGCAGATCTCATCAAAATCAAAAGGGCAAGTTTTTCTCTGAAATTTGACAAACTTGGAGGCAGAGTCAAACTTACCCTTTCTCAATGTTTCAGTAGTATCTACTGCATCAGCATGATATTTCTCTCTAGTGCTCTCAGACCTAACTCCTTTTCCTCTGATTGAATCATCACCATCTTTGACTTCATCAGAAGAAGGATTAAGTGAAGTGCACCTTCCATCATTATGCTCCTCCAACTCCTTGACAGTGCAATAGGTTTGGTGGCAGGATAAGCAATGGTGGCGAGAAGGCCATACAGGCTCTAAACATTCACATCTGTACATTCTATCTTCATTACTTACTTTTGGCTTTCTCCCACGCTTCTTTGGATTTTCGCTTTCTAGATCTGAGCAAGGACCATACTTTTTTTCAAGAATAATTGTAGCCTTTATGGTTGAGCACCGAGGAACTGTAATTTTTTCAGTAGACGGATACAACTCCTGGTTAGGGTCATTTGAAACAGTAATATTCCCTTGATGGAATAAAAGCCTCTTCCTTTGCAAGATGCTCTCCTTCAACTCTCTTTCTCTAGAGTCACTGTCTCTCAACCAGCAAAGAAGTAGTTGAATTTCAAAATCAGATTCATAGATAAACAAGGGAGATGAATGACATGTACCAACGCTTGAATCACCATCAGCTTGTCTAACATCATCAGCTTGGCTGAAGGAACAAGAAGTACGAGGATATTTGGAGTCCCTCATTTTAGTTACTTTCCTTCTCTTCATAGGCACACTACCAGCTACAGCCAACCAAGGTCGTTTACCAGGCTTTCCTATAACCCAGTATGATCGACCTACAGAATCCCGACCTATGAAATCCCTTCTCAAAGATGTCATCATAAGCTGTGATTCTAAACTGGCAAATGAATCCTGCAACTGCAAAATCTCATTCTTTAAAGAGTTATGTTCAAGATTACTGGCTTCAGATTCACCAACACCAGCATTAACTGTGAACTGGCTTCCTTCCAGCACTTTACTTTGATGGGCAGAAGGTGATTCCTCTGCCAGCATACCAGCCCCAGAGACCATAGTCACAGTACTCTCTCCCAAATGAGTTCTCTCATTGTCTGATGGCAGATCAGATCCATGAAACTTATCAGGTTTCGACTGCATCGTGCCGTTAGTTTCCACACACAGCACTTTTCCTACACCCAAACAACCATTTGTACTCTTTGAATCACCAAGCAGCCTCCTCTGCACATCTCTGTGATCAATGTCAAGAACCATTTCCCCCCCTCCATTCAGCTGTTGTGAGGGGTTTCCATGTATTGTGATCTTACTCAGGATATCATTATTATGTACCCCATCCTCATCAACCACAAAATCCGGCCGGGAGAACTGTGCGCAAGGCATATTGCTGTTGGCATGATTCTCAATCACACTGTTTAATAAATGTCCCAAGTCCTTACTAGCATCAGCTCGTCCATTGTCCTCAACGCATCCTTCTACAGGTATAGCTTCCTTCAGAGGGCTCACAGAAATATTTGTAGCATAGACCAAACCGTTACTTGAATATTGTTGTTCTGTCAGGTTTCCACGGTCAGCATATATAACTGTTCCACCCCCTTCCCTTAAGACATCACCAGTTCCACAAGATCTGCTTGTATATTCATTTACACTCATAGCCAATAATTCCTCTTTGAATTTCAAGTTTCTCCAATCAAGAGTTAAAGCACGCAATTTTTGCTGCAGATCATTTGACTTATCAACACATTGTTCGAGGTGTTCACGAATAATTGCAGAGTTCAGCACTTCATCACATAAAAACTTCAATAATAATATTCTCTGCATTCCACAAAGAAGGAAATGTCAAAATCATAAAGATGGAAATATCAAATACAGCAAAGACACCAAAACTATGGAAAACCATTGAGATGAGTTTGGAAAAGAATAGCAAGTATCAATAATAAGGCCATTACTTCAAAAAGACCTCCCCGCTAGTTCATAATTTAACATGATAAACAGGTATCCACAATCCAGTTCTAATGATTTCAGAGTGAGATAACAAAACCAGCACATACTTGATGCTAAATTAAGTTAGACCTGCTGGACAAAAAAGAAAACCTAATACATTGCTCCATTACTCAACTACCAACTTCGCTAGTAAGATAATTAGTTTGGCTACACCAAACTGTCCCAAGCTACAGCAGAAGTCGAATCAAGATCAACTAAGAAACAATTTTTTTTGTTAAAAACAGAAGACTTAAAAAAAAAATCAAAGCATGTGTTATCCCTTCTTTATAGCAAGGTTAAACTGCCAAAGAGATACTCATAGGAAGAGTTTGAAACTGATACCAACAGTGCAAGCCTGTTTTATAGGTGTGATATTAGATAACCAAGAATGAAGTATACCAAGAAACAAGTTGCTAAGAGATTTGTGCCAAATTTGACCAAGGGGACAATCCATCATTAATATTAAGAAGCCTTTTTAAGAGAAGTTTTAAGTAAAATCGCAAACGTGAAGATATTTTTGTAAAAAAGATTATCCTAACACACAATATCCAGTTTCTTGTTCTAACTTCTAAGACAATCATGTCCACATCAAATCGAATGCCGCTACAACTCATGATACAAGACAAATTTATTTAAATGCATATACCTGATGACCAACAGATAAATACTCACCTCTTTGATATTCCTGAAGAAAAGGGCATGTACGTATAAATTTGAATGTTTTCACAATTGACTATGTGATCACCTAAAAAATGAATGGCACAGGGAGGCACCTAGGTGGCCCCTAGCCTTGGTTAGGGCCTCAGAGGACATGTCAGCATAGTCTTTAAACAGCTATTTTTCTTCTTAATAAAAGGGTGTTCCACTACACAATGCTCCAGCTAATTGCAGGGTCTCTAGGGAGGGCCAAGATGTAGGCAGCCTTACCCACAATAAATGGAGAGGTTGTTCCTGCGACTCAAACCAGCATCTTCCTGGATACAAGCACCAACCCTTCCCTTCATACCAAGAGAAGCCTTTTTTTATATTAAACTGCATAAACCATTTGCCTGGGCAGGGCACCTATTACCCAAAATATGTCATGCCGCCAGGACAAATAAATAACCCAGGCCTAGGTGACACAACATTGTGCCAGGAGGGGCTTATAAGGCTTCTTTTACAACACTTATAACTATAATTGCAAATGACACCTTACAACAAATTCCTTTCATCAAAAAAGCAAATGAAAATAAAGGGCATCTCGTGCTACAAAAAACCATCAAACTCCGCATGACCTAGCTAGGTTGAGAATATTTACAAAGAACATTTGTAGCAAAAATACATAGAGCTATAATTAAAGATGAACATTGTCTATTCAACACCCTAAGAAAAAAGTTGAGCCATTTCGGCGTTCTAAGGTTCTCTGTGACATGAATGCTAAAATATGAAATTTTACAGGAGTATGATTCTTATCGTTATGATGACTGGACAAAAATCTGAATTAAGGGAGTAAGGCAAGTTGGAAAGGGTGGATGTATTTCTCCTTACAACATGAGATTACAGGATTTCAAAAGTTTACTTCCTGCGCAAAATACTAGGTAATGAAGAATATGCAAACAAATGAGGGTTCATAAGTGCACAAATAAGATTTAGACAAGAAAAAAGGTTTGGTGGTAGGCAATGGTAATACACCAAAACAATGTTCAACAAATGATGAACCAGATAATGCCAAGTTAAAAATGCCAACCAGATAGTACCAAACCATTAATATGAAAGGTCGGAGATTTTGAGGGGCAAAGAATACTAATACACTAATCTAATGGGTAAACTAGCAAACCTCTTCTGTGCTGAACTCCCAGTACTCACGTTCTTCCATTGCTTTTGCTAGTTGATACAGTTCCTCTTGAGTGGAGTAGTTCCCATCTCCCATACGTCTTCTGGGATGTCTTCTGATATCCTGTGTATGCTGACTTGTGTGTTGTTTACGCTGACGCATAACACAAGATGGACAATACCAGTTCCCTTCTGGGATCCTTGCTAGTGGAGGATTTAGGCAATACTTATGGTATTCAGAATCACATTTATCACATAGGAGAACACTGTCATCATCTCTATCTATGCCACAAACTTTGCACACTCCATCTTCCCAAGGAGCTTTAGGTATTTCATTTGCACCAACCAAAACATCATTCAGTTCTTTCATTGTTTCAGCATCTAATTGTTCAAAACCAGAATGATTCACAAGCTTCTGGCTCACAAGTAAAACCTGCATTTCGCATCGCAAGCTTAAGATACGTACGATAGTAATGTGTCAACAATACATCAAGCAGAGCAAAAATCCGTATTATGAGAAACGTATGATGGAGATGTGCCACAAATATATCACCCAATGTAAACGTATGATAGAGATGTGCCACAAATCTCCTTTTGTCATGCATTTAGCATCTTTAGAAACAAGTACATGCACTATACTGCATTAGCTGATGAACAAAACTATCATCAAATGGTTACTTAAAATGAGGGGAAATAATGATGATAAAGGAAGAACGACAATAACAAAACAACAGAATGAACAAAAGTAACATTATTCAGGAATAAGGGATCAGAGATAAACCTCATTCTCATACAAGGACTCAAAATTCTGTGACAATCTTTCAATCTTCTGCATTAAATCAGGTCGATCACCATAAGCAACACTCAAATTGTGCCAAACCTGAAAATAAATACAAGTTAGTAAAAGTCAAGATGCCTGTTGCAGTCAAAGTGTACTCTTAACTTTTCACTCAGACATTGGATGTCCTAGCGCCAAGAAGCTCCCGTTTATGCAGGGTTTGGGGAGGGTCAAGATGTACACATATACATATATGGCGAGGTGGTTTCCATGAACCTTGTGTTCGGACAATAATAACTTTTCTGAAGTACAAGGAAATGAATGCCTAATAAGCAATATTAGGAAAATCCTGAACCTATCCTGGGAATGGGAAATTAAGCTTTAAAACTGTGTAATTGTGTAGGTGGGTGATGGTTGTCGAGTGGGGCTGGGGGTAGCTGACACTGGAAATATAGGGAAACCACAGATTTTACACGTGCAAACAAGCCAAAATTAACTTATCATGCAAATAACCCTCAAAGAATAAGCCTTTTAAATTATCATACTTAGTTCTCTGTTCCCAAGTGACAACAATGCAATCAAAGGGTTCTATAAAATCAGCTATTAATTAAGTTGCCATAACTATGAATATTATTAATACATCAAGCCCCATAATCAATTTAACACTAAAGAATCCAAAAGTATGTATCAAGTAATAATAACTAGGTTGCAGAGACACAGACAGAGATTCAGATACACAGACTATATGGAGTTGGAATACGACATTCTTTAAATTTTTAGGATATAAATATGGCATAGATACAGTCATTTTTTTTTTCCTTTTTTTTTCTTTTTCTTAAAGTTTGAGGTGGCACGCACTATTTATTTATATTATATTTAAATAATTTTATGTTTACGCATGTTTCAGATAAGATTGGGAATAAAAGCTTCGTTGTTGCTATGCATGTTCCAGATAGTAACTAGTTTCCAAAGTTCTACAAAAGGACCAAGTTCAAAATATTGTTACTTTCCGATATATTGATTTTTTTTGTGATCACGACCATGTCGAATCACTTCCAACCATTTATTGGGTCTCTTGGAATCTAATCATGTGAGGGTCATATTCAACATTGAGTGTCAAGGAATAATCGAGTTGGATACAATATCACCTATCGGACAATGCGGTCCTTTGGAGGAGCCTTTGCGCAACTTAGATTGATGATAACCAACCAACTTCATTATAAGCAAGCATATTTCAGTCCCTACCTTATTTAGCAAGATTGTAAATGCAACTCTTTCTTCTTAGAGAAGTAAAAATATGACAATTATGGGAAGTTAATCAAATAAAGAAAAGAAAGCTATTGCTTGTTATCAATATGATCATTTTAGGACCAAACAAATAGCATGGGGATAATTAAAAATATAGTATAATCTAACTTAAGTATATGTTTCTGACTATAATTAAATTAGATTGATATGTTTTTTTATTATACAAAAATTAGATTGGATTAAACTTTTCTGTTTTTTTCCGACTTTTTATGAAGTTTCCATTTTCTTTAATATTTTAGAAAAAGTGTGCTGCAACATTTTTCTTATTTATAAATGTGGTCAAGTGCACTGTATGTGAGCCAAGGCTTTTCATGGCCACCTATCACTCAATAGCAGCGGGGGATTAAGGAAACAATTGAGGAGCGGAGAATTAGGGGAAATATTTCTTTGAAAAGAAAGGAGAGGACCACTTGACTAGGTTTTGATTATGTCGTCCCCCTTTTCTTTTCCTTTCTCAGAATGAGGTCCCTTCTTTCTTTTTTTGTCGACGATTAAATGGCCAGCGGAAGGTGGCGGCAAATGCGAGTGCGACAGTTACACCAGCATGGAGAGGGCAATTGTTGTAGGCGCCATGTACGCTCTTTCCTCTTCCCTCTGTTTTTCCCTTTTTGTTTTCCATAGCATAGTGTTGGCTGGTATTTTTGGTTTATATTGGCTGATACATTGCTTCTAGTTGCCAGCCGGAAAGATTCTGCTGATACCAAGTTTTTGGCTGTGATTACGAATCATGTATCCTAGAAACCGTTCTGATAAGTATCGGTATCAACTGATACTTAGTACTGATTGATACTTAAATCTTGAACACAACTATATGAATTATTTCTATCAAATATTGTAATAAATATACTGCAGCAAGGAAAACAAATTCTTTCTTTGTACAACTCCATGCTAACCTGGTGCACTTTTTCACCAATATCTTAGTTGTACTTCCATAGAAAAAACATAGACATTTTGCCTATTTTATGGGGGAGGTCCACTACTTTAGTCAAGTTGTCTTTTGTTTATTTTTGACTACTATTAATAATCATAACATCGTGAATATATAGTCTAAGAGACTTTGAGGTTGGTACTTGGTTACATGAGCTTGTTTGTCCAGATTCTATATTCTAAGGGACTTTGAGGTTGCTCCTTGGTTACTTGAGCTTAAACTGCAGAACCATCATGATCCTTTCATACTGCATAGCCATCATGATCCTTTCATAGCTACCTTGGATAAGAAGGCACCGATATAGAGGATTGAGGTCACGCCCACATCCGGTCAAAAGCACTTTAATTCTTTTATGGAGCCTTTTATGTTTCATAGCCGACACCATTATGATGAGAGAGGACTTAGATGACGATGATGATGAACCTTGAGCATTGTATTAAGTTATCGTTGTAGGAACTCGTTAGTAGCATCGATTTGACTAGACTTAGTTGGTGTTAAAGTTTCCTCCGAGTAAGAGGACTCTCGGTTTTGGTGTGTGTGGGTTGGTGGGGTGGGATGGAGGGGCAAGCAGGGCCATATATTTATACTATGCAATATGCTCATGCAGGTCCAAACCCATTTTGAGATTTGACTCACGTAAAGGTATAATTTTTTATCTCTACTTAAAATACATTCAAAGAGATTGAGCCTGGGTTGCTCGGATACAATGTTAAAAGTTCCTCGCACTACACCAGAAGTTGAGAGATCTGGAGACGTATATATATATATATATATATATATATATATATATATATATATATATATATATATATATATATATATATATATATTTGGAATAAGGATGAATTTATTCCTCGCATATAGCGGAAAAGGTATTAAAATACAACATCACAACACTTCATGCCCCAAATAATAATATTATGGGGCCATAACAGATACATCGAATTCTATATTGTGTAGAATTCCAATAGGGGGGTAGTCAAGCCCTCAAAGATACTTCTGTTCCGCTCCTTCCAGATGTGCCAAACAGACGCAGCAAGACGAACTCTGGCTCTTCTAGCCCACCCCGGATCCCGGCCACTGTGATCTCGGATCCAGCTGAGAATGTTCCGGATGTCTCGGTCTATCCCAACTCCTCCTCTCAGCTGCGCACACTGCTCAGTCCAAATGTGCCAAGTCACCGGACAACCAAAGAAGAGATGCCCCATAGATTCATCTTCCTCATTGCATAGCACACATTTGGCATCCGGGATCTGCATCCCAAACCGGAGGAATCTGTCTCTCGTCATCAGTCTACCCCGGAGAAGGCGATATGCACAAAGTTGCATTTTCCGAGCTACGCCCTTGCCCCAGATGAAGTCCACCTCCTCAGCCTGGTCGTGGTGGGTCCGAACCAAATCGTAGCAGCTACGAAAGCAGAAATGACCTGACCCGCCCCCCGCACCTGGGCCTACCCAGCTCCATGAATCCTCAGCCTGGCTAGTGTCGATAGTAATAAGGCGGATCTCCTCGGCTAGCTGAGCTGTATAAGTATACCCCTCTGGCCTCCATACTCCATCTCTGATGATCCGACTGCAGGTGAGCCCCCTGCCCGCTTCTCTGTCCAGCTGCCCCCCCAGAAGCTCGAGCAAGGATCTGGAACCCAACCAAGGGTCCAGCCAGAGATCTGTAGTCGTCCCATCCTTCATGTGCCTGCAGATAGCGGTCTGGAGCACCGGTCTACACCTCAGGATGGCCTTGAACGTGACCGAGAAATTGTTGTCTATCCTGCAAGCCCAGAAGTTGGTCCTCCTCAGGTATCTGTTCGACATCCAATCTGCCCAGAGCGATCCCCCCTTGATGAATCTCCAGGCCATCTTCACACAAGCTGCCTTCCTGACTGTATGGAGAGGCCTCAACCCCACTCCTCCTTCCTCCCGTGGCCGACATAACTGGTCCCAGGATATCGCATGCATCCTTCCCCTCCAAATGAAGTCAGCACAAATGGCCTCCACTTTACGAATAGTAGCCGAGGGGATCTGGATAGACTGGAACCAGAACATCGTGATGCCTGCAATAACCGAACGCACCAACTCTATCCGGCCTCCGAAAGATAGACCCGCAGCTTGCCAGCCTTCCACCCTCCTCTGAGCAAAGTCCACCAAGCTGTGACAATCTTGCTCTCTGGCATAGTTGACCGTCAGCGGGACCCCAGGTATTTCACTGGGAGCTCGCCTCTGTCCACTCCTAAGGCGTAGGCTCTCTCCTCCTGCTGTGTGCATCGTGAGCTAAAGTAGACTGCTCTTCTCCCTGTTTAACTGGAGCCCAGATAGCCGCCCGAACTCCTCCATAATATCAGAGAGCGCGCTCATTCCCCGCATGGTAGGCTGGAGAAGCACCAATAAGTCATCAGCATAGATCAAGTGGGATACAACTGGGCTCACCAACCGAAAAAGGGGAACAATCCTCTTGCTATGCACTGCCATATCCATCATGCAGGTAAAGTACTCCATCACCAAGGTAAATAGATACGGGGAGAGGGGGTCACCCTGCCTCAACCCCCTGTTGCTACTGAAGTAGCCATGCGGCGTGCCCTGGATGAGGACAGAGAAAGTAGGAGAGCATATGCACTCCCTCACCATCGCAACCCACCTCTCGTCGAAGCCCATGGCAAGCATCAAGTGACACAGGAAGTCCATGTTGACCGTGTCATACGCTTTCCGGAGATCTAGCTTCACACAAGCCTTCATCCCTCCAGGCTTGCTGAACTCCCTCACCATCTCATGAGCTAGCAGGCTGTGCTCCGCTATCGACCGGCCCTTGATGAACGCTGCTTGATTCTGGGATACCAATCCCTGCATAATCCCCTCCATACGCCTGCACATAAGATGAGTGATAATCTTGTAAAGAAAATTACAGCAAGCAATGGGTCGAAAATCTGCAAGTGAGGTCGCTCCCTCCTTCTTAGACACCAGCGTCAAGAATGTGTGGTTCATCTCCTTCAGAAGCATGCCCTCCACAAAGAACTCCTGAACCGCCGCAAGGACCGGGGCCTTAAGCACACCCCACCCCAGTGTCGCTTAAAGAACCCAGAAGAGAAACCATCCGGTCCGGAGGCTTTGTTGGGATTAGCCTTCATCACAATGTCTTCCACCTCCTCCATCCGCACAGGTGCCAGAAGCAGACTGTTCCCGTGACGGGACACCAGTCTCTTCGTGACAAGGGCTGGGAACGTGCTAGTGTAGTCCGTCTGCTGATATAAGTCAGTGTAAAATCGGACGGCCTCCTCCTGTATCTCCACCGGGTCCCCAACTAGACGTCCCTCAGCATTCAGAAGTCTGGGAATGCTGTTCCGGTGCTGGCGGGTGCGGATCACATCGTAGAAGAATTTGGTGCAGCGATCTCCATCTTTGAGCCAGGTACACTTGGCCCTCTGTGCCGCACTAATCTCCTCCTGTAGTCTCATGGTGCTGACCTCCTCAATCAGGATCTTCTCCTTAGCCGCTAGCTCCCCGTTCAAGATGTCAGCTTGGAGGGCCACCTGAGTGTCCCGGAGTTCAGCTTCCTTATCCGCCAGAGAGGTCCGCGGTCTCGTCTTCACCCACCCTCTGATGGCCCGCTTGAGCTGCTTGAGTTTGTGAACCATGCAGAACTGAGCCGTGCCATCCCGGAAGTGCTGCATCTCTCCCATAACCACCTCCTCATATCCAGCCGACAGGTACCAGCTGTTGTTGTACCTGAACGGCCTCTCCCTCAAGGTAGGTCTCTCACATAGGCCTACCCGGATGGGACAATGGTCACTAGTACCCGCCGCCAGACCTTCCGCCACCGAGTTCGGAAAGCATCTGAACCACTCACTATTGCCCAAGGCTCGGTCCAACTGACAAGCAATCCGATTTTGAGTAGCCTTATTGTGCCAAGTCCAAATGTGTCCAGCCCTCTCCAGCCCTCGCATCCCAGACATAAGCAAACACCTCTGGAAGTCATATAAGATTGGGTCCGGAACTGGTCGACCTCCCACCTTCTCGTGACGAAGCAGCATAGCATTGAAGTCCCCCATAATGAGCAGAGGGAGATGCATGTTGTCCGCCATAAGCCCCAGATGCACAATGTCCTTCCATAGAGCCTCCCTGAGTCTTCGGTCATTGTGCCCATAAACAGCACCCAGGATGAAACGGAACCCACCTTTGTTCTCGAAAGTAACGCCGATGAGTTGCTCAGATTTATGGATCTGCACCCCCTTCCAGCTACCTTTGTTCCACCTAACCCAGATCCTTGCCATACCGCAAAGATCTAAGTTGTGAATGTGATCCCAGCTTGTCGGAGTCCTACGCGAGAGCATAGCGGCCCCTCTAATCTTCGTCTCCAGCAGGATAGCAATGTCACACGCTTCTTTTCTCAGAACCCCTCTAATCTCCCTCCATCGTCCAATAAAACACCTCCCCTAATGTTCCATGCTAGGACCGACATCTAATTGAGAGATGAGGGGTCCCCCTGGAACTCGTCTGGATCGACACTCGAGAGAAGTGTCTCATCCGCCTGATCAATGACAGCATCTACCATAGAAGGAGCAAGGTGGGCCTGTATCCTGCTGAGAGTAAGAGTCCAGTCAGGGTTGTCTTCAATCTGGTCATCCATATCCCTCGCCTGAGGGATATCCTCCCAAGTGGCCGGGGCGTGCCTTTTCCTACTGCTGTACACCATGATCGCCGGGGAAGCCTCCGTCACCATCTGACTACCACCAGTCGCGCTCATACCCCTGGTCACGATATCCCTCTATGGTCTGAACGGAACCAGTGCACCCTGCGTGCTCTCCTGTCGCTGCAGTGATCCTGACTCCAGCCGCCTATCAACCTCCATCCCGGTGTCCTCCTCCATATGTCTGACGGGCTCCATCTCCCCCGACAGTTGACCGGGGGTCGTCTCCTTCCGCGATGCCTCCATCCGAGTTGCCTATGGCCTGGCAGACTCCTTCCCCTTGAATTTGCACGCACTGGTAGTGTGCCCAAAACACTCACAGTGGGAGCACATGGGAGGAACCCAGTCATACTCCACCGCCTGGGTCAGAACCTCCCCAGACGGTACCTGATACTATATATATATATATATATATATATATATATAAGGAGGGATTGGGATCCCAGCACTTAAGCATCCCCGCATGATCTCCGAAACAACAATCATTGTCATTGGATTGTCTTTTTTGACCGTTCAGATTAGATTATTAAACTATCCAATTTCTCGCGATATTTTGATCTAATATGAACGGTCAAAAAAGACAATCCAACGGCTGCTATTTCGGAGATGTTTACGTGCGGAGATCCTCTCTCTCTCTCTCTCTCTCTCTCTCTCTCTATATATATATATATATATATATATATATATATATATATATATAAAGAGAGAGAGAGAGAGACAAACACACTAGTACCACCAGCACAGGCATCACTACTACAAAACTCTAAACTTTTGGTGAGGGTGAGGGTGAGGGTTATATATCTAAATTATTCAATAGTTGGGATGATGGTTACCTAGAAAGCAGAATCTTACATAACAAGGAAAGAATATATGGTAAGCTACTTGGTATGAGAGAGCGGGAGAAGGGTGGTTATAGGCTTCTTTCAATCACTTTGGTGAAACGTAATATGTGATTAGAAGTAAATTTCATTGATTTACAGAGCGGGTAGACGGCAAACCTCTCGACTGTTGCAAATGTGGTGCACAATGAAGTTTTCCTCCATGCATCGTGTCCCTTTTCAAATCAAAAGAACATGACGTGCGGGACTAGGTTAATTTCGATTGGCTTGAGTTTGGATTTCGGACGCTACTTTTTTCGTTCAAGAACGAAAAGTGATCCATGATTCATGATAAAAATGTAAACTGCTAGAGGTTGAGTGATCTATGGTAACTCTTTTTGGGATTAACTTGGAGTTGATTAAGTTACTCTTGGAATATTTACATTTAACTTACTATGCAAATCAATAGGGCTACAAGCCTACAATATGATTGGCTCATGCATGCATATATATTGATTACAATGGTCAATGCCATTTGAATAGTTGGATATGGGTCAGGTGTTTTGGTTCAGTCTTCTGAGTAGGCTCGATCGGCTATGTCAGTTCATCCTGGTCCAAATAGCCTTCGTCAGGTAGAATAGGTCTAATTACTCGAGATTCAGGTATAAGTTCTCTAGTCCATTTCTGACAATCGCTTAAAGTTTGACACGACCACTTAAAGTTTGAAACAATGCACTAGGTTGGCTAGTTGCTAGAAAAATACAGCAGAATATAAAATAAATTTATTTCAATAACTTGATTGTTTAGGGACTGAGAAAAGAGGACAATAGCTGTGTACTTGCTGGAAACAGAACCAATAGAAGTTAGATCCCTTTGAGTGGCTAGAGGTGCATATAGAGATGAAAGTTCTCTCTTCGATTTAATCTAGTCTTTGGTTTCCTTCCCTATGTTATCCGGATTCTCCACTTTAAGGAGAAGTACCCGTGTCGACCCGATAGGACATGGGTATGGGTATCAAATCTGCCTCCATGGTGATAATCGAATGACTGGTAGTGAAGTAGATAGTTTATTTTAATGTGGTAGTGATGTAGATAGTTTATTTTAACATGGTAGTGATGTAGATAGTTTATTTTAATATGGTAGACTGGTAGTTAAGTAGTAGGGGAGCTGAAGGGACGGTCCCTTAGGGACTTATTCAACTAGTTCAGTAAAGTTTACTAGTAAGTTGTAATTACAGGTTGTCTTTTTATGAAACCTTAATCATATCTCCGTACCCGTACCCAGTGTTCTAAATGGCGTCCGCCTAGGCCGCCTAGGCGGCGCCTAGACGGTAGGCGGTCCCTCTCCGCACCGCTTTGTTGTAGGCGGTGGAGTAGGCGGCCAATGGAGGTTGGCGGCATAGGCGGAGGTGAGGCAGCGTAGGCGAGCGCCTAGGCGGAGAAATACTTTACAAAATATTTTGGCCAAAAAGATTTTTTTTTTAACATTATGGGCCTAACAACACTATAACTTTATAAATCTTCGTTCTACAACTTAGTTATGAATGGAACACCCTTAAAATATGCATATTGTGCAAAAAACAGTGGTAAAATAGTAAAAAATGTTCAAAATGTATCAACCGCCTAGGCGGCCTAGGCGGTAGGCGGACTCTCTCCGCCGCACACCCGCCTACCGCCGTTTATAACCTTGCCCGTACCCAAAATTTGGATCTTTTTTAGCCAAGTCCATGTGTCCTTCAATTATGAGTTTGAATGACCCGACTCTTGGATATGTACCCGTACCTGAGTCCAAGTAACATAGTTCCTTCCTTGTGAACCCCTAGAAGTTCTTTGTGAGCCCACCTTTCTTCATCATCTTAGTTCAAAACTTTTGACTTTTTTCGATGTTTGGAGCTGGAGATCCCTTCTGTCATATCTCCGGTGTTCGTAAGCAAGGATGGAGCTTCAAGACTACTATTTTGTTTTTGTCAAATAAAGAAAAATAGCCCATTCTGTTGAAAAGCTATCAGTGAGAAAAAGATTGCTCAACAAAAATGCCTCTTGCAGATTGTAGGAAAGAACAATTGATTCTTTGGTGAAACTTATTATAATGTTCATTCTCATAGCTCCTATGTTCTTAAAGTTTTAATACCTTTTACATCCTGTTGCTTCTTTGGTGAAACTTCGTATAATGTTCATTCTCATAGCTCCTATGTTCTTAAAGTTTCAGTCTCTGTGAATGGAACTATTAGATGTAATATTGGGATTTGTGATTACGATCCACATACAGTCATGCCAACTTTTGAGGAGAACTGAGAAGCAGAAAGATGATATATACATCTCCAACAGAAATGGCACAAGAACGTACTGTCAACAAAATAAAGTACTAAGTTATCATAAAAATATGAAAGAGAAACTTCTACAAACAAAAGGCAGCAGAAATAACTATCAAATGAAAAGAAAAAAGGAGACAGGCAAGGAAAACATGCCTCACGAACATCCTCAAGAAAAGTTTCATGTGAACCACAATAAGCCCCAACAGCCAGTCGTAAATCAATTGTTCGAAAGTCCAATGGGCGCGGAACCATAGCAGGTGATCCAACAATTCCCTTATCATCATTATCATTGGAAGTAAGTAAAGTAGAACCCAGCAAATTGCAGAAAGTTTTAGATTCATCTGCAGAAGCAGCACAACGGAGTACAATCTGGCATTTTCTCATAATGACATCAGACACAGAAATAGGTTTTATTTCTTTCTTGACCTTGTCAGGTTTCTGCTGTTGTATTCCACTACCAGCTGCATCAGCGAGCACAGATAAAGCAGCTTTCTGCGACCAACCACAAGTAATAAGAATCATCATACATCTTGCTACTAAAAAATATTGAAGTCAGCAGCAATGTTAAAAATTAATAGATTGGCGCTGCATCAACAAATTCAGGGAAGTAAAAGAAAATTGTAGAAGTAATAAAAATGCATTCTTCTTAGAGATCGTAAGAAAGATATATAAATTTAAAACACAAAAAATACGAGGAATCAAGTAACAAACTCCATAATAGCTTATTACATGGAAGACTAGTATAACTTTCAAAGGGCGTAGAAAGTACAATAAGATGATTAGACTTTCCACAAACTCAGCTAGCTCAATTTCAGTTAACCTAATGTGGCTACGTTCCAAGCTACCAAATGTGGTCACATATTATTTGCCTGGCAAAGTCTTATTATCCCCCCTAGTAATTGTGACCCTTTTAACAGTGATCTAAAAAGTCTTTTACTACAATGAATATCATAAAATGATAAAAACTTCCATTGCACGTCAGCTTCAAGAAAACTTTAGTATCTCCAATATCAATGACATGTGGATGACTCTAAGACGATCTAAATATATAACCCAAATCCGTATTTTCATTTAGGATATATTTCAATGGCCTATTATAAATCAGAATTTTCAAGTTGATAATTCCAAACATGCAAAAAGCAATATAAATAAACACGCCTGATTCTTATTTGTTCATCTTAGCATTGTAAGAAAATATAACTTGACAACAATCTCTGCAATTGATGCAGAAGTCTCTTTTGGCTCAAAACTTGCCTTTGATCACCATTATAATTTATAACTAACAAATCATCAAATGGAGATTCTAACCAATTGAGAACTATTAATATTCTATATGATAATGAAAGCACATCAGGATAGACTGCATTTGTGAAGTAAGATTTTCTTCCATAAGGTTCACTCTACTCCAAATTATCATTAAATATCAATATTATCGTGATGAGCTACACTATTAATTCACTAAGGATTTACCAAGCAACCTCACAGTTTACAATGTAACATGTTGTCGAGCAATGAGCATGCAGAGTAGGAAGTTGGAGACAGTGAATGCATGTAGTTGTGAACTGTTACATCACATCCTCTAATCTCATCAACTATCCATATTTCAAGTGTGGGCTATTATGAACACTTAACATGGATAAAGTCAGTTATACATGGAGCATATATATTTCCTGTCAACTTAGTAATTAAAGCAATCAAGACTGATCCATAGTAAATAATGATTAAGTTACAGTAGTGAGTGCAAGTTAAAAGCATTGAATTCCAAATGATCAGATGCTTTTTAAATCAAAGATAAAAAGTTACATATATAAACTAAAATAATTCAACCATCAAATATGATCTTACAGTTTGTATATAGCATCCAGAACCAGGAGTTGGCCAAATAAAAATGGCAGATGATTTATTTACCTTTGTCGGTCCAGATGCATTACCCTTGTAAACTCCTTTACTTATTGAATAAATCAATCTTTCTTTTGCCCATTCTGGTGGGTTTTTCTCCAAAGCACTCTGTACACACCTTCTAATCCTTGTTCCCACATTAGTGGGTAGTTTCCGGACTGGTTCCAGTGGTTTTGCCCAGTCAGGAAGACCACTGTTTGTAACATCTGGTTCAGAAGCGCCTACTACTTCTTCAGTAGTATTGCACTCCACAGGCAATACATCATTGTTGATTTTTGAAGTATCAGTTATTTGCCTTTCAGCTTCTGCAAGCAGCTGATATTCAAATAAGTCAGCACATAATTGCCATCCTAAAATGAATTCCACACGGATAGCAAACAGAACTTTTTATTTTTCTTCCCTTTTATTTCTTCTTTTTTTGAAATGCAGACTAATTATTTGCAACAGACATACAAGAAAAGAAAAAGTGCAAAATTTTAGAATTTGCACTTTAACTGGTAAGGTCAGGCAAAACAATTCAAAGTAGAAAACTACTTTCAAGAAAATATGATATGGATAATGACATTGTTTTGTTTTGTTTTGTTTTGTTTTGTTTTGAACTAGAATTGCTTCTTCCCAAGAAAAAACATCAGGGTCCGGTTTAAGATAAACAAGTAAAGAGTATTAACAAATTGACATGTACAAATCCAAACTAGAATAATATACTATTTCACAGTATACATTACATTCTTCTAGAATAGAAAAGTCTTTTACGACTCAAAAAACCATGATCTCAAGCAATTGTGGTGAACGATATGCAGTGATCTAGCTCACTATAATACCTTAGAAGAAAATTGAGTGAAACTAATAACTTTTATTATAACATCATGCAATGAATGCCCAGATGTTTGAATAATGGTTTAAATAATATATGTTCCATGTTATTCATCCATGGATAATTTGCACAGTTTTCTTATGGTTCACTTATCCTGGTATAGTTGCTGGATTTACTTAATAAATAAGAAAATGTTAAAAAAATAGATGATAACAAAGTTGTGTGCACTTACCAATGAATCTGCTTCCATTCCTGCAATGCCAGGAAGAGAACCACAAAGTAAACCACCATCACCTTGGAAGCAGCGAAACACCTTCGCACTTTCACGGCCAAAACTTTCTTGAGTTTCCATGCGACCTTTAATTGATAAGACTGCTACAACATATCTCCGGGCTAGTTCTGGCCATGTCAGCTCATTAATAGATAGCAGTTCATTCTTCAGTTCTTTTATATGAAAGGAGTTGTCCACCTCCTTCTTTCTTCCACGTCTAGGTTTTGATTCTCTAGCATCAAGATTTGGATCTAAACAAGCAGCAGCCTTACACACGAGCTCACCAACCAGCACTTTCAATAACGAGATATGAGCCTTTGCTAGAACTATGCCCGTACATCTCCCGTAAGTCCGTGATGCCACTTTATCCTGAGCAGATAGCCTTGTAGCTGCTGTATCAACTGGAATTAACCTGAATTGGTTCTGCTCAATAACTGACGGATCAGATGCACCAGTATGCAACGAACCCATGCAATTTGTAGTTTCACTTCCTACTGACGTCTGGTCTTTATGATTCACTTTTAGTCTTTCAACTCTCCTCAGATTATTCAGACTACAGGGCCATGGATCAATGAGTTCCTCTTCGAGTTCCTCGAACGATAAAGGTTCCTTGAGCCCAAAGATCGCATAGAAACGGCACAGGAACTCCGATATCTGAAGCAATGAAGCAAGAAAGAGGTTAATGAGAAGCATTTTTTTTCACAAATCCATAACATACATAACATCTAGTTTCTCAAACTAAAATAACTACATACTTGTTCTGAGTTAATAGTGTACCTGAAAAATATCTCCAGCTAGCTCTGCAGGAAGATTACTGGATAAAGGCCGTCCAGGGGGAGGGTGTTTGTCAGCAGGGGGGTCTTCAGCACACTCCTGTAGTCTGGAACTATGTCTTCCACTGTATAAACCATAAGAAATAACTTCTTGGCACCCATTTTCTCTGTTCCTTTGTGTGGCTAAAAGAGAACCATTCCCTACTGTCCATGACAATGAGAAATCACTCCTCTCATTTAAGAATTGATATCCTGGACAAGCACGGGATGCAGGAAGCATTTCAATAATCTCTTGGACAAAACCTATATCCAAGCCAAACCTGTCTTGATCCAACCATTCTGTGAGCGATTTGCATGATTTTTCTAGTTCACTGTCACTACGAATTACTTGAGGAATGTTAATAGGACCACACCCACTACAAAATCGAGCTAATGTTCCAACAGAGTGTACATCCTTTGCAGTATCCTCGTCTTCATGACTGCAGCAGAATTGCAAACAGCCTAACTGTTTATAAACTTCCTGGCAAGAATCAATAAGAGTCTGAGTCACCATCTTCCACACTGTAGAAGAAGACTTCCCTTCTACATAGAACTCACCAATTTCATCCCTCAAATTAGTACTCTTGTGTGGAAGTCCCCCATTTGGTACAGGACGACAATCTGTGTCCATTTGAATAGAGGACCCATATGAGTTTCCGGATGTATCATGATCAACACAAGATAAGAAGTCTTGTTCTGAAGGATTAGGATCTGATAGGAGCATTAAAATCTCATCATTGTTGCCATGTTCTGCATCAAAAATCACACTACTCTCTGTTCTTTCTGCAATATCAGCATTCTTAACAATGTTATGTATAAGAATCGCCGCATTTGGAATGGAGGACAACGAACAAGGACACCGTCTGACCCTGAAAACAGGTCCAGAATCACCTCCATCTGACACCTCACACTCAAAGAGTGAACCAGTAATCTTATCATGCCAACTAGATCTATACCCCATGGGCCAAATCTGATATTTGTCATGATATGACACTCGTGAATCCACTTTTCCCAGATGGGTTATAAAGAAATCTTCATATTGAACAGGAAGCGCAACCTAAATACAATAGCAAAGATTAAAAAAAATAGAAATTGGAATATAACCCTCTAGAAGAAAAGAAATGGAATGCTTAATGTATGTGAAAATTGTGTAGGCGCAAATACCAAGGTTTGCGATATCAGAATCAGTTTCCACCCTTCTTATGAGTATCGGTATCAACAGTTTCAGGAGGAGTTTCAGCAGTTTTGGATCGGAGTTTCGGAGTTCTTGGTTTCGAAAGCCAAAAGATAATAAGAGATTATTTCAAAAAAACTAGAAAAAAAAATATTTTATACCTTTAGGCATAATCTTATGTATTATTTGTTGTTTACTTTAGTTTTCAATGAAATAATATTCAACATTATCGAATTATTTACCCACAATAAACATTGTTGTTTATTTCACTTGCTTTTAGACACCTGATAATATATAATTTTGAATGGAAGATGTATGAACTATGAAGTATGAACGTTATGAATTTATAGTATACAACTTCGACAAACGGTAATAACTACATTGCATTGATACGAGATTTTATCTGCATAGCATGTAATCTATGACAAAATCAAATCATTGTGTTGACATTGTTTTTTACCGTAATACTCTTCTTATTTTATTTTTCTTTGCTAAATTGACCATAAAAGAGAGCCACAATTTCAGTATCGGCCGACACTGCGAACCTTGATTAGTACATGCAATAATATTTTTCACGCCATATGATGTATGCACCGGCAGTCTAACCATAACATGGATAAAATCAGAAGTAATGGCTGCATTCAAAACAAAAGGACGCTTACCAAGTTTTCATATATGTGGTCTCCATTTTGAACAATATAAGTGTTAGGAACTCTTAAACAACTCCTAACACCAGAGAACTGAGTACCCTCAATCTCAGAGAATAGCTCCCTGCCAGAGCTGCTCCTCACATCACGTTTGTTTTCACGAATTTTATGTGTTGCTGAAATCCTTTTGAGATCTTTTTTCCTTCTACGAGGGGTCAATATCCTCTGCACTGTGCCACACCTATCACTTTTTTCATCAGTTTCCATAGGCGTGAAGCCAAATGAAATTCCAAGATACTGAGCAACATCAAAAATAGACTCAAACTCCATTCCGTCAGGAGCACAATAAACAGCATATGAGTCGGAACCCTTTGGTGATTGTTTTAGTTCCACTTGCCACCCTTTATCCAAAACACCTCCCTTTTCTGTGATGAAGTCCCTTAAAGAACGGAGAAACAACTCTTCCTTCAACTGACCAGATACAGCTGCAGGGTTAGCAGCATGTTTTCCTCTAAGTGAAGAAACCAAAACCAGGTCTTCAAAACTTTTGCTCATATTAAGTCCAAGTCTCGGGGTAACTTCCGAAAATGTCAACATGGTGGGGGTCACTCCACCGGTAGGATCACCAGAATCAAAGGTAATTCCCACATTACCATATGGATACTGTCCACTAAATCCACCATTTAAAGAATCTTTATCAGCTACATTGACTCTGCACATTGTATAAACAAATATAGATTACTTCAAGTTTTTCCCACAAAATGGGAGAAGCATAACTTAAAAGGGTTAAGCAAATGTACAATTAATACAGAAATAAAGATTGAGAATTTTCATCTAGAATGCAGATTCTCTAGAAAATAAATGCTCTATCAACTCACAATTGAGAGTACAAGAATTATCACATAAACCATGCAGGTCAACCTGGGATTTTTATTCATTCACACTTTGGTGTAACGCGTCATAGAGATGAATGCAATTCCCTATAGCAAATTGTTTCATCTTACCTCTTCATCTAGACTCTATAGTCTAAGGAACTTGGAAGGTGCTCCTTGGTTCCATGAGCTTAACTCTAATCCAAAAGGTAGGTCTACCTACCCGTCAACTGACCACCTAGGTTTTATGGCATGGCCTTCTCATATGCATACCTACCTTGACTAGGAATTTGGCACCAACAAAGAGGGTTGATGTTAGATCGACAATCGGACATAAAACTTTGTCAAATGTCAAATGTTGTATGGAGCCTTTCGTATGCTCCATAGCTAATCCCATTCTGAAAGGAGAAGACTCGGATGATGATGAACATGCATGTGTACATAAAAAACACGGTATAGTGTTGAACCTTTGGTTGCTAAGTTTAGAGAGTGCCCTCAACCGGCAAAATAGAAGAAACAAATTCACATAGCCAACCCAGGATTTGGGTTGTTAAAGTCTCTGCCAGTAAACCAAAACTCATGAGTTATAGTGAGGGTTGAGAGTTATATATTTATATTATTCTAACATGTCACCGCGGGTCGAAACCCATTGTTATGATGTACTTGCAGTTGACTTCGGATTCAAACGTAGAGATTAATATAGTAGGTTCGACCACAACTTCATATGAATATACAAAAGAAATGTGATAATTAACTTGCCTTCCACTAGTAAAATCAGATAAATTTTGGTGATGATACTACAGGAAGGTGAATGACGAGTACTGAGTGTATGACAAGCTGACATTTTATGCTTGAATTTAATGGTCAAGCTTCTGTTAATCATGATGTGACAATTGCCAACTTCAAGATTAGGAATAACTTTACATGTATGAAGCTCTTTCCACGCTCTTACACCAATCCAGATTACCGGCCTGCTGGACCCGTTTCGGGACACGTAATAGCAGGCTCGTCCAATATGGCCATAGCATCAGCATGTCCTTTATGGTTGGTACCTATAAACTCCATTACGATCTGTCTATTTGTGGTATATAGGTCTGCCTCACTGCTTGTATCTTGCGTTAAGAAATATAGTTATTATTATCTTTCTAGATGTTTAGAATAATACACAGAACAATTGTGCTTCAACCTTGAACTATCGTAGATTGCCAGCAGTAAGCCTCCAACAGAGCTTAACAGCATATACAACAAACAAAGAAAGCCTCTATCCCAAATTTATAACTTGGTTTCAACAGAAAGCTAAAAAACACTAACTAAAACTACTGAAATCTACGGAGTCCCAGGATTAGCCTTGTGGAATGTATTGGGTGTGTTGTCTTAGCGACAATTGAATAAGAATAGGCTGCCCTTAGCTGATTACAGGATTAGTCAAAGCAGAAGAAAAAAAAAATATTTATGGTGAATTGACTCTTTACAGGAAGAATTCGACTGCCACAAAACTTCAGGCCAACTCAATAATCTCTGGTTTTTATGGTGCTAGGGAATTTAAACTAGGGATTTACTTTGGCTTTATTCGTTTATCTATAGATAACATAGAAATATAAGCTACTCAATTGTCTTGTACTGGTACTTGAAACATGTAAACTGAAAGGTTTAGAGATAGTTTACAGGTGGATTTTCAAATAACTTGATGGATGTTGAAAATTGCAAGATTTTTTTCAGACATCAGGGGGTTTATAATGTAATAAGGCTAATAAACTGAATTTTAGCTTAGGTTCACTTTCTAGTTTTCATGTTCTTTGTTGATATTGTCTTTATGTATATATATATATATATATATATATATATATATATATATATATATATATAAGACTCTGCTACTTTAATCTTCTATATATTTTAGATTGGGCTACTCCACAAGACATCCTCACACAAAAAGTATCAAGGAGAGGTAAAAAGCGACAACTTGCCCCTCAACAATCACAACTAAGAGAAAGAACCAGAATGTGACATGAAGCAAAGATGATTTCAACTATAGACTCCATGAGAAGTGTCTTAAAATTTCCATCACCTTATTTCAAAAGTCACCCATAATGTCTCAACAAGGATCACTTAAACCATTCTACACCACAAGCACAACCAACACAAAATCAACATTGTAAACAAAGAAAAATCTGTAACCTTCTAAAATGCCTGCTTCAAGTACTGCTATTAGACAATCAACTAACTAAATGGCCTCCTAATCAAGAACTTCCATACGATTCATAGGTAATTCAATAACTAAGACTAATTCCTATTTCAGATTCCCCATCACCCCCACAAACCCTAAAAGTTACTCTATGCAGCACAAAATAGCATCATAAGGACAAGAAAAGGCTATCTTTCTCCAACGTCCATAACTAGGGGTGAGCATTATTCGGTTTTGGACCGAAAACCGAACCGAATAAGAGATTCGGTTCGGTTTTAAAAAAAATCGGTTCGGTTTCGGTTTTGGAAATACTAAATTTTCTTATTCGGTTTCGGTTCAAAACCGAAAACCGAATAAGAAAATTTAGTTTATATATATATATATATATATATATATATATATATATATATATATATATAGGTATGTTTAGTTACTATATATATATTAGCCAAAAAAAGTGCAAATAAACCGAAAAATTGAATAAACCGAATAAACCGAAAACCGAACCGATTTAATTCGGTTCGGTTTGATTTGGTTATGGACTATTTCGGTTCGGTTCGGTTTCGGTTTTGCTTATTCGATTTCGGTCGAATTCGGTTTTTGGTTATTCGGTCGGTTGGAACCGAATTAACCGAATGCTCACCCCTATCCATAACCAATATCAACAATGCAATCAGTCAAGAAGAAAAAAGAGAATTAAGTAGCGCCTAATCTTAAATTTCAGTATGTAAGTTTATAAAAACCAAGGTTCGAGGTATTGGAATCGGTATCGGACCATTCCTATGAGTATCGGGATCCACAATATTGGCAGTATCGAAGTATCGGATTTTTTGGTATCGGAAAGCAAATAATTATTAATAAATTATTAACATTTTAGAAAATATATTTTATACATTTAGGCATAATTTCAATATTTTCAATGTTATTTCTTAGTAGTTTTAAAATTGAATGAAATAGTAGTCACCCTTACCGATGATTTACATACGATAGAAAAGTTTTTTTTTCTTTTACCTGCTTTTATAACTTTTATGCTTTTACACCCTTGTTGATTGGTCTTTTTCGTTCAATTTTCTTTGCCGAATTGACCGGAAAAGAGACCTCCAATGTCGGTATCAGTCAGTATCAGGTATCGGTCGGTATCGGATCGGGACATGCCAAACCGTATCGGTATCGGCCATATCGGATCGGTATCGGTCGATACTACGAACCATGATAAAAACGCAAAACTAAACCCTAGTTTAAATGGAAGGATGCCAAACCATCTAACTTTCCATCAACTTAATTCAAAACCCACCCATAATGTGTCAAATAAAATCCCTAAACCTTCCAATCTACATTCTTCGAACATTTTTGCTAACCAATTGGATCCAAAATGATCTCTTAATCCCAATAATTCCATAGGACTCGTATGGAAGTAAATAAAATCCTAAAGTAAACCCCAGTCTAAATGACCCCAATCACCCTAATAATCACTCTATCCGCCACTCAAATAGAATCGAAAAGACAAGAAAAATCTACCTTTCTCCACCACAAGCCCAACCAAGCTCGAATTTGACATTTTCTATCAATTAACAATAACATGAAATACTGAATTAACCCCTTAGCTCCTCGCGAGTCCCATCAACAAGCAGCAGCATTCCTATCTAAATTCCCCAAGCACTACAACTAACCAATTCAATACCGTAATGGCCTTTTTATCCAAAAAATTCCCTAAGATTTATGCCTAATGAAACACACCACCCCAACTTAATTCCCATTTTACACTCCGTCGTCACTCTGTTAGGGTTCGAACCGTAAATTAGCAGAAGAGATTGCTCCTCTTTGAAATCTACCCATGATACAGCAGTTAAAGTGCATAATTGATATTAAAAATTGGAGTGGGGAACAAAGAAAAGAGGGTTCCTTGAATTGATGGAGAATCATGTTACAAGAAGAACTAGTGTTTCTTCTCTCTGGAGGAGAAGACCTAGAGTTCTCTGAATAAGAACACAAAACAAATCCAAATCTACCAATGAAACAGCAATTGCCACTATTTATAGGGCTGGCCTGAAGAAGATTAAGGTATTTGCAACTTTGCCGTGAGAGTTGCCGCCCCTCTTAAAATCACTTCAGCCACTGTGAAAATGACATGTAGACCTGGTACACCCACCTGACTTGAAGAAATAGTGGAGTGAGTGACTAGAGAGCCACCATTATCCCTCAAATAGTCATTGGAAATAAAGCTGTTTTCTTATTTGAAGGAAGAAACAGAGTCTACTCTTTGTTGCCATGGTTTTGCAAGAAAGGAAAATAATGACATTTAAGCTTGATATATTCCAGGATTTTTTCCCCCATCCTCTGCTACTATAGGTAAGGTGCCAAGGTTGTAAAAGTCACTAGGCGGTAGTCGGGCGGGCACTAGCGTCTAATTCCGCCTAGGTGCCGATTGGAGCCAACTAATTCCGTCTAGGCGCCAACTAGCATCTAGGCGTCCCATGACCGCCTAGATGCCGCCTAGAACCGAATTTTAGAACAATGTAAGGCGGTCTTCCATTTCACTATGGTTACATGTATGGTTCCTTCCTACTTCCTTGGTTAATGAAGGTGAATGTTTCATGTTTGTGATGGTAAAATAGACCCAATGGGCTTACGACGAATGAGGCTAGGGACAAATTATGTTCTTATTACACTCCAAAGAAACCCTAAAAGCTACTCTTATATACAACTTGAGAGTATCAATTACAACGACGACAAAGACTTTATCCCATATTTTTGGGATCGGCTGTTTGAATCATTTTCTTCCATTCAACTCTGTTAAGGGTCATGTCCTATGTAACACTACCGAAAATTATATCCTTCTTTAAAATCTCAACTAATTAAAAGCATATCCTTCTTTAAAACCTCTCATGCTAATTTAAGCATACCTCTAGTCCTAGTAGCTCCTTACAAGTATCTAATTGCTCCTCCTTACACGATCATCTATTCGTGGGAAGTTAGAGGTGGCGCCAAATGACAAAAAAATGAGAGAGTATTTTAGGTTGCTTAGCCATATACAGCGTAATTACATGGAAAAAGCTGCATTTCCCCAATAACCCAAAAAGTTACTCTGTCAACGTTCTTCAAGCACTACAACTAAAAATTTGACTACCGAAACTTAAAATTCCTATAAATCCCCCCAATATCCCTACAAATTCTTCGATCCACCATCGGATATTATAGCATCAAAATTATGAGTAAAAAAAGACAATTTTTCTCCACCACAACCAGCTCAGCACTTAGGGTATGCTTGGATTGAGGGTTACGAGAGTTAAGTGAGGGGAAGTTAAATGAGAGGGAAATAAAATCATGCTTGGTTTGAGAGTGGGGGTTTAGGAGGAAGGGTTATAGAGGGTTAAGTGGGGTTTATTTCACCCTCTTTTGTCCGTTTTCTAACCCCCCAAATCGGAGAATTAACGAGGGGAATTGAGGGATTTTGTTTAAAAAGTCATAAATACCCCTTATTTGTTCTATAAAATATTATGTTTTTTCTCCATTTTTTCTTGTTTTCAACATGTTGCTACGTATCTTCCTAATTTGTCAATATATTTTGACAAATTCTAATTAAAATTTCAACCAAATTTAATTTATGCCATATGTGATAAGGTTATTTTGGTAACTATCATATTTTTATTAATCCTCCTCTCACTCAAAACCTCCAATCCGAGTAAGAGTTATTAAACACCCCACACTTAACTCTCCCTCCAGTCCAAATAAGGTTCTATATAGTGACTCTACTCCCCCTCACTTAACTTCCCCCATTTAACTGCACTTAACTTTGCTTTTTTTTTTTCCCTCAATCCAAGCAGACCCTTATTAAGATTCCTACTATCAAACTAGGAGTAAAAAAAATAAAGCAATCTTTCTCCACCACAAGCACAACAACAACAACAGAAAGGAAAGAAAATAAAAGGAAAGGAAAAGGAAAAGGAAAAAAAAAAACTGCATCATCAAGTAGGAACCTCCTGTGCTCGTCGATGGCGTCCCCGTCCAGCGGCGGCGGCTGGTTGATATCGAGCAGCCTCCTTGGGTCCTTGGGCCCGAGCACCCACCGGTTCTTGGTGGGCCCCGTAAGCGCGCACTCCCCGCAGATCCAGTCCCCGGCGACGGCCCGGTTCCTGTCCCTCTGGCGCAGGCAGGGCAGGTGGAAGCCCCTCTCGCAGCCGTCGCAGACCACGGTGGCCCCCCTGGTCTCGGCCCTCCCGCAGAAGCCGCAGAGCCTGCCCTCCGCCCCGGCCCCTCCGGCCTCCCCCGGGTGCTCCGCCGCCGGCCCCGCCGGCGCCGCCAGCGCCCCGTGGATCCGGAGCACCACGTCGTAGGCGTCCGCCGAGGAGGAGGGGTCCGGAGAGGAGCTGCTGTCGGTGGGGATCTCGTTGAGATCGATCGAGAGGGGGCTCGGCTTCTTCTTCTTCTTCTCGTCCTCCATACCTAGTCGCTAAAGAAGAAGAATTGCCGATGGCATTTCTTTTAGGGTTTTGTACGATTGCGGCGGAACTTTTGGGGAATGGGGATGAGGATGAAGAAGAAGAAGAAGGAAGCGGCGGAGTGGGTGAGTGCGTTCGGTGTTTGGCGTTTGGTGATTTGGAGGGGATCGGGAGAAGCGTGGGGGGAGCGAGTTACATGTGAACTTTTCGGGGGGAACGGAAATGGTGTTAAATTGTGTGGGGACCACCACACCTTTTTAGTTTTGAGGAAGAAGAAGAAGGAGAAGAAGGGTTGGGAGGACTGAGCAAGCAAGGCCCCAGGGGAAAGGGACTAGTGAGCGAGTGAGTGGGATAGGGTTAGGTGGACTGTTGTGTTGTTTCTCAGAGCTGCCACTTGCCCATCTGACTCCTCAGATGCCAAAAGCCCCACACCATTCTCAGGAGGTTGCTCGCGGTACCGACAAGTGACAACCATTATCGAGTAACTTTGCGGGCCGGGTAAAACTAATGGGCAATGCTAGAATTATAAACAAATAAGTTACAATTTATTTGTAACTGTCTACTTGACGGTTATCAGTTGCATCATCTCTACACATGTGGGATAGAGGTGAAGGGAGGAGTCAATTGTCAGCCGTCACGTAGGCGGCTGTAAATGAATTATAATCCATATTTAGAATTTTTAAAAAACTAATTTGATTTATATATGGATGAGCGTAGGATGTGTACTTGAACAAAAGTTCGATGGAAGAAGGATCACGAGTGAAAAATTAAACAATATATTTGGAAGGAAGAAAGTAAACCGTGAATCTTTTGCTCGACATTATGTTGTTTTCAATAGTTTCAACTTAGTAAATAAAAATTTCAAGTTCCCTTCTTTTTTTTATCATGTTGTAAGTTCGTCATCAACGTTAGGGATGGATCTAGAGATAAATTGTAGGAGGGACCAAAATATAAATAATTGTGACAAATAATTCAATACTTAGAATTCAAAAATATAATAATCCACCAAATATTGTTCTACACATGTGCATTGTTGTATGTATCATACAGAGTGTTAACCAAACATAGTTAAAAATAATCATAAATTATTTGGAAAAAGACTCGAAGAATGAGAGATGGGAGAGATGTAGATGCGAAAGAGAGAGAACAAATTTCTTTATTAGAAAATAGGCTATGTTTTTGCTTTTAGTAAAGAGATTTTAGAAAATGGGTTATTTATGTAGGGGATAAGCTAATTAATCTTGCTTTTAGTAAAGAGATTATAGAAAAGGGGTTATTTATGTAGGGGATAAGCTAATTAATGTTAATTTTGAGTAAATGTTGAGATAAAGCAAAACAAAAAACAAAAACTTTTTTCATAAAAGTAAAAAAATATTAAAAATACTAACCAGAAACATCGGCAGTAAGAGGTCCCCCCAATGAATGAATGAGCATCATCTAACCAGATATAAACATAAGAGATATTAATAGCATATTTGTCATGAGCCGCTCACGAATAATTGGGTATGATTTGAACTACGTCCGGTCTACGTTGTTGTGGACAGCGGTAGTCGGTCTCTATAACTTAGCAATCATCAAATAATAATATATTGATTTTTCATCACATCTCGACGCATGTGCCCTGTCATACAATCACCACAGTATTTCACTATCTTTATTACAAGTAATTTTACAAGAGATGTCCAGAAACAAATTCGATGAATGGTAAAGGCAACTCTATACAACCTCGATCTCAATATAATCAACCACAAGTAATCATCCTACACTATCTAAATCCCATAATGGTATCTAGGTCCTAGATATCCTCCAGAGTAGCCTCAACTATTGGGTCCTCTTGTGAAACATAGAATGTGGGGTAATCTGTCTCATCCTCACATGTATATGTTATCCAGCCAGAAAAGAAGCAAAGTAACATAAAACTCAACAATAGTCAATAACATGATACAATAATAATAAAATAATGAAAATAACAAGTAAAAAATAAGAATGTACCTGGCTACTTGCTCTAACTACGTATGGCACGTGCAATCAGAACACTAATAAGCATGTAGAGACTAAACATGCATAAGACATATCATAAGGCGATATGCTATCAGTCACGCACGAATTTGGACATAAGGCATGTCTTTTGACAATGCTAGCAGTCACAAAAATGTCCAGAGCTAGATAAACTACATACTACCCCCCCCCCCCCCCCCCCCGGGCACAACACGACACGACAACACAATATAACATGTGACACAAATGTAGACCATAAAATGCAACATCGCTAAGTAAAGTTGAGAAATATGTACTTACCTTTTATTGAATAGGAAAAGTCGTCTCTAAATCACCTATAAAATAATAGAAATAAATTAGGTTTTACTTCAAAATAACTCCTACACTATCGTACTTGGTCCTTCCAGAAATGATTTAACTATTTTTGGTTGCTATCTCAAGCCTAAACTACTACTAAAATCCTTATTTAATCGACCAACTATTTCTTGATTAACTAATCCTTAAATAAACCTATTAACTAACTTCCCTTAACTACCTACCTACTTAACAATTAACTATCAGTTACTAAAATCCTTATTAATAGTCAGTGGGCCCGGCTAGTGGATTGTGATGAATGTTATACAGTCCAGTCCAAAAAGCCCACTCTCAGTTGGGTTCATAGGATGTAAGCCTAACCCAAACCTCATCCATTCTCTTTCAAGCCTGGCCCAATTTACCATCACAGTTCAAATTTGTACCTTAAATTACTCTCAATTCTTTAACAACAATCCTGCAAAAATTCTATTGATCACAGCGTCGGCTAGTAACAAATCAATTCCTCGTAACAGGCACATAAATCCCGTTGGACACCAACTAATTTAAGAAAAGGAAAACAACTCCTTGCAGTGAATCAAGAATAACAATAGATCATACCTGATGGCTCAAGCCGAAACCTCGACCAAGAATTGTTAGCCGTATCGGATACGAGTATTCTCGTGTCCAATTTGCATACTTTAAGTGTCTCTAATGCAATACATCGAACACATGCAAAGCAGTTGATTTACAACTTGATTTGAAGTACAAGAGTGATTTTTAGAGAAAAAACTCAGATCAAAACATCACAAGGATCAAAAATTTACCGATCGTTTGATGTTCAATTTGATTTTGAATTCGAGCTTGTCGTCAGATCCACAAACAACGACCTCCGTCGATCAAATTCATAGATCAGAACACAACGATCAATGAAATTCAAACTGAATGCGAGTTCTACCGATCGAGGCATCATCGTCTTGATCCAGTACAAGTTATACGGTCGCCGGTGATTATCGAGTTCACGGAGGTGCAATCCTTAACATTCGAATTTGATTTTTCTTTCAATTTTAAAAGGAGATGGAACAAGAAGTATGATCAAGGAAGACGACTCGCCATGATCTGCCGCTCGTCGTCAACCAACGTTGATTGGTGAATAAACGCTCCCCGGCATCGAATCTCATCGACGCTATCGGAGATATGGTGCTGCCTCGACTTCGAGGTTGCTCCGTCGGTCGCTGGTGTCGATTAGGCGGGAGGAGATGATCAAAATGAATAAGTGATGTTTCTATTCCTTATGCCTCCTTATCGTAGACTGATCTTTAAATGAATATTGTTTAACTAAAATGTTACTAACATGTCCATAATAAATGGATATGGATTCAGAAATATGTTGCGCATGTTATGCTAGAAAGAAATGGTTATCATGCAGTGGTCCCTACTACTTGAATGAATGAAAGAAGAAATATGGTTTCGTTTATGTTTCCAAAATGAATCAGGACTCTTGAGTTATATATGGCATGAAATAAAGTAGGTAAAACTATAAGGCCACTATTAAAGGCTATGTTTTCTCACTAAACTACTTAGTGACTGCTTTTAGTGAGTGTTACTTTTGTTCATTCACCAGTGCATTTCCCGGTATGCTGATCCCCCACCAGATTATCCGCATATATTTGATGTTCTACTGGATGTTTTGAGATGATGGAAGATTCTTATCCTTAATAGCCAAAGATCAAAAAATGCATAATTGTTTATGTATAAAGAGATGCGATGTATAAAACAAAGTAATTATAATCGTTTCAGTTTCAAAAGTTGTAAGCCAAGTTGGCATGTGTCTTTTGGCTATTGAAGGTCTTTGTAATCGATGTAGTTATTAATAAAAGAAGAGATTTATTTTTATTCTATTATATTCATTTGATTTTTTTGTATTATAGTTCCGCTGCGTTGTTGTTGATTCAATCTATTTTGTCATTATGCAAGTCCATGCCTTGTACAAGGCAACTTAGACTTGTACGACATCGCCCCCAATAACGACTTTATGATCCTTTGAGATTGGGGCGTGACAATCATGATCCATAAGTCTATGGGTCTATGTTTTAAACCCAAAATCATATTCGTATAAGTTCAAAATATAGTTCATATTGGTTCCTAATCCTCTACATACAACCATACCTATCTGCTCACCATAAATTTTGGAAGTGGATCCAGATATTTCAATATCATCATTGTAAGATAAATAAAAATTTATGTAAATCTAGTTCAAAGTCCATATTAAGTACGAATTATGTGGATCATAGTTCATTTTATTGATTTCGACAAACTCAAATAATAACTCAAAATAAGAACTTCTAATATGGACGTGACACATGGAATTTACTAACATTAAAGTGTAATCAAATTTCTCTTTAGTTCCTTGGAAAAAAAATTTAAAAATAAGATGCATATAATCTCAATATTTTTATGGTCGAGTTTTAATTTTTTTTTTACTGAGAATTAAGAAATTTGATGTACTTGCACGAAAGAGGAAGAATTTGGAAGAATTGCATTTAGAGGGACGAAACGACACTATTAATGGCACCCCGTAAAAAAAGAGTGTGGCACCATTAGAGATGAGAAAATGGGTGGGGCGCTATTGGATATGGCGCCATGTAATGAGAATTGTAAGGGGCACCATCTTCAATGACGCCCCTTGTTATCCAGTATATCAAATATAAGAAATTAATTCAAAATCCAAGATAACAAAATCTTTCAATTTTCAAAGATACAAAATCTAAGATACCAATAACTAAAATCTTATCATTTTAGTGCGATGGTTATAGAAAATCTTATCATATTTATCATCCAATATCAAATATAGGAAAAAGTACATATTTGTTACCATGTTTGTTTAAAACGATAAGATTTTAGTTATTGGTATCTAGATTTTGTATCTTTAAATTTTTTTTTTTTTGTTATCTTGGATTTTGAATTGATTACTTATATTTGATATGTTGGATAACAACATCTAAAATATAACAACAATCATAGCATAAACAATAGAAAATAAAAATAAGATACAATTCTATTACAGGGCGCCATTGCCCATTGGAGATAGTGTCCCATACACATTATCATTACATCGTGTCATCTCTAATAGCTCCTCACACATTTTTCACATGAGACGCCATCTATAATGACGTTCCACTCCATTTTCCAATGGAGCTTCAACTCTAATGGCGCCCACTCCATTTTGCTATGGAATGCTATTAGAAATGGTGTTTCGCCCCTCTACCTTTTTAAAAAATATATTCTTCTTTGTACAAGTTCTTCAAATTTCTTCACTCTCAATGAAATTTTCTATTGAGAAATTATGAGCTGATGAGTTTCTCTAGGGTTTTTTTGTTCTATTTTAAAGACCGCCCATAAGTAGTCATAAGCAGGATCCTTTCCGGATACAATCAAAGTCTAATACGGTCCCACATTGCCCCTACCCTCCCTTGCTGGCCACATGTTGTTGGCCTGCCCCTACCCACACACTCCCCCAACTAATCCATATTCTTCTTTACATCACCCTAGGGGTGTCAACGGATACTTATCGGTACGGATAGTGCAATATTCGTATCCGTTGTAATATCCAAATCCGATATCCGAACGAATCTCTCTTTTAATAATTCAAATTTGTATCCGTCTAGTTTAGTGGATATCAGATAATATTTGATCCGATCAACAAAAAAAATTTGAATGTTATTGTTCAAATATCCGAACTCCGAAACATTAAAAATTTAAATATTATTCGAATATCCGAAAGCCATATTCAATTGTTCTATTTGAGTGTGATGACCATAGTTCGTATTACGTATTTTGGGATACGTGTACATATCTGACTCGTATTACATGTCTCTCTGGCTTGGTTCGGCTTGTTTGGGTTGGCTTGGTTCGGCTTGGGTTGCTTATTGGTTCATCATGAACTAAGGGAACTAAGGGGAGAACCCTTACCTACCACCACCATCCCCATTTATTAATCCCACTCTCTTCTCTCTCCTCATTATCACTTCAATAATTCTTCTTCTTCTTCATTTACTCCTCTCCACCTACACCCAAGAGCCCTAGGCAATTGCAACTTGCTTCATGATGGATCTCAAGTTTTATTGTTCCATTCTCTTCTTTACATGATTATAAGCCTCTTTAGAACTTGGAGTTTTTTATTTTTATGGATAGATTCTTCTAGATCTACGTTGCAACTTGGGGTTTCATGAGTTCATGCAGTTTTTCTTGGTTTTGAGCTACTAAAACTTGTTATTTTCGAAAAATAATAGTTCCATGAGCAAGAGCACAAAATTTCGTATGAATTTGGTTTTTGATTCACCTCATTTCGAGTTAAAATGAAGTTTTTATGGCCAAAAAAAGTTTTCTGAATTTTTCATGTCGGCTGAGTAAAATTTTATGCAGGGAACCCTGATATTGCATATTTTACGCTGGATAGTATCCAGAATGTAAAATTTTACGCAGAAAATCCTGATATTGCGTATTTTACGCTGGATAGTATCCAGAATGTAAACTTTTACGCAGGAAACCCTGTTTATGCGTATTTTACGCTGGATAGTATTCAGAATGTAAAATTTTATCCAGAATATAAAATTTTACGCTGGAACCCTCCCCTTTTGCGTATTTTACGCAGAATTGAATTTTTGTCGTAAAAAGTGCACAGAATGACTGTTTTTGCCAAGTTTAAGCTATTTTCTAGCAAGAATTTCGAAAAACTTAAAACATGAAAGTTTTAGATCTTTGTCTTGCCTTTCCGAATATCTCTGGAGCACCTCATTTTGAGTTCGTATGCGGAAGTTATGCCCTGTCTCCCCTGAGCCGTATGATTTCTCTACAACTCTTGCACCCTGTTTATATTTAGTTATTGCATATACGCTTATACCAGGTTAAATGTTAATTTTAAATATGTTCTATGACATAATGGTGACCCGTTGTGGTGCACTTTTGACAAATGACATGACATGATAGTGGCCTGTCGTGGCGCACTCTTGACAGTGAATTTGACATGATATATCTCGAATGCTGTTGCGACGGCTATGTCACGACCCGCACCCTGATTAGGGGCACGAGAACGTGGGTACGTCCAGCCTACGCCGCAGTGTCGGCGGTAGAACGCTGTATAGGTCATCTATAACATCTAACATCTAACAATAAGATATATAAACCTGTCATCTCCGTACGGAGGTATAACATAACATCTCAACTCTATATCTCAACACAAGTCTAGGAAAGATAAAGATAGAACATGATATGGAATCAGACGAAAGAAAGGAACTGAAATATAAATAGAGTTATCATACTACACAAAGTAGATGTTCAACACAAATAAGTACAAGATCTGAAATATAACTAAGTCATAACTAACAATCGGAACAATCCGATACAAAATGAAAACTATAAACACTAGACTAGACTAGGCACCCTCTACTGAGATAGATGCTCCTCAGGCTCCTGAAGGTCACCCTCATGTGTGTTTTCCATAAATAAATTCCTTTATTTATTGTGTATCTGGGAAAATTACAACTGTAGGAATCTGATCTAGAAGACGATCACTTTATCCCTTGGACTATGCGAAGAAGAAAAGCTCTCAAAATTTTGACAGTAGATAACTATGTATCTGTACAATGAATGAGAAAAAGAACTCTATTTATAGAGTCAAAAATAATAACTGAAAAGATAACTGTCTTCACAGCCTGTGCTTAGTTGAAAATCACGCAAGATTTAACATACGCAAGACTGTGAGCAGTTACTGGACGTGGCCTGTAACTGTTGGACACATGGCGATCATGCATGAGTCGTGTGCAAGTTACAGGACACGCAGGCGAGAGATCAGTGGCATGGCTGCCACGTACTCCAATTTGATGAAATCCACGCAGACTTATTGAAGACGAAATCCATGCAGACTCGGGGTAGAAAGCTTCAAAATTCATGCAAACTTGGGGCAGGAAGCTTCAGAATCCACGCAGATTTGGTGAAGAAAACTTCAGAATCCACGCAGACTTGAGGAAGAAAACTTCAGAATCCACGCAGATTTGAGAGAAAGCTCAAAATACACGCAGACTTGAGATAGGACTGCCAGCTGTCTTGATTCAGCGTGCCTCGACTGACACAAAATCTCTGACAGTGATTGCTTTTGTCAGTCGCATTAAATGACAAGAAGCTCTTTTGGTACGCCAACTTGACGAAGGTTGAGTCTTGCTGAAGAAGATTTCGAAAATCACGCAATAGACGGCTGTGATCTCTCGAATTCTGTGCATACGTGGCATACGAAGAGACATTCTTCGACTGTTGTGCTGTCAGTCATAATTACTCTCTGACAAATAATGAGTTGTCTCCTCAGCGTAATTTGTAAATATTGTCCTGATCAACTGAGCGTGACTTTTGACTCTGTCCTAATCAACTCAGCGTGACTGTCATTTTTAAAGGCCTAAGACCCCCTTCAAAGTTTTCGAAAAATTGAAAAGACTTCAAAATTTTCGAAATACTTTGAAAATAAGATGATAAAAATGAATTTAGTCATACTGAGATGACTTCAAATTTTTCGGAAGTCGAAAAGACTTCGAAGTTCTTTGAAAACATCCAAATGAACTTATTAAATGTCATAATGACTCTTCGTTCTCCGAGACTGATTGCATCCAATTCATGATGGAATATGAACCGCCGGCGAGCTCTGTTATATAAACAGGGAGAGGATTCATTTAATCTTCATCTTACGTCAACATGACACCAAAGGAGAAAGCTGAGGAAGAAGCACGCAAGTTGGGCTTTTGTTCCCATGGTGATCCCACTTTTGAGGGTAAAGAATCGGAGCCTCTGGTTTTCGAGTTCAAAGACGATCCCATACAATTAGCCAAGAATTTCTTGAGCTATTTTGGATTGGATGGCTCGTCTTCTTCTGATGGACGTAGCCTTGCAGAGCATCGTGAAATGTTGAAGGCTCTGTTACACCGTATGGGGGTCAAGAGCGTAGAAGAACTAGGCGCCAAGCTCAGCCGCTCTGCAAAATAGAGCGTGTCTTTTATGCTTTTGAAAATGTTGCACTCTTTTTGTTTTGTCTTTTGTAAGGCCATCAATGCCTGTCTTGAAGAATGTAGTACAACTTTTGTGTTTGAACAGCGTGCATTAATGAAGAATATTAAGTGGCATTCTTTGACTGTTTCCAATGCTGCATTGTCTTCCAAAGCACACGTGACACTCATTCCATAATTTATGAGCGCTATTTACGTGGATCTTTTCCAAGAATAGGTTTGTACTTTGTCATTTAAATAGATAGATGAGTTTCACAGATACTCATCTCCCATTCTTCTTCTTCTTCTCTGAGCATGAAATTTTTGGGAGATTTCATTCTCAAACAGGAAAGCAATGTTTTCTAATGTTCGATTTCTGCACACTGTATCAAACATGGGTTTGCCAATCCTTAGCACCAAACTTGATGGTAAGTCCGCATACCATTTTTGTTGCTGTTGAAGACAGGCTTTTATGTTTATGACTGAAAAATGCACGCTTGACTAGCCAGTGTGTGCTAAATGACATTTCTGTTGATTAATTCTCTTCTTCCTTGATGTTCTCTGCAGAAGCTCGGTTGAAAATTTTCTTCAGAACTGGCATTGGTGATGTAGATGCTGTGGAGAATATCCTGCTGACACCTACATCAGGGAGCTCATACGCTTTTGACGCGTACATCAGACAACTCAGAACTCTTCGTGGGATAGAAGGGTCTTCCTCAGATGGTAGGAAGAGCCTTTATACACGAGAGTTGGATGGTGGAGTCAACTCTACCTCGAGAAATCGGGTAGTAGAGTTCCTTTCACGGGAGAACTAGGAATTGTATCCCAAGGTTGGATACATTCCTGTCTCCTCTGAAAGGTCGCTCCTAATCCACCAGTTGTATTGGCAGCACCACGACTTCGGGCTGCCATACTCTGTGGTTCTCCTCTCGTCTGAAAGAGAAGACCAGAGTTTGATTCCTGCTGATCTGGTCGTGACTGGGACCCAGACAGTCAGGAACTGCCACCAACAACGAACCTGACGGAGAAGGTCCGATGGAGAAGATCCAAAGAAGAAGATAGATCTCTATTAGGTTATTGTTGTGGTGTAGAATAAAAATCCAAGATTCTAATAGATTTTCATTATGATTTGTAAGAAAGTCTAAGAAAATGTAATAGACTTTTTGTGGTGAAATGAGAATAGAAATGATAATTCTTCTATGCTCAAAGATTTATATTTGTGGATGAATTGTGGACATGATAGATAATGAAATCTTCTTTTCTGTTTTAGAGTATATGATATTATCAAAGGTATTATGGACATGATAATATGTAGGAACTCAAAAGAAAATAGATTGATTTCTATGCAGAGGTCAAAAATGACAAATGAGCAAGTAGATTCGGAATTGATTCAGAGGTTATGAAAACGTGATCAATAACGAATTCCCACTTAATAAATTGATAGAAGATTATGAACGGACGAACCGTTTAGGAAATGATGAACGGATGAACCGTCGAATGAATGTAATAAATGAACGGTTGAACCGTCAAGTATTAATGAACGTATGAATCGTCGGATGAATGTGACGCTTCATTATTTGAGGAACTTCTGCCAATAAATATAGCAGAAATCTGACAAGAACGAACGCTTCTTCTTTCAAACATAAAAATGTCGTCTGAAGAAGCATCCAAGAAAGCTGGAATTGCCATGAAGATTCAGAAAGGTACTGAAGAACACCCTGCTGATCCAGTTCAATCGAAGAAGGAGGAAGCAGGCGAAGGTTTGTCTGCACCCAAGCCACCAAGGGATATTCTGGACTTCCTGCTCGAACCAGGAAGGACTGAAGAAGAAGAAGCCATGAGAATGGCCGCTTGCAAGTTCCTCGTGGGTTCCAGCAAGTAGGTCCTCGGTTCTTTTGCTGATCATGTTTTCGAGAAGGATGGCAGTGGCCCACGTCCAAATGTAGAAAAGGATGATAGTGATCTTCCTTAATATCATGTATCATCATTCATGATTAAAATAAAATAAAAATTTTATTTCTAAACATGAAACTGTCTGATGATTACAAGCATTTACATTTATACATGGTACTTTTTAAGGAATTTGCCATTAATAGGCATCAAAACTTTTCGACCATCCAATTTTGAGAGTTGATAAGCTCCATTTGAGAAAACTCTGCTCACAATATAGGGTCCTTCCCACTTTGCGTCAAATTTGCCCTTGCTCATATGAGTCATAGTCATAGGACGTCTGACTGTTAGAACAAGCTCTCCTTTTTGATACCATCGAACTCTGACTTTCTTATTAAAAGCTCTTGAGATTCTAGCTTGATAGAATTCAATATTCTGTTGAGCAGATAATCGCTTTTCATCCAGAGCTTCTAATTCTTGAAGTCGAAGACGATCATTATCTTAAGCAGTGAGTTCATTAGCGATTACTATCCTTAAAGAAGGAATTTGAATCTCTAATGGAAGAACAGCTTCGCAACCATACACCAGAGAGAAGGGTGTACATTTAGTAGCATTACGAATTGTAGTGCGATAAGCCTACAAACATTCACCGAGCTTCTCACTCCAATTACGTTTGTTAGTAGAGACAAACTTCTTTAGGAGTTTGATGATGGTCTTGTTGAAAGCTTCTGCTAATCCGTTAGCTGCCGGATTATATGCAGTAGAAGCCACATTGTTGATCCGGTGATCGTTACAGAATCGAGTAAACTTCTGACTGACGAACTGTGGTCCGTTATCATGAATAATGCGTCGAGGAATACCAAATCTGTAGATGACATGATGCTTAATAAAGCTGATGACATTAGACTTCTTAACTTCAGACAAAGGAATGGCTTCGGCCCATTTGGAGAAGTAATCGATTATTACGAGAATAAACCGATGACCCTTGAATGACGGCGGATTGATCGGGCCGATAATGTCCATGCCCCAAGCTTCGAAGGGCCATGATGCTGTCGTCGGATGTAGAAATTCCGAAGGTTGATGAATAAAATCCGCATGGATTTGACAAGCTTTACACTTCTTTGCATATTCGATGGCGTCTGATACCATAGTGGGCCAATAATAACCCATACGTCGAATACGGTCTTGAAATTTTGGTCCAGGCTGATGTGCTCTACAAATTCCATCATGTGCTTCGCGAATAATTTGTTGAGCCTCATCACCGACAACACATCGAAGAAGTAAACCATCATAAGCTCGACGATATAAGGTCTTTGTTGTATGATTGTAATAGAATCGGAGTGATCGTCGTCTGATAGATGCTGCCTCACTCGGATCATCCGGAAGAATATCATACAATACGAAATCTAAGAAATGAAGTCTCCAATCTTTATCCGTATTTTGATTCTCGGCCGAATTACTGAAGATGAATTCTATGTTGGAATCAGATGAAGATGATAAAGATTTACGACTAAATCTAAATCCTCTTGTTGTGTTGACGTCATGAGATGTTGATTCTTCAATGTCAACTGGAAGTCCTAGGGTCAGGTTATTTTCAAGATGAAATAATTCTCGATTGCGAACAACAATCATTTGTTGTCGTCTAATTGGGATAGCCAACACCGCTGCAAGATTAGCTAGAGCATCAGCTTCTGTGTTACATGCTCGCCTAACATGTTCAATGAAGAATTCTTCAAACGAAGAAGCCATAGTTATAGCTGATCTATGATAAGGAACCAGATCTTAATGGCGGACTTCATAAGTACCCCTTATCTGATTGACAATGAGTTTAGAGTCTCCGTACGCCTCCAAATGTTGAATATTTAGATGTTTAGCGAGTTGAAGACCAATGAGTAATGCATTGTACTCAGCTACATTGTTTGAACACGGCTGATCGAGAGAATAAGCTCTTTGGATAGCAAGACCTTCTGGCGATACAAGAACGATTCCAACTCCAGCGACAATATCACCATTAGGACCTATCCTTGAAGCTCCATCAAAGAATAGACGCCAAGTAGAATCTTCTTCAGCAATTTGGTTTGAATCTAGGACTTCATCTGGAATTTCGTCATAGAGTTTTGAATCTTCTGGAATTGAATGAGCAGCCAGAAAATCAGCTAAAGCTTGTCCTTTGATTGACTTCTGAGGAATATAATGCATGTCATACTGAGCAAGTAGGATTCCCCAGTTAGCTAATCGAGAATTCAAAACACTGGGTTTCTTCATCATGATCCGTATAGGATTGATCCTGGAGATGACATGAATAGTCTGGCCAATGATATAATGTCGTATCTTTTGAACAGCGAACATCAAGGCTAGACATTCTTTTTCGACCGGTGAATATCGAGGTTCAGCTCCGGTCATAGTACGACTGAGATAGTAGATGGCTTGTTCATGACCATTTTGATTCTTTTGAGCGAGTAATGCACCCAATGAATGATTCATTGCTCGAGTATATAGGAGAAATGGAATTCCTGAAACGGAAGGTACCAATACTGGAGGGCTCATCAGATATTGTTTTATATTATCGAATGCTTTCTGACATTCATCATTCCAGACAAAAGAAACACCTTTCTTCATAAGTTTGTTGCATGGTCTGCAGCGTCCTGATAAATTAGAGATGAATCTTCTGATATAAGCGATCCTTCCTTGAAATCCTCGTAGCTCTTTTAAGGTGCGTGGAGGACGCATCTCTTGGATGGCTTTGATCTTCTCGGGATCCACGTGTATACCTTTAGAGGTAATGACAAAGCCGAGAAATTTACCACTAGAGACGCCTAAGAAGGACTTAGTAGGGTTCATCTTTAATTGATGCTTACGCATTAGATCAAATATAGTCTTCAAATCTTGGATATGATCCTCCTTTTGTCGACTTTTGACTGCAATATCATCAACATAGCATTCGACTGTTTTTCGCAAATGTTCACGGAATATAGTGCTCATAGCTCGTTGATAAGTTGCTCCTGCATTCTTGAGACCGAATGACATAACTGTATAACAGTATGTACCGATCGGCGTTCTGAAAGAAGTGTGCTTCTCGTCGTCTAGAAACATTTTAATCTGATTGTACCCAGAATACCCGTCCATGAATGACATCCGTTCAAATCCACAGGTATTATCAATCATGACATCAGTGATTGGTAGAGGGAATTCGTCTTTAGGGCATGCCGCATTGAGATCGCGGAAGTCTATGCATACTCTGATCTTGCCAGTCTTTTTAAGGACAGGAACTATGTTAGCCACCCAATCGGGATGTTGTTCCTCTCTAATAAACCCAGAGGCCATGAGTTTATTAACTTCAGCTTCAATTACATTCATAATGTCTGGACGAAATCGTCGCTGTTGTTGTTTGACCGGTTTAGCATTCGGCAAGATATTGAGCTTGTGAGTTACAATTTGTGGATCAAGTCCTGGCATATCTTCATAACTCCAAGCGAAGACGTCGATGTAGTCACGAATGAGTTTGATCATGTCTTGCTTATCAGTTTCTGAAAGACTTTCACTGATGAATATTGGTTTGGGAGATCCCTCTTTACCAACATCTATTTGAACAAGTTTGTCTTCAGTCGGAGGTTCTTTTTGCTCGAAACGGAACTCCCATTGATTATCTAATCTTTGGGCCCATTGTTCTGATTCAGGTGAGATTTCAAACTCTTCTTCGTATTCACCACTTTTTTCAGAATGGTCAATGGAAACCATATTGGAAGACAGAAGGTTGCAGTAGAAGTCACCGATACTTGTATCGGAATCCCAAGAAATGGTACTGGAAGAATCAGATCTCTTATCTTCGTCAGATTCGGGATCTTCATGAACAATATTGATAAAAGGAGTAGGAGCAATGTAGCCCAATCCGCATTTAGTCCTTACATATTTCAGAGGAGGAATACGAACAGGCATTTTTCTTCCTTTTCCACTATTGAGGCCAGCCCTGAAGTCATAGCCCATATTTTTGATGATGTCTTTAGATTGCTGACTATAATGACGTAGTTGTAATCTTCCAGTATCATCATTTTTGTCATCATCTTCTAAACCAGAAGGACTTTGAGGCCCTTTGTAGAAGAATATTAGAATGTCTCCTGGCTTTCTGCTGGGAACTAGAAAGTATGAAGATTGTACAGGTTCTAGGGATACATCTGTATGAACAGTCTGTACAACTCCAATGGTTATTGTGTTCAAGTCATCTAACAAATGTAAATAACTATGAACATAATTACACACATCAGCGTACTGCAAAGATGGAGACTTTTTATTAAATGTAAAAGCAGCAATATTTATATTGGAAGAAGGCTGAGCCTTAGAGATCTTAGCCAAGTCAATGACTAAAGGGGAAGAAGAAGAATGAGAAGAAGCTTTGTTTCGATTAAGATCGATAACAAATGGCTCAGAAGAGGTGAGCTCCCTTGAAGCTTGAGATGGAAGAGTAATCTGCCCTCCAACTGGAATTAGCAGAGTACCCTGTGAAGATACAGGAACTGTAGCACGCCCACTGACAGGAATGATCATTGTGTCTTGAGCAGACGACTGAGGTAACGGAGAGATCCGTCCATTCACCAGAATGATGAAAGAACCTTCTCCAGAGGGTTTGGGAGATTGTTGCTGAGTAGTTCGACCTTTAACAGGGATTATTAAAGTCTCACTTTGTGCATCCTCTTTCTCCATAGCTTGTATGACCCTTGTATACTCTTCTTTGTACATTCGGGAATTATTGAAATAAGCTTCAACCCCATAGAAGGAATTTATATCAGCAACTTCTTTTTGTACTCTTCCATTGCTATCAATGTACTTAAAATACTGATGAAGAGTAGAAGGCACCACATTATTTTTATGAAGAAAGGGCCTCCCAAGAAGAAGATTATAGGATCCCACGATCTCAATCACATAGAAAGTGACTTTGGATCTGAAATCGCCTATCTGAAGCTTCAGATGAATCTTTCCCAAAGGCTCGCTTCGGCTTTGATTGAATTCCAAGATAGTAGTAACCGTCTTAAAGAGCTTGTGAAGAGGGATTTTTAGTTCATCCAACAGACTCTTTGGCATTATGCTTATAGCAGACCCTGGGTCAATGAGGATACGATCTATCTTCATCGTATCGATATAACCGGTGTAGTAGAGAGGCCGATCATGTCGATTATCCTCCAATAGCATATCGTCTTGTGTAAATGTGATATTTGGGATAATCTCCAATACACTGTTACAATGTAAGCAAGTGGCAGGTTCTGCATCTGGCTTCTTCAATTGTGCAAGACAAGAGTCAGCATGTAGAAGTGCTTCACTTAACGTCTCTCGAGTCTCTTTGGAAAGACGTAGAAGTTCGAAGAGGGACATTCTAGCTGGAGTATTAGCAAGTTGAGCTAGAATGTCGAAGTTATAAGGCTTCTGAAGTCCAAGAGGAGGGGACTTCTTGATTGGCTTATCAAACCGAGCCTGTTGTTTGCCTTTCTCAAGAGCTGTAGGCTTGGAAGGAGCAGGTTCGACTGGTGTAGTTGAAGGAACAGGTACAATAGATGATTCTTCTTCAGGAGGAACATTAGGAGCATCTTTATCAGCTGGAGGGATATCAAGAGTATCCTCAGGATTCTTGCAATAATCCTTTAGATAAGGTTTCCCCGTTCGAGTAGCACCAGCAAGTGCTTCTTCTTTCTCTTTTGGCTCTGTGTCAAAGATAGATCCAAAAGACGTCATATGACATGACTTAATCTTTCCAGCCTTCTTGGACTTTCGAGAAGTAGTCTTTTGAGGAGATTCAAAATCTGCCACTAGATCAGGATGAATCCACATGATTTCTCATGTTTCCAAAGTGATTGGCACTAATCCTTCAGATTGCGGAGGAAGAATATTCACTATCTCAAGAGTTGCCTTGGGATAGGAACGATCCCACTTTCAAAGAGTTGAGGAAGGAAATCTCCGAATTGCATAGAGACGACGTTGGAGGTGACGGTCTTCTCTTTTGGAGTAAGGGAGATAGCTCCAGATTTAATCATTTCTTGGATCTTTCCTTTCAGTACATAACATGTACGAATTATGTGACCCAGCATTCTGTGATATGGGCAGTATTTGGGATGATCTGTCTTACCAGCTTCATCAGGTTTCTTGATCTCAGGTAATTGTATCTTATTACCTTTCAGCAGACATTCAAAGATACCAAGGACATCATCATCATCGAAAGAATATTCTTCTTTAGGGCGAGGTGTTCTTGGTTGTTGAGTTGTAGAGGTAGGAGAAGTTTGAACAGTTGATGCATCTTTGTTCTGAAGATTAACTTCAAGAGTTTCTTTTCCTTTGCAAGCATTGTTTTTATTGTTAGTACCTTGACCTGTTTTTTTAGGAGTCATCTGCACTCCTAAACCTTTGAAGGTTTCAGCACTAATTTCTGCGGTCTTGGCACTAACTATGAAAGAAGGCCAGTCTTGGAATTGGGTGGATCCTGTCCACATGCTGATAATTGGCAACAAGTTTGATTTGCATGTGTCGATGGTGACAGCATCAGGAGTTCCAAGAGGCATCTTCAGAGTTTTTCTTCGAAACCGTTCAATGTAATCCTCTGTAGTTTCATTATTTTTCTGCTTGATTCTAATAAGAGCAGACATAGTCATGTCATTGAGCCCTTCATAGAACCGTTCAAGAAATATCTGTTTGAAACCGGCAAATGAGGTAATGCTCCCATCTGGGAGACTTCTATACCATTCATAAGCCGTTCCCTTGAGACATCCAACAAACACCCGAGTAAGGAGGGCGTCGCTTGGTTGCAGCTAATCAGCCATCACTTCAAAGTGATTAATAAACTGACTTGGAGAAGTGGTTCCATCATAGAATGAGATAGTAGGAGGCTTGTATTTAGGAGGATACGATACTTGCTTCCATTCTATCGGATAAGGTTGCTTGATGCCTAACCTTTGTAAACCATCTTTCTGTTTGAATGCTTCGAATTAAGTTTTGAGATTTCTCAATTCTTCATTAACAACTCTGGAAGATTGTGGAGTTGTAGCTTGTAGAGAATAGTTGGGAGGAGGAACAGCATTATAAGCACTACCCCCAGCTCCAGAGAGACTAGGATTTGGTTGAGCTGATCCAGGAGTATTGGATTGTACTGCTGGAGGAACTTGTACTGGACTTATATCAGTGTCAGTTGGTATGACATCTGGTACAGTCTGTCGATTTTGCATCTGAGCTGTCATGAGTTTATACATCGACTTCATAGTATCAGCCATAGACTTCATTTGCTGTTCCAAAGAAGCAATCCTTTGATCTTGAGGAGTCACCGAAGAGGAAGGTTCATTGTTCAATTCAGTATTCCCATCCACCATATATGTAGTGACTGTACGAGGGATTATTGATGAATTAGTGGATGTTGTATGCTCTGAATCACTGCTTCGTGCATCAAAGTCATTTATAGGAGAACTATCCCCAGTAGGAAGAGGTGGGAAGTTAGATTCTCCCAGGAATTCAGAATTTTCTTCAGAGATCAAATTTCTTTGACTAGAAGCTAAGACTCTTGCTCTGGTGTTTCTATATACTCCATCTGGACTATCAACTCTACCCCCAGCATCCCGAGAGGTCATGTTGACAGAAGCAAACAAAGGCTCATCTTCATCAGGCATAGGTTCACACTGAATCCGATTGAAGACAGATTGTCGTTTTGTTTGACATCTGCATTGCATTGTGACTCTTGGCTGGAAGTCACATTCATGATCAACATGGTCATGAGCCATTGATTGACATCTGCATTGAATTATGACTCTTGGATAGAAGTCACATTCAGCATGGTCCTTTGACACAGAATCACTTCTTCTCTTCTGTTGAAGATATTCTCGTAAATCTGTTTGTGAAGATTGAGGAGTATATTTTCTGTTCTTGGGTCTTGATGGTTCTTGATTATATAGAGAATGATTAATATGAGCCACATAGTTTCTTGCATACTCTGCGTCTGGATCTCTTATCCTTGTTTCTAACTGGTATGGTTTCTTAACACCAGAAGTGTTAAGTTTTGTTCTTAGATCAGTTGGAGGTAACACATTGGTTTTGGAAACATGGAGTTTTCCTTCCATTGATCTGGATATTTGCAGAGAAGGAAGAGTTGAACCATCCCTTTGATTAGGAGTTGGTAACAGACCCTCTTTTATGGACAGATTCTGTGCCCAATTCGAAGAAGTCATAGAAGAAGACATTAAGGAATGTTTCTTCTTAGACTCATTCAAGTTTTGAGACATAGAATGTCCAGAAGGAAGAGTAGTCAAAAGACCATCTTCTTTTCTTTGACTAACAAAATTGTCAGTCAAAGCTGTTCCTGAAGTAAAAACTACAGGAACAGAAGAAACAACTAAAGAGTTATTCCTTTTCGAATGGACTTTGTATGGAAGACCACCCCCAGTTCTAGTGGAACTTGGCAAAGAAGAAGAGATAGCTAAAGAGCTATTCTTCTTAAATGAAATACACGCTGAAACAGGCTTGGTTAAAGAACCAATGCTGTTAGCGTGACTTTTGACTTTTGAAGTACATACTGGAATAGACTTAGCTAAGGAGCCAGCACTGTTAGCGTGATTGTTGATTTTATAATTACATACTGGAACAGACTTGGCTAAGGAACCAGTGCTGTCAGCGTGACTTTTGGGTTTGAAATTGTACGCTGGAACAGATTTGGCTAGGGAGCCAGTACTGTCAGCGTAACTTTTAATTTTGGAAACACACACTGGAACAGATTTGGCTAAAGAGCTAGTACTGTCAGCGTGATTTTTGGATGTAAGATTGCACACTGGAACAGATTTGGCTAAAGAGCCAGTACTGTCAGCGTGACCTTTGATTGCTGTCATCTTCGAGCGCACAAGAGTGTGCGTGCTTGCAGTAGAGTTTTTGCCAGTGTTAGGAGTAGACACTGTGGCAGAGACTTCACCATTGGCTGCCAACTGATTCTTAGGGACATAGACAGAGTGTCCCTTCGACTTGGCAGTGACTTCACCATCTATAACATCTAACATCTAACAATAAGATATATAAACCTGTCATCTCCGTACGGAGGTATAACATAACATCTCAACTCTATATCTCAACACAAGTCTAGGAAAGATAAAGATAGAACATGATATGGAATCAGACGAAAGAAAGGAACTGAAATATAAATAGAGTTATCATACTACACAAAGTAGATGTTCAACACAAATAAGTACAAGATCTGAAATATAACTAAGTCACAACTAACAATCGGAACAATCCGATACAAAATAAAAACTATAAACACTAGACTAGACTAGGCACCCTCTACTGAGCTAGATGCTCCTCAGGCTCCTGAAGGTCACCCTCATGTGTGTTTTCCATAAATAAATTCCTTTATTTATTGTGTATCTGGGAAAATTACAACTGTAGGAATATGATCTAGAAGACGATCACTTTATCCCTTGGACTATGCGAAGAAGAAAAGCTCTCAAAATTTTGACAGTAGATAACTATGTATCTGTACAATGAATGAGAAAAAGAACTCTATTTATAGAGTCAAAAATAATAACTGAAAAGATAACTGTCTTCACAGCCTGTGCTTAGTTGAAAATCACGCAGGATTTAACATACGCAAGACTGTGAGCAGTTACTGGACGTGGCCTGTAACTGTTGGACACATGGCGATCATGCATGAGTCGTGTGCAAGTTACAGGACACGCAGGCGAGAGATCAGTGGCATGGTTGCCACGTACTCCAATTTGATGAAATCCACGCAGACTTGTTGAAGACGAAATCCACGCAGACTCGGGGTAGAAAGCTTCAAAATCCACGCAAACTTGGGGCAGGAAGCTTCAGAATCCACGCAGATTTGGTGAAGAAAACTTCAGAATCCACGCAGACTTGAGGAAGAAAACTTCAGAATCCACGCAGATTTGAAGGAAAGCTCAAAATACACGCAGACTTGAGATAGGACTGCCAGCTGTCTTGATTCAGCATGCCTCGACTGACACAAAATCTCTGACAGTGATTGCTTTTGTCAGTCGCATTAAATGACAAGAAGTTCTTTTGGTACGCCAACTTGACGAAGGTTGAGTCTTGCTGAAGAAGATTTCGAAAATCACGCAATAGACGGCTGTGATCTCTCGAATTCTGTGCATACGTGGCATACGAAGAGACATTCTTCGACTGTTGTGCTGTCAGTCATAATTACTCTCTGACAAATGATGAGTTGTCTCCTCAGCGTGATTTGTAAATATTGTCCTGATCAACTGAGCGTGACTTTTGACTCTGTCCCGATCAACTCAGCGTGACTGTCATTTTTAAAGGCCTACAATGTGTCCCATAGAAGGTAGGACAGTCACCATCATCATCTGTAATATTTTCAACAGGTCCAGTCAGGACAGGAACGAGCACAATACATCTCACGCAGTTCATATCATGTTGGGAAATGTAAAGCATGCATAGAGTAAGATACATGGACTGTAAAGAATATATGTAAAAACGAGAGAGATTTGATAACTGGAAATATCTATATATATGATAAGTAAGAACTGTAGGTAACTTGTGATTTAGAGCATGATATGGTTATATAAACGGGTTTAGGACATATACAAGATTTCACAAGATTTCACAAGAATTTGTACACGATGGGATTTGATCACATAACCATTTCCTACTCACCCTCTCCAATCAATACACAAGGATCCAGTCAAATTACGTTACCTTATACAAGAGGTTTTTATCATGTTTGCTCACGTGATCATGAGAGTACAAGATTGCACAAGAGTATACATGAAAGCGGTGTACATGAAATACAAGATGTTCGTGAAAAGCACATGACAACTGTATCTGATGCACCCCGAGGGAGATAACATCGCATGACAAGATCCATATAGTACCAATTCGTGATAATGACGTGACAGCATCATGTAAGGTATTCTAGAGCAAGAATATAAATCCTAACAAGTATGAAAAGATCAGAGAATGTACTCGCCTGTCACCCTGTATGACTGATATGAATAGATGTCCGAACTGGTGTCACAGAGTCCTATTTAGAGTAAAACAGGTCACAACATATCCACAATGGTAAAAATAGAGTATACAATGCATACTACATGATTCTAGGTCAATCTGGTCAAAAGTCAACTCTTGGTCAACATTCTAATCAAACTAGTCAAATACTAGTCAACATGATCAATCTGGGTCAAGTCTAGGTCAAACTTAGACCAACTAAGGTTTTGGGTCAAACAAAGACTAGTCAGCAAGGTGATTAGGTCAATGGTCAACTATCTAAGTCAATACCACAAGGTTAAGGTATAACCAATACCTATACAAGTATACCACACATATATATACATATATATATATAATACCAACCTTAATCCTGTATTCAAGCTAATCCCACATTCCAATCTCAAGTCATGACTTGACTCTAAGTATCTAACTTAACCCATACATATTTTAATCTACATAAGTCCTTCCAGAAAACCCGAGTCACAATAGTATACTCATATATAGGTCAACCCTAACCCAACTAGTTAATAGCCTAGGGTTTAGTCAAAACTTAGTCAACAAGTCCTCTTAAGTCTATCCAAGCCATTTCTAGGTCAATTAGGTCATGGTTGACCTATAGTTGACTTTGATCAACAATGGTCAATTATCTAGTCAAACTACGTCTACTAGTCAACTAGTTAAACTAGTTGTTTTAGGTCATTCCTAGTCAATTCTAGGTTAACTAGGTCAACTTTGACCTAAGGTTGACTCTGGTCAACCCTTAGTCAACAAGGGTCACTAGTAGTGTTTTTAGGTCATTAGGGTTAGCCCCAAGCCATAGGCTATTGTCTTGGCCATAGGCTAGTCATAGGGTTTCCATAGGCTAGTGGTGTAGGTTTTTTATATAACCTATATCTAGAAGTCACAATATATACATATATCTATATATATATATATATATATATATATATATCAATATAAATACTGTACATAATACCATCACCCATATATATATATATATATATATATATATATATATATATATATATATATATATATATATATATATATATATATAATGACACTACATGAGAACTAATACAAATATATATATATCAATATATATATATATATATATATATATATATATATATATATAAAACTTATATATATACTACATATATATAGAGAGGGAAAATGAGAGAGGGATATAGAGTGAGAGAGAGAGAGAATGAGAGAAAGGGACAGTGAGAGAGAGAGAGACATAGAACTAACTGGAAGGGGAGGGGGTTCCAGTTCCTGGAACCAGGAAAGGCCCCAACACACACACACACAGTAACATATATACATATATATGTATATACACACAACTCCTTGTACACACAACCAATTATCCCAAAAACTCACCCACACTCACATATACATATATACTACGTATATACATACTAAAATACACTAATACAATGTATAAAACATATCAAATTTAGGTTTGAAATTCGTTTTCAAAAATCTGGGAAATACCCAAAATCTGAAATAAGTGCACTGTACACTCGAAAACAGGTAAACCCAAAAACTCACACGAAACCGAGCTATGGCTCGAATCTCTAGGTTGGTAACTGGTGCCCCATACATACCCTAGTGTCCTAGGTACCTGACACGACACCACGACACGGTTTAACGTGTCCAAACACACGAAAACACCACACGGGTAAACTCTGATACGCGCACACAACCACAGTGTCGTGCACGCGTTCCACACGTTCGTAGACACACCACGAGACACGACACGTCTTGTGGTTGTGTCCTCGTGTACGCCACGTATAGGGCTACACGCTCGTGTCATCACGAGACACCCAAGTGTCGTGTCCGTGCGACACGACACGCTCGAAGTTGTCCTCGCGCGCGTGTGCGCTGACAGCGCGTGTCCAGTGCGAGTGAGATTTCTCACTCGACACGACACGACGCGACACTAAACTTTAGGGGCATGTTCGCAGACATTGCCCCCGTGTCCAAGTCAAATATCTCGTGTCCTAGTGCTCTGTGCAGTGCGCACGAAGGGTGGGGTAGCAGGGCACGCACGCGCGTGCTCGTGCAGTGGGTTCGTGTCCAATTTGGACACGGACACAGCACAAAAACGTGCTCAGTCAAGTTGGTATGTGACCTACATGTCTAGGGCTACATGATCATGCAATTTGTTTTACATTTTATCAAAATTGAATTCTCTGTGGGATTTCACCAAACAAGGGTTTCTAGCTTAGGATACGTGTCCGATACGGACACCTAACCGACTCTAATTTTCACCAAATTTTACCCACAGTTATGGTAGTCCTATATGAATGCATTTATGAAGAAAAAACAGAGTTTTAACTATGTTTGAGGGAATTTACCTATTTGTGCAAGTCCAAGGAAAATCAATGAAAAGGGGGTGTGTGTCCTTCAACTTGGTGATGTCCAAAGCTCCCAAATTCTTGATTGCTAGCTTCCCTTAGTACCCTTGATGTTGTAGGGTCCCAATGCAAAAGACTAGAGTGAATTTGGATCAAGAATGATCAAGTTGTGGGTTTTTGAAGAAAATAGAATTTTCTAGGATTTAAATTCATGTAAATTATTCATGAATGAATGGAATGGGATTAAATAGAAGTGTGGGCTGCTAGGGGGGTGCCCTTGGCCTTCCTTCATGGCTAAGGCATGGACTTTGTGTAAAAGGGTGAGATATTTGGAGTGGTTTAAGGAAAATATCAACAATGTAATATCTAGATATTTATACCACTTTAACCCTTAACCAAAAATCCATCCTAAAGCTTCTAGGTTAGTGGCTAACCCCTAGATTAGGGTAGGATAGGTTAGGGACTAATCATGGTACTTAACCATGATTAAATAATATTAAAATCACATAATCTCACTTAAAGTCTAGTAAATTACCAAAATACCCTTTTGGCCAAAAATTACTAATTTGATGTTCTAAGCCTATGGCTAAGCTCACATGGTCATGGCAACTTCTAGGTTAAGAAAAACTAGGGTTTACACTAAGTTATACTAACAAAATCACAAAGTCATAAGTCATGACTTAGAAAATGGTTTTAATTACACTAATAATCACAAAAAATTATATCATGACTAAAATACTATTAATTAATAATAAAAATAATAAATTTTCAAAAATACCCCAATTTCAGAAAATTGGGTGCTACAAGTCTACCCTCCTTAGAAAATTTCGTCCTCGAAATTAGAATGGTCATACTCCTTCTAGGTCAAACACCCCAACAATCACAGTCTCAAACACACAGTCCGATAATCATATGCGTCTGTCCGAAATCATGATATTCGGAATCTTTGTCATGCTAGTGAGCAAGGCTACGATATTCACAGAGTCCTCGACTAAGGTACATACCTCTAGAATCATGGTATTTAAAATTTTTGCATTGCCGCATGCCTGGCCGCGAAAACCTTAAATTTCCACATCCGAGAAATACGTCCAAAATCCGACTATATGTCCTCACTATGCCAGCTAACATGACTATAGAAGACTCTAGATCCCATGATCAAGACGACCTAGCCCATACGACTTATCTCAAAAGAAAATAATTCACAATGAAATATCCGAACAAAATTTATCAACTATAAGGAACAGATAGAATCGAAATTCCAAGACAGTTATAAGGAGGCGAATACGGAAATAGAATCGAAAAGGTTGGAACCTGCAATCAGCTCTCCCTCTGCCTGTGCATTATCGACTGTCATGGCGAAAGCTCGCCCCGGCTGGCCTCCCTTGGCCTGCTGCTGATGCTGGACAAACCTCTGCTGCTGAGTCTGCAACGGTGGTCCCGTCTGCTGCCCTGTCGGAGCCCTAGCTCCTGCTGCTGCCTGAGCCAATCGTGTCAAGCTCTTGGGACACTCCTTCAACTGATGCTCTGCTGAACCACAAAGCAAACACAGGCCCTGCCTCTTCCTGCAGTCGTCCCATCCGTGACCTTGCTTCTTGCAGAAGTTACACATAGGGTGTTGTTGCTGCCTGGGTGCCTGCTGGTGAAGTATATGTCCCTGGCCCTGAAACGGCTGCTGAACTGGCCTCTGCTGTATGTGAGGGCGCTTGGCTGGCCCTGTACTAGAACTAGCCCCCAAGGTATCACTGCCCCTCTTCGGCTTGAGGCCGAAGTCCTCCTCTGCAATCTGTGCGTCCATCAATATCTGATCGAACGTCACGTCACGGCGTCCCGAGGTGCGGGTGCGCACTGCATGAATAAGTCTCCTGCGGAACTTACGAGCCTTCTGCCCCTCATCCTGGATCATATCGGAAGCGAACCTGCTAAGGCGGAAGAACTCAGCTGCATACTCGTCCACCGACGAGTTCTCCTGCACTAGACCCACGAACTGGCCCTCCAATGCTGTAAGAGCCACGTCCGGGAAGAACTTCTCCTTGAAGAGCCTCCGGAAGTTCTTCCAAGTCAGCCCTCTCACCGACGCATGAGGATCCGTGCGGTACCATGTCAGCGCAATATCGAAGAATCGGCTGGCTGCGGCCGAAACCCAAAGCGCTCTAGGAAGCTCTGCCAGCTCCATGCTCCGCTGTACATCCTCTAGCCAGTCGTCTGCATAGAGGATGCCCTCCGTGCCTGTGAAGTCCCTGGAGCTCATCTTCCTGAAGTCTAATACTGTCTCCGGCCTGGACTGCTACTGGTACGACTGCTGGCCAGTAGGGCCCTATACCGTACCCGGTGCCACTTTCTCTACTGCTGCTAGGGCAAGCTGATGCGAGTTCTTCATACTCTGCCTCAGCATCTCGATCTGTCGGTGTGACGCCTCCGACTGGTGCTGCGACGCCTCTGCCTGGGCCCGCTGTGTCTCCATCATCTGCTGAAGGAGAAGGAACATATGGTGCGTATCCGTCGGTACCGGTGGTGGTGGCAGCAGTATCTCCGGAACAACGGTCGTAACCCTCTGGGGTGGAGGTGGTAGACCTCCCTGTGCAACTGGCTGGGTCTCCAGAATAGTAGAATCACTGGGGGCAGTCTCGTGAACCTCCTCTTCTGCCTGATCAGATCTCTCAGGCAAACTACTCGATCCAGTGGCCTACGGGTGCGTCTTCGTCATCCTGGAGACGAATTGAAACAAAGAGATCAATATGGCACATGAGTAGATTATCAAAGAAGGACAGTTAATTTAATACAAGGGGAGAAATCATGAAAATCAAAAGATCGAAAATTTCCTAGGTGTGATTGAGAAACTCCTATCATGTCCTAGGTCCTACGTCCTAATTGCAGGCTCGTAATTAGTACTCTAAGTCGAGCACCATTACGAGATCGCACTAACTGCGACACAGACCTGCATGGGCCACCACAAAAACGTGTCACGACCCGCACCCTGATTAGGGGCACGAGAACGTGGGTACGTCCAGCCTACGCCGCAGTGTCGGCGGTAGAACGCTGTATAGGTCATCTATAACATCTAACATCTAACAATAAGATATATAAACATGTCATCTCCGCACGGAGGTATAACATAACATCTCAACTCTATATCTCAACACAAGTCTAGGAAAGATATAGATAGAACATGATATGGAATCAGACGAAAGAAAGGAACTGAAATATAAATAGAGTTATCATACTACACAAAGTAGATATTCAACACAAATAAGTACAAGATCTGAAATATAACTAAGTCACAACTAACAATCGGAACAATCCGATACAAAATGAAAACTATAAATACTAGACTAGACTAGGCACCCTCTACTGAGCTAGATGCTCCTCAGGCTCCTGAAGGTCAACCTCATGTGTCCCATAGAAGGTAGGACAGTCACCATCATCATCTGTAATATTTTCAACAGGTCCAGTCAGGACAGGAACGAGCACAATACATCTCACGCAGTTCATATCATGTTGGGAAATGTAAAGCATGCATAGAGTAAGATACATGGACTGTAAAGAATATATGTAAAAACGAGAGAGATTTGATAACTGGAAATATCTATATATGATAAGTAAGAACTGTAGGTAACCTGTGATTTAGAGCATGATATGGTTATATAAACGGGTTTAGGACATATACAAGATTTCACAAGATTTCACAAGAATTTGTACAAGATGGGATTTGATCACATAACCATTTCCTACTCACCCTCCCCAATCAATACACAAGGATCCAGTCAAGTTACGTTACCTTATACAAGAGGTTTTTATCATGTTTGCTCATGTGATCATGAGAGTACAAGATTGCACAAGAGTATACATGAAAGCGGTGTACATGAAATACAAGATGTTCGTAAAAAGCACATGACAACTGTATCTGATGCACCCCGAGGGAGATAACATCGCATGACAAGATCCATATAGTACCAATCCGTGATAATGACGTAACAGCATCATGTAAGGTATTCTAGAGCAAGAATATAAATCCTAACAAGTATGAAAAGATCAGAGAATGTACTCGCCTGTCACCCTGTATGACTGATATGAATAGATGTCCGAACTGGTGTCACAGAGTCCTATTTAGAGTAAAACAGGTCACAACATATCCACAATGGTAAAAATAGAGTATACAATGCATACTACATGATTCTAGGTCAATCTGGTCAAAAGTCAACTCTTGGTCAACATTCTAATCAAACTAGTCAAATACTAGTCAACATGATCAATCTGGGTCAAGTCTAGGTCAAACTTAGACCAACTAAGGTTTTGGGTCAAACAAAGACTAGTCAGCAAGGTGATTAGGTCAATGGTCAACTATCTAAGTCAATACCACAAGGTTAAGGTATAACCAATACCTATACAAGTATACCACACATATATATACATATATATATAATACCAACCTTAATCCTGTATTCAAGCTAATCCCACATTCCAATCTCAAGTCATGACTTGACTCTAAGTATCTAACTTAACCCATACATATTTTAATCTACATAAGTCCTTCCAGAAAACCCGAGTCACAATAGTATACTCATATATAGGTCAACCCTAACCCAACTAGTTAATAGCCTAGGGTTTAGTCAAAACTTAGTCAACAAGTCCTCTTAAGTCTATCCAAGCCATTTCTAGGTCAATTAGGTCATGGTTGACCTATAGTTGACTTTGATCAACAATGGTCAATTATCTAGTCAAACTACGTCTACTAGTCAACTAGTTAAACTAGTTGTTTTAGGTCATTCCTAGTCAATTCTAGGTTAACTAGGTCAACTTTGACCTAAGGTTGACTCTGGTCAACCCTTAGTCAACAAGGGTCACTAGTAGTGTTTTTAGGTTATTAGGGTTAGCCCCAAGCCATAGGCTATTGTCTTGGCCATAGGCTAGTCATAGGGTTTCCATAGGCTAGTGGTGTAGGTTTTCATATAACCTATATCTAGAAGTCACAATATATATATATATATATATATATATATATATATATATATATATATATATATATATATATATATATATATATATATATCAATATAAATACTGTACATAATACCATCACCCACATATATATATATATATATATATATATAAAACTTATATATAACTTATATATATACTACATATATATAGAGAGGGAAAATGAGAGAGGGATATAGAGTGAGAGAGAGAGAATGAGAGAAAGGGACAGTGAGAGAGAGAGAGACATAGAACTAACTGGAAGGGGAGGGGGTTCCAGTTCCTGGAACCAGGAAAGGCCCCAACACACATACACACAGTAACATATATACATATATATGTATATACACACAACTCCTTGTACACACAACCAATTATCCCCAAAACTCACCCACACTCACATATACATATATACTACGTATATACATACTAAAATACACTAATACAATGTATAAAACATATCAAATTTAGGTTTGAAATTCGTTTTCAAAAATCTGGGAAATACCCAAAATCTGAAATAAGTGCATTGTACACTCGAAAACAGGTAAACCCAAAAACTCATACGAAACCGAGCTATGGCTCGAATCTCTAGGTTGGTAACTGGTGCCCCATATATACCCTAGTGTCCTAGGTACCTGACACGACACCATGACATGGTTTAACGTGTCCAAACACACGAAAACACCACACGGGTAAACTCTGATACGCACACACAACTACAGTATCGTGCACGCGTTCCACACGTTCGTGGACACACCATGAGACACGACACGTCTCGTGGTCGTGTCCTCGTGTATGCCACGTATAGGGCTACACGCTCGTGTCATCACGAGACACCCAAGTGTCGTGTCCGCGCGATACGACACGCTCGAAGTTGTCCCCGCGCGCGTGTGCGCTGACAGCGCGTGTCCAGTGCGAGTGAGATTTCTCACTCGATACGACACGACACGACACCAAACTTTAGGGGCATGTTCACAGACATTGCCCCCGTGTCCAAGTCAAATATCTCGTGTCCTAGTGCTCTGTGCAGTGCGCACGAAGGGTAGGGTAGCAGGGCACGCACGCGCGTGCTCGTACAGTGGGTTCGTGTCCAATTTGGACACGGACACAGCACAAAAACGTGCTCAGTCAAGTTGGTATGTGACCTACATGTCTAGGGCTACATGATCATGCAATTTGTTTTACATTTTAACAAAATCGAATTCTCTGTGGGATTTCACCAAACAAGGGTTTCTAGCTTAGGATACGTGTCCGATACGGACACCTAACCGACTCTAATTTTCACCAAATTTTACCCACAGTTATGGTAGTCCTATATGAATGCATTTATGAAGAAAAAACAGAGTTTTAACTATGTTTGAGGGAATTTACCTATTTGTGCAAGTCCAAGGAAAATCAATAAAAAGGGGGTGTGTGTCCTTCAACTTGGTGATGTCCAAAGCTCCCAAATTCTTGATTGCTAGCTTCCCTTAGCACCCTTGATATTGTAGGGTCCCAATGCAAAAGACTAGAGTGAATTTGGATCAAGAATGATCAAGTTGTGGGTTTTTGAAGAAAATGGGATTTTCTAGGATTTAAATTCATGTAAATTATTCATGAATGAATGGAATGGGATTAAATAGAAGTGTGGGCTGCTAGGAGGGTGCCCTTGGCCTTCCTTCATGGCTAAGGCATGGACTTTGTGTAAAAGGGTGAGATATTTGGAGTGGTTTAAGGAAAATATCAACAATGTAATATCTAGATATTTATACCACTTTAACCCTTAACCAAAAATCCATCCTAAAGCTTCTAGGTTAGTGGCTAACCCCTAGATTAGGGTAGGATAGGTTAGGGACTAATCATGGTACTTAACCATGATTAAATAATATTAAAATCACATAATCTCATATAAAGTCTAGTAAATTACCAAAATACCCTTTTGGCCAAAAATCACTAATTTGATGTTCTAAGCCTATGGCTAAGCTCACATGGTCATGGCAACTTCTAGGTTAAGGAAAACTAGGGTTTACACTAAGTTATACTAACAAAATCACAAAGTCATAAGTCATGACTTAGAAAATGGTTTTAATTACACTAATAATCACAAAAAATCATATAATGACTAAAATACTATTAATTAATAATAAAAATAATAAAATTTCAAAAATACCCCAATTTCAGAAAACTGGGTGCTACAGGCTAGCATGTCATGACAGAATTGAATGGCCTGGACACCGTAGGTGATTGTGTTTGTACAAAATAAACCGATAATGTTTTGCATCATGTCTAGGACAGGGATCCCTGAGTACCACAGTCAGGAGTACCTACTGTAAATGACTAAGGCTAATAACTAGAATAATTCAGTAGTCATGAGAGATTTTTCCAGTTACAGGCGATCCCGTTATCCCGGCCACATTGTTGGACTTATAGCCTGCCGACGAGTAGGGCACATGTCTATATTCACCGATATATGGAAAAGAACGAGACATTGCTTAAAGAATCCAAGTCGTCTGGATAACCTGGATTAGCTGTAGGACTTGTGGCTGGAGGAACATCTCATTGCATATTGCTAGTAACTAAGGCTTGTGATAACCCTAGTTAGCTAATATAGAAAGCCGTAGTCACTGATTTGCCGTGAGCGATTGTATGGTATAGATTCAGTGCTCGAATATTGCAAGCATGATCTCATGATTGTCACTTTTTAACAATAAAGATCAGAGGTTAAGTTCTGTTCAGGCGAAGGGTTACAACCCCGGTCCTTGTTTGGTTTAAGGGTTGTAACCTGGCTCCCGGAGCAGTTCTGTGTCCTCTCTTCGTTTATTGTCTTATTGTACCCCACGTCATGCTCGTCATGTTTCACTTTACCAACAAGATTTAGAGACGAAGTTCTATTCAGGTGAAGGGTTACAACCCCCGTTCTTGTTTGGTTTAAGGGTTGTGACTTGGCTACTTGAATGGTTCCCTCGTACTCTAATATGACTGTTGTTATTTTTATCATTATCAGGCTCTTTCATAACTACTTTTAATATTTGTTCTGATATGCTGGTTTTAGTTCTTAAGTGAAGCCTCCTTTGTGGCACTTGCTCTTTCTGGGATCTGACCCAGCTGGTTTTGTATGGCCAGATTTCGGAGCAGCTCCAGAGGATCTACCGACTTTACAGCCCGATGGTGACCACCAGGCGTAACCAGGGCAACAAGTGGGTTTATTTTTGGCTCTCCCACTCTATTATAAAATTATTGTTTTAAGGCGTTTAGCCGGCGAGCACATGTTAGCTCGTATTGCATACCTTATTTACTGTCTGCCTACGGGCTGTAGCATGATTGACAAATCCTAGGGTTGATCATGTATTACTGAACTCTTGCTAGTCCTCACATTTTGTAACGACTAGCTTCATGATCAGCTGAATATGTAATGTTTGGGACGCCTTACTATTGTATATCTGGTGATCTTACATCTTGTAACTTTACTTGCTTGCTTGAGATTAAGACATTTAGGCTTGTTATTGACCATAGGAGACTGATGGATTGTAGTTAAACCCTCATATATCTAGACAGTCGTGACCGTATAGTGAGGTGGATTCCATTTTATTATACGTAGCTGGCTATGTATGCCCCCGCTCTCCAGTATTCTGGTTCTGGGGCGTGACATGGTTTAAGTGGTGGCCCATGTAGGTCTTGTAAATCAAGATATGCGGGGGTTTATCGAATAGATGTCTCAATCAGCATTCGCCCTTGATCTCTGCCCGTATCTTCTAATCCCTGAGATTCTCGACCTGATCACATGCTTGTATCGTTGATATGTCTTGGTCCTTCCTTATTGTTCCCTATGTCGTCTTCTTCAGCGGTATTGTTCCTGGTCCCACCGATCGACAAGGCGAAGCACCTCCCGTGGACCAGCAGTAACCAGAAGATCAGGCCCAGCACTCAGGAGCAGCTTCTCGGGTCATGCCTCCCGGAGATCCAGAACCCCCGGTGCAGCCTGCCCAGCCTGCAAGGCAGGATGATGGAGCCTTGGTTGGACTTATCAGGGAGTTGCTTGCATTGCAGGACCGTCGAGGAGATGCCTTGCATCAGGCAGTGACAGATACTCTGGACAGAGGTGGACATTATGGGAACAGTGCAGCAAACAGCTTCAAGCGCCTGAACCCTCCATTCTTCGATGGCAGCGAAGATGCTATCGCCGCTGATGCGTGGCTTCAGGATACAGAAGTGATATTAGAGGCAGCGAAGACCCCAAAGGATGAAAAGGTGGCCGTAGTGCGCCTGCAATTATTGGATCTAGCCCGCAGCTGGTGGGCGGCGCAGGCCGTTGGATTAGTGGCACCTATTGCCTGGACATTATTCCGTGAGAGATTCCGCACCAAGTACTTCGATGCTGTAGCTCGGTACGATCTACAGACGAGGTTCACTAATTTGAAGCAGATGGGCAGGACGGTCGATGGGTATGCGGTCGAGTTTTCCAGGCTTAGTCGGTTTGCTCCCACCTTGGTAGCGACCGAGTTCGATAGAGCCCAACGGTTTCAACAGGGACTCCACCTGGAGATTTTGCTGACGGTGGAGCAGTTTGAGCACCAGACTTTTGATGCAGTATTGAGGGCGACTAGGAAGTATGAGTATACCTCCCAAAGGATTGTGGATCGGACCGGAGGTCGAAAGCGATCTCACGGCCAGTTGAACCAGTCGTCAGCCTCAGCCCCGGCCGCTAGGGCTTTGACCATTGGAGCTCCGAGAAGGACAGCTTCAGTTACGTCGGTTAAACATTCAACCCCGACGTATCCTCAGCAGAAACAGAAGCAGTCTTCCACCATAGGCTGCTCTTATTGTGGAAAGCCTGGACATGTTGTTTCAGAATGTCGTAAGGCTCGAGGATTGTGTTTGCTTTGTGGAGCGTCGGACCATAAGGTAGGGTCCTGCCCGTTAAGGACTGACTCATCACCAGCCAAGACCAGTTCATCAGTTAGGGGACCAGCCCCGGTACCAGTCCAGCAGCAGTTTCCATCCCCGAGGCCGTTGCCGACGCAGACCCAAGCTTTTCAGCAGCAAAGGCCTCAGCAGTATGCCCATGCACAAGTTCAGATTCGACAGAGAAGAATCCAGCAGAGGGGGCCGGCACCCAGAGGACAAGGGCAAGTGTTGGCTTTAACCATGGGAGAAGAAGGAGTGGCGCCAGGTGAGGTAGTGGCAGGTATTATTCTCGTCAACACCTTTCCGGCTTCAGTATTATTTGACTCTGGTGCATCGCATTTATTTATGTCTGCACGATTCGCAACACGGATAGGACCGAAGCCCGAGTCATTATCAGTAAGGCTCAATATACTTACTGGTAACGGTCTTGTGGGAGTAGATAGAGTGTTTTCCTCGTGTCGGGTCGTAGTTAGCGGTAGAGAGTTTCCCGCTAGGTTGATAGAATTCCCGATGGCCGATTATGATGTGGTCTTAGGGATGGATTGGTTGAGGGACCAGTATGCCAGGATAGATTGCCATATTGGCAGGGTTGTTTTTAGCATCCCAGGCGAGCCAGAGTTTTCTTTTTCCCGAGGCAAAGTTGAACCTTCACCTCCCGTATTGCGGATGGCAGTAGCAGCAGTACAGTTACCCCGGATCGTCGAGCAGTTTCCAGATGTTTTCCCAGAAGAGCTTCCAGGAATGCCGCCAGAGCGAGAGATCGAGTTCACCATAGACTTGATCCCCGGGACCGCACCTATGTCAGAGAGAGTCTACAGGATGGCACCGTCAGAATTGGAGATATTGTACAAAATGATTGAAGAACTCAGGACCAAGGGATTCATTCGTGCTAGTGGATCGCCTTGGGGAGCCCCGATGCTTCTTGTGAAAAAGAAGGATGGTACGTCCAGATTATGTGTTGACTATCGTACCTTGAACTCAGTGACAATCAAGAACAGATATCCTCTCCCAAGGATAGATGACTTATTTGATCAACTCAGAGGAGCAGCAGTATTCTCGAAGATAGATTTGCGGTCAGGGTACCACCAGATCAGAGTCAGAGAGCAGGACATCTCGAAGACGGTATTCAGATCTATATATGGGCATTGGAAGTTCCTTGTTATGCCATTTGGAGCAATCAATGCGCCGGCTGTATTCATGGACCTCATGAATCGTATCTTCATACCTTATTTGGATCAGTTCGTGATTGTGTTCATAGACGACATCCTGGTCTACAGCAAGAGTGAAGCGGAGCATGAGCTGCATCTCAGAGTTGTCCTCCAGATTCTCCGAGAGCACCAGTTGTATGCCAAGTTCAGTAATACGAGTTCTGGCTCGATCGCATTTCGTACTTGGGTCATATCATCACCAGAGGAGGAGTAGAAGTGGATCCCCAGAAGATCGTGGCTATCGAAATATGGCCAGTGTCCAGCACAGTTGCAGAAGTTTGCAGTTTTCTTGGATTGGCCGGCTACTACCGGCGATTTGTTTCGGACTTTGCTCGAATTTCAGCACCACTGACGCAGTTAACCCGCAAGGATGTGTAGTTTGCTTGGACAGCAGAATATCAGGATTCTTTTGAGAAGTTGAAGCGAGGCTTGATGACGGCACCCATTCTCACACTTCCAGATGGGACCGGAGGATTTTCAGTGTACTATGATGCTTCAGGCAGAGGTTTAGGATGTATTTTGATGCAGCATGGGAAGGTAATAGCTTATGCGTCACGACAACTTCGTGATCATGAGAGGAATTACCCGACCCACGACTTGGAACTGGCAGCAGTAGTGTTTGCACTCAAGCTTTGGAGACACTACTTGTATGAAGATAGGGTGGAGATTTTCACCGACCACAAGAGCCTGAAGTATGTGTTCACTCAGAAGGATCTTAACATGCGTCAGAGAAGATGGCTAGAGCTGCTTGTGGATTATGATGTCAACCTGCAGTATCATCCTGGAAAGGCCAACGTTGTTGCAGATGCATTAAGCAGGAGAGCCGGAGTTTATTTTCTAACAGCACAACCAGAGTTGTTAGCATATCCTCAGAAGATGGGTATAGAAGTTGTCCTTCCTACCAATGTGGCATTGATGGCCAGCATGCAAGTTCAGTCCAGTATAGTTGAGAGGATCAAGATAGCTCAGTCCTCCAATTCTAAGCTTCAGCGGCTTAGAGCAGAATGTGAAGCAGGACGACGACCAGAATTATGCATTCATGAAGACAGTACACTTCAACATGGTGAGCGTCTTTGTGTACCCAGTAGAGATATCAGACAGGAGGTCATGGCGGAAGCTCACAGTTCTCAGTATTCGATTCATTCCGGTGGCACGAAGATGTACTGAGATATCCGTCAGCACTTTTGGTGGAATGACATGAAGAGGGAGATAGCTCGGTTTATCTCTCGGTGTTTGGTTTACCAACAAGTCAAGGCTGAACATCAGAGGCCAGCTGGACTTCTTCAGCCCTTGCCAATTTCAGAATGGAAGTGGAAGCATATAACCATGGATTTCGTGACTGGATTACCTAGGTCTCCGGCCGGTAGAGATGCTAGTTGGGTTATAGTTGATCGGCTCACGAAGGTGGCTCACTTTCTCCCATTCAGATTTGGTCAGTCGATGGCTCAGCTAGCAGAGATGTACCTCAGGCAGATCGTCCGACTTCACGGTATACCAGTCAGTATCACCTCGGACAGAGATTCAAGATTCACGTCGCACTTTTGGCCTAGTCTGTAAGAGAGTTTGGGAACTCACCTCCAGTTCAGCTCAGCTTATCATCCGCAGACAGATGGTCAGTCGGAACGCACGATCCAGACTCTTGAGGATATGTTGAGATCTTATACACTCGACTTCGGTGGTTCGTGGGAAGATCACCTGCACCTGGTGGAGTTCTCGTACAACAATAGTTTCCAAGCCAATATCCAGATGGCACCGTTCGAGCATTGTATGGCAGGAAGTACAGATCCCCGCTAGCATAGAACGATGTTGGAGAGAGGCAGATGCTTGGTCCAAAAATGATCACTCAGACAGTCAAGGTAGTCAGGAGAGTTAGAGATCATCTTTGCGTTGCACAAGATCGTCAATGCCATTGGGCCAATTCTCATCGGCGTCCCTTGAATTTTCTGTCGGCGACCATGTATTTCTTAGGATCTCGTCTAACCGTGATGTCATTCGTTTCGGCGTATGGGAAAAGCTTAGTCCTAGGTATATAGGGTCGTTCGATATCCTGGAGCGAGTAGGAGATGTGTTCTATCGTCTCGCTCTTCCGTCGTCTCTGAGTGAGGTGCATGACGTGTTCCATGTATCCCAACTACGACGGTATATTCCGGACCCGAGCCATATCCTGGATTATTCGGAATTGGTTGTTGGTACCAACCTTTCGTATGAGGAAAGGCCCGTGTCCATATTGGACCAGAGAGAGAAGATACTCAAGAACAAGACTATCAAGTTAGTCCGAGTTGCTTAGGGTCATCACTCTTTGGGTGAGTCAACGTGGAAGCGTGAGGATGATATCCGATCACGATATCCCGACCTGTTTGACTCGTGAGGTATAATATCCTTCTTATTCCTCATGCTTTCGATTCCTTGTTTGCATGAATAATTACTTTATTGCTAGACTAGTATAGCTTGCCTGTGATTAGTATAGCTTGTCCTTGTATCTCTAGCCTCTTGATTAAATTTCGAGGACGGAATTCTTTTAAAGTGGGTAGAGTTGTGATGACCATAGTTCGTATTACGTATTTTAGGATACGTGTACGTATCTGACTCGTATTACATGTCTTCCTGGCTTGGTTCGACTTGTTTGGGTTGGCTTGGTTCGGCTTGGGTTGCTTATTGGTTTATCATGAACTAAGGGGAGAACCCTTACCTACCACCACCATCCCCATTTATTAATCCCACTCTCTTCTCTCTCCTCATTATCACTTCAATAATTCTTCTTCTTCTTCATTTACTCCTCTCCACCTACACCCAAGAGCCATAGGCAAGTGCAACTTGCTTCATGATGGATCTCAAGTTTTATTATTCCATTCTCTTCTTTACATGATTATAAGCCTCTTTAGAACTTGGAGTTTTTGATTTTTATAGATAGATTCTTCTAGATCTACGTTGTAACTTGGGGTTTCATGAGTTCATGGAGTTTTTCTTGGTTTTGAGCTACTAAAACTTGTTATTTTCGAAAACTAATAGTTCCATAAGCAAGAGCACGAAATTTCGTATGAATTTGGTTTTTGATTCACCTCATTTCGAGTTAAAATAAAGTTTTTATGGCCAAAACAAGTTTTCTAAATTTTTTATGTCGGCTGAGTAAAATTTTACGCAGGGAATCCTGATATTGCATATTTTACGCTGAATAGTATCCAAAATGTAAAATTTTATGTAGAAAACCCTGATATTGTGAATTTTACGCTGGATAGTATCCAGAATGTAAAATTTTATGCAGGGAACCCTGTTTATGCGTATTTTACGCTGGATAGTATCCAGAATGTAAAATTTTACGCATGAAACCATGTTTATGCATATAGTATCCAGAATGTGAAATTTTATGCTGAAACCCTCCCCTTTTGCGTATTTTACGCAAAATTGAATTTTTGGCGTAAAAAGTGCACATAATGACTGTTTTTGCCAAGTTTAGCTATTTTCTAGCCAGAATTTCGAAAAACTTAAAACATGAAAGTTTTAGATCTTTGTCTTACCTTTCCGAATATCTCTGGAGCACCTCATTTTGAGTTCTTATGTGGAAGTTATACCCCGTCTCCCCTGAGCCGCATGATTCCTCCACAACTCTTGCACCCTGTTTATATTTAGTTATTACATATACGCTTATACCAGGTTAAATGTTAATTTTAAATATGTTCCATGACATAATGGTGACCCGTTGTGGTACACTTTTGACAAATGATATGACATGATAGTGGTCCGTCGTGGCGCACTCTTGACAGTGAATTTGACATAATATATATCTCGAATGCTGTTGCGACGGCTAGCATGTCATGACAGAATTGAATGGCCTGGACACCGTGGTTGATTATGTTTGTACAAAATGAACCGATAATGTTTTGCATCATGTCTAGGACAGGGATCCCTGAGTACCACGGTCAGGGGTACCTACTGTAAAGGGTTAAGGCTAATAACTAGAATAATTTAGTAGTCATGAGAGATTTCTCCAGTTACAGGCGATCCCGTTATCCTGGCCACCATTGTTGGACTTGTAGCCTGCCGACGAGTAGGGAACATGTCTAAATTTACCGATATATGAAAAAGAACGAGGCATTGCTTAAAGAATCCAAGTCGCCTGGATAACCTGGATTAGCTGCAGGGCTTGTGGCTGGAGGAACATCTCATTGCATATTGCTAGTAACTAAGGCTTGTGATAACCCTAGTTAGCTAATGTAGAAAGCCGTAGTCACTGATTGACCGTAGGCGATTGTATGGTGTAGATTCAGTGCTCGAATATTGCAAGCATGATCGCATGATTGTCACTTTTTAACAATAAAGATCAGAGGCTAAGTTCTGTTCAGGCGAAGGGTTACAACCCCGGTCCTTGTTTGGTTTAAGGGTTGTAAACTGGCTCTCTTCTCTTTGTTTATTGTCTTATTGCACCCCACATCATGCTCGTCATGTTTCACTTTACCAACAAGATTTAGAGACGGAGTTCTATTCAGGTGAAGGGTTACAACCCCCGTCCTTGTTTGGTTTAAGGATTGTGACCTGGCTACTTGAATGGTTCCCTCGTACTCTAATATGACTGTTGTTATTTTTATCATTATCAGGCTCTTTCATAACTACTTTTAATATTTGTTCTGATATGCTGGTTTTAGTTCTTAAGTGAAGCCTCCTTTGTGGCACTTGCTCTTGCTGGGATCTGACCCAGCTGGTTTTGTATGGCCAGATTTCGGAGCAGCTCCAGAGGATCTACCGACTTTCCAGTCCGATGGTGACCACCAGGCGTAACTAGGACAACGAGTGAGTTTATTTTTGGCTCTCCCACTCTATTATAAAATTATTGTTTTTAGGCGTTTAGCCGGCGAGCACATGTTAGCTCGTATTGCATACCTTATTTACTGTCTGCCTACGGGCTGTAGCATGATTGACAAATCCTAGGGTTGATCATGTATTACTGAACTCTTGCTAGTCCTCACATTTTGTAACGACTAGCTTCATGATCAGATGAATATGTAATATTTGGGACGCTTTACTATTGTATATATGGTGATCTTATATCTTGTAACTTTACTTGCTTGCTTGAGATTAAGACATTTAGGCTTGTTATTGACCATAGGAGACTGATGGATTGTAGTTAAACCCTCATATATCTAGACAGCCGTGACCGTATAGTGAGGTAGATTTCATTTCATTATACGTAGCTGGCTATGTATGCCCCTGTCACCCTCACTTTTCCAAGTTAGGGGTAAAATGGTAATTTTCCATTTTATAATCTTTTTGGGAATTTTATTTCATGAATATTAATATTTAATTATTATAGAAGTCGAGTTCGAATTTCATCGCATTCCGAGTTAATTCGGGACCCCGGGAAATTTCGGCTTGAGTCATAATTAGCATGTTAATTAACCATGGTCCACCACACTAAACTTTTAGGTTTAGGAGTTTGGACTAGTCCCCCATGAGTAATTAAGTTTAATTATGATTTTTATTTAATTTTAGCAATTTTCAAAACCCAATTTGGCTTAACTTAGCATATAGGCTTAGGGAGGGGCAAACTTGTAATTACAAGTGCCCCTACCCAAGCTCCCATGGCCGGCCACATATAGCACCCCCTCCACCTTTTTTTACTTCACCACCAAGTTAAAACTCTCTCTCTTCATTTCTTTTCTTCCAACTCCTTCTTCTCCATCAAACCTACACATAGGTACATCCTTAAACCCATCATTAATTCCTTATTTTGCATTCATTCCTTCACATTAATTAGAGAGGGGACCATTCTCTACAAGTTGACCCTAGATTTTGTAGGTTCCCCTAAAATCTAGTTTAAGGATTATTATGGTTTTACCCTCTTTTAGAGTGGTATATATATATATATATATATATATATATATATATATATATATATATATATATATATATATATATATATATATATATATATATATATATATATATATACATGTGTATTTATGTGTATGTATTTGTGTGTGTAGAGGAGAGTGATAGTTGTGTCTTGAGAGTGTGTCCATGTGTGGGAGTGTGTGTGTCCATATGTATATAGATATATATATATGTGTGTGTTAATATATATATATATGTGTGTGTGTGTGTGTGTGTGTGTGTGTGTGTGTGTGTGTGTGTGTGTGTGTGTGTGTGTGTGTGATCATATATATATATATTAGTGTGTGTGTAATTATATATAGAGAGGGGAGAATGAGAATTAGTTGTGTGTGTGTGAATTATATATATGTGAGAGTGATAGAGAGGATTATAGAGAGAATTAGAAAGGATTGAATGAGTTTTAGAAGGGATTAGAGAGGGAAATAGAAGGAAACAGAGGAGGGAAATGGAGGAGGAAAAGAGAAGGAGTAGGAGAGCAAACCATGGCAGCAAGGGGGGCCAAAGGGGCTGCTGCCCCCCCCATAGCAGCAGCAATTACTGCAGCAGCAGTAACAGCAGTAGGCAGCAACAATAGCAGCAGCCTAGGCACAAATCCCCCCCCCCCCCATTTGACCCCCTTTTGATCCTATTTTAACCCCTACATGTATACCCATATATATACATATATATACCCATATTTATAGCTCTAAATACACCTAATCAACACACTAGAATAACCCCTAAAGATTGTCCCAAGAGGGTGTGAAAAGTGAGAGTTGAATGAGTGAATGAGAGAGTGAAATGTTAAGTTAGGATTTGGTGATCGGGGGAAATTGAGTTCCGTGATTCGGAACGCGTTGAAACTTGGAGGGGACTTAGATAATGTGATTTAGATTTTGTGGGTTGGCTTCGGAGTTGGAATCGGGGTTGCGTGTGAGATTGGGGAGATGGTATCGCACCGTACCATCGCGTATCTTGAAATATTCAAGATAACGGGTAAACGGGCGATACGCACCGTAAGATGGACTGGATGTCCACTTACCCTAGGAAACTTGGTAGGTAATGGTTGTATAGGCTAGTATCCTACTACCCTAGGAAGTACGGAGTGGAATTCCTAAGGGAAGGCCACTTGGCGTCGAGTTAGAACGGTTTAAGGATAAATATTAAGGGGTAATCGAGTAAATTCAAGATACGGAGTTCGGGTATTCGGATTGACTTGAAACTTGGGTGGCTTGTTGGGTACACCCTACAAATGTCATATTTGAACCGATTTTGGCTCGGTTGACCCAGAGTTGACTTTTTACCCAAAAGTCAACCGTGAGTCAACACTTTGTCTAGATTTGACCCAATCCAAACCAGAGTTGACCAGTTGACCAAAAGTCAATTGTTGGTCAACATTTGACCAGTTTGACCTAGGGTTGACCTAGAGTTGACGAGAGTTGACCAGTTGACCAAAAGTCAACTGTATGCTAACTCTTAACCCCGTTTGACTTTCTTCGACTTGTTTTGACTTGCGATGACTGGTATGACCTAGAGTTGACTTGGTCTGACTTAGATTGACTTGATATAACTTGATTTGACCTAGATTGACTTGACAGGACTTAGTGTGACTCAGTGAGACCTAGTTTGACCTAGATTTCATATCATTTATTGTGAATCATTCTTAAACTTGTTTAAACCTAAATTAACATACAGTATCTCATCTTTAGGTTTCTGATTACCGCTCTGAGCATTGATATACCCTACAGCTCAGGACAGCAGGCGAGTACATTCACTGATAGTTTTCATTGTCTTGATATCTGCTATATCCGATTCAGTCGTAGTGTCTTACTTGATTCTCAGTCACGATAGTTCACGGACTAGTACACGTTGGATCATGACATGAGATATTGTTCCTAGATTTCTGGGTATATTGGTACACTTCCTGTCTTGTTCTCTGTACTTGTATAGATACTAATTTTTAAGGGGATTTGCTACCCTCTTACGGAATTACGTGCCATGACGTGTCATATCCAGATCCATTGTACTATTCGGGGATAGAGAATTATTAGGGGCTATGTGATCCAAGCCACCCTGTCACTATTCATGTGCTCGCGCCACTCTTCCTTCACGAAGGGTGTAGCGAGATCCTTTTGCCTTGTGCTCGTTATCCAGGTTGGCCGGCATGACTCTCCGTTGAGGTCACCGTAGATTGCCGGGCCAAGTGGATAGCCTGTCCTGTCACTTATCCCAAGCCGATCACATATCGCTCTAATAATTCAAGTCACTTTTTATATTTACTTTATCTTATCGTATATCATGTTCTGTTCTACATTCAGTATTTCCTTTACATGCCTGATATACAGTTACTCACATGCTCTACATGTCTTCACATTGTACCTTGATTGGAGACTAAGTTCTGCTCGGGAGAAGGGTTACAACGCCGGTCCTTGTTTGGTTTAAGGGTTGTTACTCAGCTTTCGAACAGTTCCCAAGTCTTCATATATCTTTGTCTTGTAGCTCATTATACTGTCTCTTATAGAATTTGTCAATTCACATAGAACTGCTGTTAGTGCTTGTACTTGCTCATTTTTCTGACAGAATACCGTTATGATATATTATAGATGATTCCGAGTCGGACTGCTCGACCTATTATGGGCTCGAGTCAGATGGAGTAGCCCAGGACCGTGGCCTTATAGTAGAGCCACTAGATTTTGTACTCCCGGAGTAGTGTAGATTAGCTAGGTTTGACTGGACTGCGATCCAGCTAGCTTTATCAGACTGTAGCTTCTATATTATATTTTGAGACCCTGTGATGTTGTATATATCTGGGCTTGTATTGGACTCTGGACTTATTTACTCTTTCATCTATCATATATTCTCTTTCTGAGCTATCTACCTTAGTTTTATTCTGTGATTGAGACTGTATTGATATGTCACCTCCATTCGGAGAGTATATACTGTACATGTACCTTTATACTGTTAGTCGTAGTATTTACAGACATTATATACAGCGTTCTACTGCCAATACTGCGACGTAGGATGGACGTACCCACGTGCTCATGCCCCTCATAAGGGTGCGGGTCGTGACACGGTTTTGTGGTGGCCCACGCAGGTCCTGTGTCACAATTAGTGCGATCTCGTAATGGTGCTCGATTTAGAGTACTAATTACGAGTCTGCAATTAGGACGTAGGACCTAGGACATGATAGAAGTTTCTCAATCACACCTAGGAAAATTTCGATCTTTTGATTATCATGATTACTTCCCTTGTATTAAATTAACTGTCCTTCTTTGATAATCTACTCATATGCCATATTGATCTCTTGTTTTAATTCGTCTCCAGGATGACGAAGACGCACCCGCAGGCCACTGGATCGAGTAGCTTGCCCGAGAGATCTGATCAGGCTGAGGAGGAGGTTCACGAGACTGCCCCCAGTGATTCCACTATCCCGGAGACCCCGACAGTTGCACAGGGAGGTCTACTACCTCCACCCCAGAGGGTTTCGGTCGTCGTTCCGGAGATGCTGCTGCCACCACCTCCGATACTGACGGATACACATCATATGTTCTTTCTCCTTCAGCAGATGATGGAGACACAGTGAGCCCAGGCAGAGGCATCGCAGCGCCAGTCGGAGGCGTCACACCGTCAGATTGAGATGCTGAGGCAGAGCATGGAGAACTCGCATCAGCTTGCACTGGCAGCAGTGGAGAGAGTGGCACCTGGTACGGTGCAGGGCCCTACTGGCCAGCAGCCGTACCAGCAGCAGTCCAGGCCAGGGACAGTATTAGACTTTAGGAAGATGAGCTCCAGGGACTTCACAGGCACAGAGGGCATCCTTTATGCAGACGACTGGCTAGAGGATGTGCAGCGAAGCATGGAGCTGGCAGAGCTTCCTAGAGCACTTTGGCTTTCGGCCGCAGCCAGCCGATTCTTCGACATTGTGCTGATATGGTACCGCACGGATCCTCGTACGTCGGTGAGAGGGCTGACATGGGAGAACTTTCGGAGGCTCTTCAAGGAGAAGTTCTTTCCGGACATGGCTCTTACAGCATTGGAGGGCCAGTTCGTGGGTCTAGTGCAGGGGAACTCGTCGGTGGACGAGTATGCAGCTGAGTTCTTCCACCTTAGCAGGTTTGCTCCCGATATGATCCAGGATAAGGGGCAGAAGGCCCGTAAGTTCCGCAGAGGACTTATTCATGCAGTGCGCACCCGTACCTCGGGTCGCCGTGACGCGACGTTCGATCAGATATTGATGGACGCGCAGATTACAGAGGAGGACTTCGGCCTCAAGCCGAAGAGGAGCGGAGATACTATAGGGAGGAGTTCCAGTGCGGGACCGGCCAAGCGCCCCCATATTCAGCATCAGCAGAGGCCATTTCAGCAGCAGCCTCTGTTGCAGATTCAGCAGGCACCGGCGCGTGCCCAGCAGTACCAGGAACAGGGCCATAGATCGGCTACTCCGTACGACTTCTGCGGGAAGCCGGGGCACACCAGAGAGGCTTGCAGGAAGAGATTGGGCGTCTGTCTCTACTGTGGGGCGCCCGATCACCAGCTGAGGGATTATCATTTTCGCGGAGTCCGAGGAGGCCAGGACAGAGCACAGCCGGCTAGAGGACCAGCAGTTCAGCAGAGGGGTCCTCCACTTCAGACCCAGCAGCAGCGCTTTATTCAGCACCAGAAGGGAGCACCCGCGGGCAGGGTGTTCGCTTTGACAGCAGAGGAGGAGGCAGAGCAGGTGGGAGATGTGGTAGCAGGTCATGTTCTCCTAGATTCCTTTCCTGCTTTCGCCTTGTTTGATTCTGGGGCTACTCATAGTTTTATGTCTGTTTCTTTTGCTTTGATATATAATATTATTGCTGAATATATGGGTAGGACTTGCAAGATTATGACCGGGGGAGGCATTATCCTGGTTAATAATATTTGCAAGGGGCGGAGAGTCACCCTGAGAGGCCGGAACTTGAGTGCATTCTGCTCGTAATGCCCCTACCGAGGTACGATATGGTACTCGGTATGGATTGGTTGAGCATGCACCATGCTAGCATTGATTGTAAAGGAGGCAGAGTTCTTTTTAGGACGCCGGAAGAGCCAGAGATCGAGTTTGCTCGAGGAGCAGCGGAGCCGGAGGCTGGATTCTGTGGAGCTTTGTTGGCAGGGCAGGATTTGCCACATCCGTTGATAGCTGAGTTCTCGGATGTTTTTTCCGAGGAGTTGCCGGGGATGCCGCCAGACAGGAACATTGAGTTCTCTATAGACTTGGTGCCGGGCACCGAGCCCATTTCACAACATGTCTATAGGATGAACAACAGCGAGTTGATAGAGCTGAAGAAGCAAGTCGACGAGCTGCAGGACAAGGGGTTCATCAGATCCAGTTCTTCGTCCCGGGGAGCGCCAGTCCTGTTTGTGCCGAAGAATGACGGTACGTCCTGTATGTGCATTAATTACCGGGCGTTCAACAACCTCACTATTAAGAATAGGTACCCTTTGCCGAGGATCGACGACTTATTCGATCAGCTGAGTGGGGCAAAGGTCTTTTCGAAGATAGACTTGAGGTCCGGGTATCACCAGCTGAAGGTGAGGCGGGATGACATTCCCAAGACGGCATTTCGAACTCGGTACGGCCAGTACGAGTTTACAGTGATGCCATTTGGGTTGACCAATGCTCCCGCGGTGTTCATGAACTTGATGAACAAGGTATTCCATCAGTACCTTGACAAGTTCGTGGTGGTCTTCATAGACGATATCTTGATCTATTCGAAGATGCAGAAGGAGCATGAGGAGCACTTGAGAGTTGTGTTAGAGACTCTGAGGAGGGAGCAACTCTACGGGAAGCTTTCGAAGTGTGAGTTTTTCTTGGACCAGGTGGAGTTCTTAGGTCATGTTGTGACCGAGCACGGGATTTCAGTGGACCAGAGGAAGATTTCGGCAGTGGAGTGTTGGTCTACGCCCAGTTCAGTTGTCGAGGTTCGGAGCTTTCTGGGTTTGGCTGGCTATTACCGGAAGTTCGTCCAGGACTTCTCGCGGATTGCAGAGCCGATGACTAGACTCACCAGAAAGGACGTGGAGTTCGTCTGGACTGTTGAGTGTTAGGCTACATTCGATGAGCTGAAGAGGAGGTTGACTTCAGCTCCGATCTTGACTTTGTCATCTGGGTCAGGTGGGTTCTCGATCTTCAGCGATGCTTCCGGGAAGGGTTTAGGTTGTGTTCTTCAGCAGCACGGGAAGGTGATTGCCTATGCATCCAGGCAGTTACGTCCTCATGAGAAGAACTATCCTACTCATGATCTGGAGTTGGCCGCGGTTATATTTGCTTTGAAGTTATGGAAGCATTACCTGTACAGAGAGCGAGTTGAGATCTTCATGGATTACAAGAGCTTGAAGTACGTGTTCACTCAGAAGGAGTTGAACATGCAGCAGAGGCGGTGGTTAGAGCTGATGAAGGACTTCGATATATCACTGCAGTATCATCCGGGGAAGGCCAATGTAGTTGCAGATGCCTTGAGCAGGTATCCAGTTGCTATGTTCTTGACGACAGATCGTCATTTGTTGGCTGACCTGGATAGTTTGGGTATCGAGGTCATCATTCCGGGCGTGGAGATCCAGATGTGGGGTTTGCAGATTCAGTCTGAGCTGATGGATAGAGTTAGGTCAGCGCAGTATGATGATGTTGCCCTGAGGAGCATCAGGGAGCAGGTGCGGACGGGCTTGCTTGACGATTTCTCTGTAGCCGAAGATGGGTCGTTGCGGCACGGTACTAGGCTGTGCGTTCTGCGTGGAGAGCTTCGGGAGAAGGTTCTTCAGGAGGCGCATCGCTCTCAGTATTCTATGCATCCTGGGGCCAACAAGATGTATAGAGACCTGAGAGAGCACGTGTGGTGGTATGGCATGAAGCGCGAGGTAGCTCAGTTTGTATCTCGTTGCCTTGTGTGTCAGCAGGTGAAGGCCGAGAGACAGAGACCAGGTGGATTGCTACAGCCGCTACCCATTCCCGAGTGGAAGTGGGAGCACATCACCATGGACTTTGTATCTGGACTTCCACGATCGCCAGGAGGGAAGGATGCGGTTTGGGTCATAGTTGATAGATTGACCAAATCGGCCCACTTTTTGCCTTTCAAAGTGGGTTTGTCTACGGAGAGCCTGGCTGAGCTGTATGTTCGTCAGATCGTGAGATTGCACGGAGTTTCGGTGAGCATAGTTTCAGATCGGGATAGCCGATTCACTTTCCACTTCTGGAGGAGTTTGCAGGCTAGCTTGGGCACCTCGCTCAAGTTTAGTACCGCTTATCATCCTCAGACAGACGGGCGGTCGGAGAGGACCATCCAGACTTTGGAGGATATGCTTCGCACATGTGTGCTAGATCTCGGGGGTTCTTGGGAGGACCATCTTCACCTGGTAGAGTTTGCTTACAACAACAGCTACCAGGCCAGTATAGAGATGTCACTATTTGAGGCTCTATATGGACGAAGATGCCGTACTCCTTTGTCTTGGGATGATGTCGGCGAACGGGCGCTTCTTGGGCCGGAGATGGTTGTGGATGCGGCCGAGAAGGTCAGGATGATTAGAGACAGACTTCGGGTGGCTCAGGATAGGCAGCGGCATTGGGCCGATAGTCACCGGAGACCGTTAGAGTTCGAGGTTAGTTTCAGTTCTTATCGTGTTTGTTTGTGATTGTTTGTTATTTATGTGTTGAGTTTTTGTCTTGTGTCTAGGTTGGTGACATGGTATTTTTTGAGGATATCCCCGACACGTGGCACTATTCGCTTTGGCGGCGGTGGGAAGCTCAGTCCGCGCTACATCGGACCTTTCACCATCTTAGAGAGGATCGGTGCAGTAGCCTACCGACTGGACTTGCCTACTAGGCTTGTGGGAGTGCACAACGTGTTTCATGTATCTCAGCTGAGGCGGTACGTGGCAGATCCTAGCCATGTATTGGACCATTCAGCGATACAGGTGGGACCTACTCTCAGCTATCCAGAACAGCCAGTGGAGATTCTGGATCGCAGGGAGAAGGTGCTCCGGAACCAGGTCATACCCTTGGTTCGGGTTGCGTGGAGACATCACTCTCCAGGTGAGTCTACCTGGGAGAGGAAGGACGACATGCGGGAGCGTTTCCCTTATCTTTTCGCACCCTGAGGTATAAATCTATTTCTTTTGTCTTTCTGTTTGTGATTCCTGTGCTTGTTGTCTTCAATTTCAAGGACGAATTTTTTTTTTAAGGTGGATAGACTTGTCACCCTCACTTTTCCAAGTTAGGGGTAAAATGGTAATTTTCCATTTTATAATATTTTTGGGAATTTTATTTCATGAATATTAATATTTAATTATTATAGGAGTCGGGTTCGAATTTCATCGCATTCCGAGTTAATTCGGGACCCCGGGAAATTTTGGCTTGAGTCGTAATTAGCATGTTAATTAACCATGGCCCACCACACTAAACTTTTAGGTTTAGGAGTTTGGACTAGTCCCCCATGAGTAATTAAGTTTAATTATGATTTTTATTTAATTTTAGCAATTTCCAAAACCCAATTTGGCTTAACTTAGCATGTAGGCTTAGGGAGGGGCAAACTTGTAATTACAAGTGCCCCTACCCAAGCTCCCATGGCCGGCCACATATAGCACCCCCTCCACCTCTTTTTACTTCACCACCAAGTTAAAACTCTCTCTCTTCATTTCTTTTCTTCCAACTCCTTCTTCTCCATCAAACCTACACATAGGTACATCCTTAAACCCATCATTAATTCCTTATTTTGCATTCATTCCTTCACATTAATTAGAGAGGGGACCATTCTCTACAAGTTGACCCTAGATTTTGTAGGTTCCCCTAAAATCTAGTTTAAGGATTATTATGGTTTTACCCTCTTTTAGAGTGGTATATATATATGTATATATATATATATGTATATGTATATATATATATATATATATATATATATATATTTTTTATATGTATATATATATATATATATATATATATATATATATATATATATATATATATATATATATATATACATGTGTATTTATGTGTGTGTATTTGTGTGTGTAGAGGAGAGTGATAGTTGTGTCTTGAGAGTGTGTCCATGTGTGGGAGTGTGTGTGTCCATATGTATATAGATATATATATATGTGTGTGTTAATATATATATATATATATATATATATATATATATATATATATATATATATATATATATATGTGTGTGTGTGTGTGTGTGTGTGTGTGTGTGTGTGTGTGATCATATATATATATTAGTGTGTGTGTGTAATTATATATAGAGAGGGGAGAATGGGAATTAGTTGTGTGTGTGAATTATATATTTGTGAGAGTGATAGAGAGGATTATAGAGAGAATTAGAAAGGATTGAATGAGTTTTAGAAGGGATTAGAGAGGGAAATAGAAGGAAATAGAGGAGGAAAATGGAGGAGGAAAGGAGAAGGAGTAGGAGAGCAAACCATGGCAGCAAGGGGGGGGGGGGGGGCAAAGGGACTGCTGCCCCCACAGCAGCAGCAATTACTGCAGCAGCAGTAACAGCAGTAGGCAGCAACAGTAGCAGCAGCCTAGGCACAAATCCCCCCCTATTTGACCCACTTTTGATCCTATTTTAACCCCTACATGTATACCCATATATATACATATATATACCCATATTTATAGCTCTAAATACACCTAATCAACCCACTAGAATAACCCCTAAAGATTGTCCCAAGTGGGTGTGAAAAGTGAGAGTTGAATGAGTGAATGAGAGAGTGAAATGTTAAGTTAGGATTTGGTGATAGGGGGAAATTGAGTTCAGTGATTCGGAACGCGTTAAAACTTGGAGGGGACTTAGATAACGTGATTTAGATTTTGTGTGTAGGCTTCGGAGTTGGAATCGGGGTTGCGTGTGAGATTGGGGAGATAGTATCGCACCGTACCATCGCGTATCTTGAAATATTCAAGATAACGGGTAAACGGGCGATACGCACCGTAAGATGGACTGGATGTCCACTTACCCTAGGAAACTTTGTATGTAATGGTTGTATAGGCTAGTACCCTACTACCCTAGGAAGCACGGAGTGGAATTCCTAAGGGAAGGCCACTTGGCGTCGAGTTAGAACGGTTTAAGGGTAAATGTTAAGGGGTAATCGGGTAAATTCAAGATACGGAGTTCGGGTATTCGGATTGACTTGAAACTTGGGTGGCTTGTTGGGTACACCCTACAAATGTCATATTTGAACCGATTTTGGCTCGGTTGACCCAGAGTTGACTTTTTTCCCAAAAGTCAACTGTGAGTCAACACTTTGTCTAGATTTGACCCAATCCAAACCAGAGTTGACCAGTTGACCAAAAGTCAAATGTTGGTCAACATTTGACCAGTTTGACCTAGGGTTAACCTAGAGTTGACCAGAGTTGACCAGTTGACCAAAAGTCAACTGTAGGCCAACTCTTGACCCCGTTTGACTTTCTTCGACTTGTTTTGACTTGCGATGACTGGTATGACCTAGAGTTGACTTGGTCTGACTTAGATTGACTTGATATAACTTGATTTGATCTAGATTGACTTGACAGGACTTAGTGTGACTCAGTGAGACCTAGTTTGACCTAGATTTCATATCATTTATTGTGAATCATTCTTAAACTTGTTTAAACCTAAATTAACATACAGTATCTCATCTTTAGGTTTCTGATTACCGCTCTGAGCATTGATATACCCTACAGCTCAGGACAGCAGGCGAGTACATTCACTGATAGTTTTCATTGTCTTGATATCTGCTATATCCGATTCAGTCGTAGTGTCTTACTTGATTCTCAGTCACGATAGTTCACGGACTAGTACACGTTGGATCATGACATGAGATGTTGTTCCTAGATTTTTGGGTATATTGGTACACTTCCTGTCTTGTTCCCTGTACTTGTATAGACATCAATTTCTAAGGGGATTTGTGACCCTCTTATGGAATCACGTGCCATGACGTGTCATGTCCAGATCCATTGTACTATTCGGGGATGGAAAATTATTAGGGGCTATGTGATCCAAGCCACCCTGTCACTATTCATGTGCTCGCGCCACTCTTCCCTCACGAAGGGTGTAGCGAGATCCTTTTGCCTTGTGCTCGTTATCCAGGTTGGCCGACATGACTCTCCGTTGAGGTCACCGCGGATTGCCGGACCAAGTGGATAGCCTGTCCTGTCACTTATCCCAAGCCGATCACATATCGCTCTAATAATTCAAGTCACTTTTTATATTTACTTTATCTTATCGTATATCCTGTTCTGTTCTATATTCAGTATTTCCTTTCCATGCCTGATATACAGTTACTCACATGCTCTACATGTCTTTACATTGTACCTTGATTGGAGACTAAGTTCTGCTCGGGAGAAGGGTTACAATCCCGGTCCTTGTTTGGTTTAAGGGTTGTAACTCAGCTTTCGAACGGTTCCCAAGTCTTCATATATCTTTGTCTTGTAGTTCATTATACTGTCTCTTATAGAATTTGTCAATTCACATGGAACTGCTGTTAGTGCTTGTACTTGCTCATTTTCCTGACAGGATACCGTTATGATATATTACAGATGATTCTGAGTCGGACTGCTCGACCTATTATGGGCTCGAGTCAGATAGAGTAGCCCAGGACCGTGGCCTTATAGTAGAGCCACTAGATTTTGTACTCCCGGAGTAGTGTAGATTAGCTAGGTTTGACTGGACTGCGATCCAGCTAGCTTTATCAGAATGTAGCTTCTATATTATATTTTGAGACCCTGTGATGTTGTATATATCTGGACCTGTATTGGACTCTGGACTTATTTACTCTTTCATCTATCATATGTTCTCTTTATGAGCTATCTATCTTAGTTTTATTCTGTGATTGAGACTGTATTGATATGTCACCTCCATTCGGAGAGTATATACTGTACAGGTGTCACCCTCATTTCCCGTATTTTCCGTATTTCGTATTTATACTCGTATCTGGATTTTGGCATGTATTTTTATTTTTCTCAACTTGTGGAATTTCAGTATTTCTCGTATTTTGGGTTTTGGCATGGCTCGGTTTTAATTGGGATGGTTTGGTTTGGTTTGGTTTATTATGTATTGGAACACCTTAGCCTATGCTCCACCCTCAACACACCACATCCCACCCTCTTTAAAACTCCACCAATATTTTCTCTCTCCTCATAACCACCATTTATTTCCTTCTTCTTCTTTTTCTCTTTTCTCTACACAACTCTCCCAACCCTAGGCAAGTGCATCTTGCCACTACATGAGAACCCTCTTTTATTTGTCCATTTGCTAGATTAGGACACGGTGATCAACATTAGGACTTGGTATTTTGTGATTTGGAGTCTTCATTGTTCTAGATCTAAGTTTTCCTATTTTCGGATTTTGTATGGTTTTGATCTATTTAAGTTGGATTTTATGGAATTTTGATGTTTCCATGTGGAAGAGCATTCAGTTGCACCCAAGTTGGAACTTTGGAAATCCGGATTTGGAGTTCGGATGGCCAAGTTATAATGCTGTGTAGCCTTGAGTTCAACCATGGTGTTCTTGCTGTTTGGAGAAGACAGTGAGCAGTGTACAGAGCTGATTAGCTTACGCACACTGAGCTGCGCGCGCTCTTTAGCGCAGCGTACGCAGACTTGGGTACGCTTCCTGTTGGAAGCGTGTCCCCTTGAGCGTAAAATCCAAGCTTTCATTTTGGAATGTCTTTGGCATCCAAGTTTCATTACAGAGCATCCAAGTTTCATTGCAGAGTCATATAATCCAAGTTTCAGTGCATATAGAGTCATATAATCCAAGTTTCATTGCATCCAAGTTTCAGTGCATACAGAGTCATATAATCCAAGTTTCAGTACAGAGTCATATAATCCAAGTATTCATTACATCCACAATTCAGTACAGAGTCATATAATCCAAGTTTCATTGTAGCCTGGGAACGTTTCATTGCATCCAAACATCATTACATCCACAATTCAAACTTAATATAATACAAAACATCATTCATGCCACAACTTAATTGCATGTTCTAAAAACTGAGCCTATAGCCCCCCAAAAGTCGGGTAGAAGGTCGAGGCATCCATACGTATGTGGCACATTAATGGCAAGGGTTGAAGCTCCGCAAAAGTTGGACTGACCAGTCTACAATATTCACAAAATAAGTACCATTTCAACTTGTTCCTTACAAAAATAAGCACCACAAAATAAGCACCATTTCAACTTGTTCCCTGCAATATTCACAAAATAAGCACCATTTCAACTTGTTCCCTGCATCCATACGTATGTAGCACATTAATGGCTCTTTTCATCCATAGTCCTTGCAGCCATTTCAACTTGTTCCCTACAAAAATTTCTCAAGGTTTGCTCAAATAATAAAAAATTTGAACTTTTCGAATGCCATTTTAAAACCTGATGAGTAATATCATAAAATAGAAAACATACTTACACTTGCTTGTGGTAGTCGCGACCAAATATATGAATTATTAGGCATTTGAGCTCAGTATGGAGTGGCTCAGACATAGTACCAGTATGGCTCAGTATGAAAAGGCTCTCCTTTGCAATTTAGCATACCCGAGTATCAGAGGATAGAGTTTAGTATCAGAGGATACAAAAAATTACTATACAGAAAAGGCTTTCCATTACTAATTTCCAGCTGAAACAATTTCCAGCATACCCTAGTATCAGAGGATACAGTTTAGTATCAGATAAACCAGATAATAAACCGGTATACAACTGAGCCTTCCACATCATCATTGCCAAGTCAGCTATTCCTACTCCAAGTCATCATTGCCAGCTAGCTAGTTTAGTTATATTTTAGTAGTTGGACCACATCAAATCTGAGAATGAACAAAAGAACCAGTTATAAGCTACTTGCTCAATGTATACAGTTATCTATAATTTGAAATGATGAGCTATATAAAAAATAATTAAAAGCACCTTCAAAGTTAACATGGCTGCTTCAATACGATCAGTATAGCAATGGTCAGTCCAGTAGTAAGAACGATAGCCATCTCTAACAAAATACTTACTCGACAAGCTCCTCAAAAGTTGAAGCTCCCCAACAAAATACTTCCTTGGCAAGTATACAAGGAAATTATTATTCACTCCAAAAGTTGAAGCTCCCCAAAAGTTGGAACAATATTGGTTCCTTGTTCATTCATGCCAAAAGTTGAAGCTCCCCAAAAGTTGGGTAGGAGGTCGAGGCATCCCATACGCATGTGGCACATTCATGGCCAAAGTTGAACTTCCCCAAAAACCAAACTGAGCAGTCTAAAATATTCACAAAATAAGCACCATAACATGAAAATTATTACCTTGATAGTAAAAATGAAGAAAATTTTAAATGTAAAACGATACTTACACTTGCTTGTGGCGGGCAAAGATATGAATTATTACGCATTTGAGCAGGAGATGCGTTAGGAGTGGGAATTTCCTACAAAATTGAAATATTTTACAGATTTACTATTGTAAATATACCAATAATAAAAGCAAAACTAAACATTCCAATATACAATCTCACCGACACTTTCTCCCGGGGAGTTTTTTGTTTTTTACTTCCCCTTCTTGGTCTTTGTTGAGAAAGACCATGATCTGCCATGTTGTTTTCCTGCAAAGTATATACCATCATAATATCATAAACACTAAAATTAAAAATAACTCACAATTACTTAAAATTAAAAAACTTACCTTATTTTTCCTGATAGGTTGATGTGCTCGTTTTCCTTTACCATAAGTTTTAACATACGGATGTATTCTAGGCCGACCTTTTGGTGTCTTACAAAGTGGGTCCCCAACTTCTTCACTTGCATTTTTTGCACAATCAATGATGCGACTAGAGTCGGATTGTTGGGTCGATTTAACAATCTTGCCACTCCCAAAATTTTGGGTTCTAATATGTTCTAGCTTCAATTCATTTTCTACCCACTCTTTATAACGATTGTATCGTTCATCATCCGTTGCTCCCAAATCGGCTACCTTGGAAAAAAGATTTTGCAGCTCATCATACTTTTTTTGTTCAGCAGTAGCAATCCAACCATTATATGTAATTTTACACCTCGAGTGACATCTCTTCACATCTTTCCTCCATCTCCTCAAAATGTACTTTTCTGGAAGTGAATCGACATCATATTCTTCGATAAGCACATGAAGCGCATGTCTGCACAGAATTTCTCTAAACTCAAACATGTGACAACTGCACAAAAAATTATGTTCCTGCATGTGGAATGAAACAGTGAAGACCTGAATTTTACGAAAGCCACCAACCAAAGTTCTCGCTTGGACATCATACTCTACAACCTCTGCACCATCTCGTGTATCAATTACTTTACAATACATCTTCCCTGTCAGCTCCTCCATAAATTCTCTGAATTTTGGAAGGGTGTAAACTTGTTGAACTTGTGCTTCCATTTCATAAAAAGTGATACATGGAATAACCTGTGAAAATGACTGAAAATCTGCATACATCTCTTTTTCTGCCTTATTTCTTAGAGCATTTTCATACTGCTCTACAAATTGCTTTAAAGTTGTCTTTGAATTGACATACCCATCGAAAAAGGAATTCATACTCTCACTTCTCTGAGTAGTTGACATCCCAGCCCAAAACATTGTTTTTACGAAGCAAGGTACCCACCGTCTCCTCTCCTTGTATAATCCACTTAATCAAGTGTTCTTCTCCAATTTGTACTTATCAATCATATCAGCCCAAAGGGTTTCAAACTCTGTGGTGGCTTGGGAATCATATATCACATTTTTCAAAGTAACACATATAGCATCGTAATCATTATAACTTTTCAGCTTTTCATTCACCTTCTTCATTATGTGCCACAAACACCACCTGTGCCTAGTAGTAGGAAACACGATCTCAATTGCATTTTGCATAGCTTTGTCTTGATCTGTGATTATTCCTTTAGGAGCTACACCGTTCATGCAATCAAGCCATGTAGTGAACAACCAAACAAAAGTATTTGTGTCTTCGTTTGATAGCAATGCACATCCCAACAAGATAGGTTGCCCATGATGGTTGACACCAACAAATGGTGAGAATGGCATATCATATTTGTTTGTTAGATATGTTGAGTCAAATGTGACGACGTCACCAAACTCTTTGTATGCTTCTCTGCACCTACCATCTGCCCAAAACACATTTCTTAATCGATTTTTGTGATCCAAATCCATACAAAAGACAAAGCCTGTATTCGATGCTTGCATCTTCAAAAAATACTTTTGAATTGCAAGAGCATCACCTTCCCCCAATCGTAGACGCCTCTCTTTTTCAATGAAATTTCTAGCATCTTTATCTATACATCCCATATTCTCATATCCACCGGATTCAACAACAATTGTATTGATACTTTTGTTTGGTCTAACTCCCGCTATATCGTGTAGCACGAGTTTTCTTTTCATTGGCGGAGTGAGTTTTCGGTTGCACCGATAAAACCGAGTCTTATTTGGGCTTAAATCATGATTGTGGTCAAGAACTAATTTTGTAATCTCCCATTCGCCGTCAATGTTTAAACGTGCTGAAAGCCTAACCTTGCACCCGGTTCCACCTTGAGGTCTGGGCCTTAACACATTTAACCCCTTACTCTGCCCCAACTTGTTACCTCGGCTACACTCAAGTGCAACATATCTCAATTTCCCATCGTCACCCTTTTTCGAATGTCGTCTCCTCACTGAAAACCCCTTGTGACAACCATATAATCTAAAGACCTCGTACATTTTTTCTAAATCCTCAAACTTTATTCCCACCTCAGGTGTGACTGCATCAGTGAATTCAATTTCTTTCAATTCTCCATTACGTATATTTGGATGCTCTACTTCCATGCTTACATATCCTTTCTGTAAGAACTCTTCAGGCATGTGCTCTGCTTCCATGCCTGCACAAGATAAACAAGAAAATTCATCATATCCTTGTAAATATAAGTTATAAAAAAATTCATCATATCCTGGTAATTATATAACATGAAAGGGAGGGTGAGAACCCTCCATGTGATGAAACAGTAGTGCCCTAATTTCAGAAATTAAAAAAAAACCTAATTTCAGAAACGAAAACCTAATTTCGGAAATAAAATCCCTAATGTCAGAATGAAAAGTCCAAAATCATAGCCCTAATTTCAGTTTCCAGCAGTTTACTATACATTGTGCCCTAATTTCACTGGTAGACGAAGGAAAAGAGGGAGAGACAAAGAATAAGAAGAAGAAGAAGTACCCGTTTCTTCTTCTGACCGTATTGTTAGGTTGAAGAAAGGTTGACGGAGGTCATCGCCGTCGTCGTCGAGGAGTGAGGTCGCCGTCGTCGTCGCCATCGTGCCCTAATTTCACTCGCTGTAGTGTTAGGTTGAAGAGAGAGAGAAAATTACATTAGGTTTGTTTGGTTTTGTAATTCACATGAATCGGACGGAGTTTTTATTCACATGTTGGCCAGGTTGGCTGTGCCAGCTTGTTAGCCAGCTCAGTAGTTGTAAATAAGTTGTAATATATTGGTAGTAGTCCCAGCATTACCGCACCAAATAAAGCCCTGGTCGCAAAACTCGGTCCCAGGTGCAGGTCCAATTAGGGAAAACAATTAATTAATTATGGACCAATTAGGAAATCTATAGCTGGCTTTACATATTGGACTGATTCGTGAGAAATAGTAATAAATTTATTAATTTTTTTTTTTAAATAACTCCCGACCAACAGCGACTCCGCTCCTCTCTCTCTCTCTCTCTCTCTCCCTCTCCATCCCAGTCTTCGCCATTTCTATTTCTCTGTAAGAGTTCTTTCACTCTCTATATGTACATTTTCTCTCTCTCTCTCTCTCTCTACTTATTTGATCGGTGAGAGTTCGTGATTTCTTCTAGAGTATGATCTATAGCACATGTAGTAGTTATTTGATTTTGATTCTTGAATCTCTTCGAATCTGCTTGTTCTTGACGCAGATGTGCTTGTGGTTTGATCTAGTTCGTGTTTTATGATTAGTTAGGTTTTTTTTGTGTGTGAATGGAACTATGGAAGTGTGATTTAGTTCAGTGATTACTGTTGTATGTGATGGAAATCTGTGTTTAGATCTGTTTTTTTTAGTATGTGGCGTGGAAAATGGAGTTAAAAGTGTGTGTTTTAATCGCTGGCCGGTTTAGCTCAATTAGGTTTAATTTTTAATAAGAAAAATATTGAATCTTGACTCGATGAAGAGTTTCTGGTCAAGGGGTTAGGGTTAGATTGTCTAGAGAAGCGGAGACGCCCCAAACCTGTGCCGGGAAAACGTATCGGACACGATAGGTACTCAAAATATATGACGAAATGCCTAAATTGCTGCTACTGTGCAATTTAGTTCTCGATCAAGAGTGTAGTAAGCATACAGGAGGTATAAAAGCAAATCAGGGAGATGTATATTTGACTATATGCCTGAACCATGTCAGGAGGGGGGAAGGAGACTAAAGCATGTGTTGTTTGTCACTCTTAAGAAATAATGATGCTAAAGAGGATTGAACTTGAAACATCTTGCTTAAAACTATATAGACTTACCACGCTACAAATTTACTTGTGAATTTTTTTTCTAAACATTTATAATATAACCATTAAATGTATAACATCCTTCTATTTCCATTCTACGAACTATCATTAAGACATCTACTGCAGTATCATTCAATATAATCTTTTAGTTTATTTTTTATTTTAGCTTTTTTTGGTTTAGCTTTCTATAAATAGAGTCGTATGGACCTTTCGCTTAGTAGAGAAAATTGATTGAAAATGAAAAGTTTGAGTTTGAGAAGAACAAAATCCTATTTTTTTTATTTCTCTATTTTTCTCCCCAGATATTTGCATGCTACAAATTGAGTCTTCTCTCTGTGTTCTAGCCGAGTTCATTGTCGCCTCCGCCATCTCTTGCTTTTCATTGTCTTCATTGTTGTAAATTCTCGTTGCTCTTAGTGTAACTTCGTTCCGACCTCACTTTCATGTTAGCTTTTGCAAATTATTATAATATTGTGATATTTATAATAATTGTTCTTAACCCTAAAGCTCTTACCGCAAATTTTTCTATTTTTGTAAACTAGTCTAATTTTCCCCCCTTGGGTATCGTCCTGCATCAATTTCATTCAACCAAATTATGAGAACTAGGAAGATGACCAATGAATGTAGTTTTGCAGTACCTATATATAAAAGAAGCAAGCGAGATATACAAACTACTAAATTGTACTATCAAGGAATCAAGCTTAGGATCCATACCATGAACCTCTAGGAGAGGGCAACTGGACAAAGATTAGGAAAATATGCTAGAACTTTAGAGGATCAATTTAGTGCTATACTGAGGAGAGCTACCATGGAAGCTATTTACTTACTAATTAGTAGAAAATTTAAAGTGACAAAAATGGATCTAGATGTGGCTGTATGACTCATAATAGAGTACTTAGAGAGATAATATGGTGGATTTTGTCTCTAATAGCCATATTGAGATTGAAAATGATATATATATATATATATTTTTTTTTTGAAAGAAGGTTAATTGTGGCGAACGCTCCCACCGGGAATCGATCTCCTGACCACTCGCTCAAGGACCTCTAGCTCAAGTGGTTAATATAGCCAAGGACCTCTAGCTCAAGTGGTTACAGTGAGGCATATCCCCCCAAAATGTTGCATGTTCGAGACATGGGGAAAGCATATTTAATTTCCTGTGGGGGAATAAATGTGAGCGCGGGCCGAATGCAAAAAATGGGTGCGGGCCTTCGAGCTGGGATTGTGGCCTTCGGGCCAGGAGTCGGTAATTACTTGTTCCAAAAATTATATATATATATATATATATATATATATATATATATATATATATATATATATATATATATATATAATGGAGTTACGAGTTACAACTACCTTGCATACATTTGAAGAATATGCATATTATTTATTTTATCCCCATTGGTTTATATCAAAGATCAATTTAAGTTTTTACCCTCTTTGCTAGTTATGGATGAAATTACTAGGGATATTCAAGATGAGATTATGTGGCGTAAGATATTTGTTGATGATTTTGTGCTAGTTGATAAGAGTAGTGGATGATTGGCTACTAAATCAAATTATGTTGAGGAACTTTGGAATAATTTTTCAAAAATAAATAGGACAAAAAAATAGTATAAAATCATTGAAATGTAACTTCAACCAGCACTCAAGAGGAGAGTCATATTAATTGGCAAGATACTAGAAATGATGGTTTTAGGTTTTTAAAATCAATCATTAATCATGATGGAGGATGTTATACATAGAATGGAAATGGAAAAATTGAAATTGAGGAACGTTTTTCGACTACTTTGATATTGCATTATACCCTTTGGAATTCAAGGTAAGATTCTATAAGACACTCAAGGCTAGTCGTGTTTTATGGATAAGAGTGTTGGGAACTTAGAAAACAATGTCCGTAAAGGACAAAGAACTGAAATGAGAATTCTAAGATGGACAAGCCACTACATTGAAAAATAGGGTGTAAAAATGAGTGTATTCGTGGAAAGTTGAAGGTATCACAAAATTGATGATAAGATGAGAGAAAAGACGTGTAATGTAGCAGTAAGATGCCAGTCAAATAGACGCTAGAACTAGGGGTGCTAGAACTAGCGTTAGGTCTAAATGAACTTGGTTTGAGAACAATACAACTGTGAAATTGTAAACCACATTAACATATATGGGATTTATAAGAAGGATATGGAAACACTTGCAATGTCGTGGATTCTGACCCCAAATTAATTAGATTGGCCGGAGAACTAATAAAACTCATCTTAAGTAGTTGGTTCATGCCGAATGATTATGTGGAATTTCTCTTTATCTTAATACCATTAAAATTGTTTTCCTTACATGTAGCCTGATTTGCTCCACCCTTTCCATCAGAAATTGCAAGGTCAAATGTTTGTTGATTAGGTTTTAACACTCTCTAAAAAGAGCTATATTTTTGCTTCATATTCAGATTTACGTATGTATACTGTGAGACCAATTGATTTAAATTTAGTTATAACGCCTACTAGAAATGAGAGGAAGACACCAGACATTTGAATGCATCTAGTCCTGATAAAAAAGAAAGAGTGAAATGCCCAAAACAACAAGAAGTTGCATGTGGCTCAAATGAGATCGAGTTTGACAGAATATTATCACAAAACCTAGGATTGAATTTCTCTAAGTTGTTTCATATAATCTTAGCGTTTTGTCCTATCAAGGATTGTAAAGAATCATTTTGTTGGTCTTGTTTTGTGCCATGGGTCGTAGATTTCAATATTATTCGGGTCTATCCTTTCACATTGTCACTGGACTGGCTTTTATCTGAAACATTTTATTGGCTATCTTGTGAGTTTTGCTTATCATGGATTTAGTGTATGATTTAGTGTATAGGATCCGACCACCTTTGGCAGTATATAACCTTAAATATCTTGCTATATAGTAAAATGATAGGTGTTATACGAAAATTATGGTTTCAATCAGATATATCACCGCCCTGCATTATAAGTTATAACTATTTAGTGGAGTATGGCTACTGTTAAAAGTCCTTACCGGTATACGAAAAATCTAGAGTTTTGGGAGGCAGGAACTTTTACATGGTATGACCGTATGAGGGACTAATAATAGACAAGAACTAAAGAGAAAATAAACTCTTTTCTACAACTATGTTTGTAGTATATTAGCTTTAAATGAATTGGATTACATAATTGATCTACTGAATTAGATCGCCAACATATCTTGGAAGTAGAAGGGACTTATTAGGTTGTTTGGATTTTTCAACAATTTATATCCCGTACGTTAGTCTTTTTTTTTATTTATTAAACAGGCATTACAATAGCAGTTACCCAGCAATAAACGATTTATACCGTTTTTTAATTGAAAAGGTGGCTAACATCCACTAGCTTTATACTGTGTAAGGTAAGTCCTTGTCATGCAACTTCAGGTTTTCTGAGTGTAAGTAGAAAACTGGTCCTTGTTGCTATCCTTGTTTTAGCGAAGTGTTGATTTGCTTCGGCTTGCATTTTGTAGCTTTTCTAACTTGTCAAACCCAAGCTTCAGTCATGTTTATTTTCAAATCAATCTTCTTGCAAAGCATTGTTTCTCCATCTTTTTTTTGTCATTAGTTGCACTGAGGAGAATTGTTTGAGATGGTTTAGACGTGCAATGGAGACAATAAGGCAACAGCAAATAGGGTCACAGTTGTAGTTGCTTGGACAAGGGATAGACCAAACTAACATGGATCGAGGCAATGGAAAAGGTTGCTAGTTAGTAATGTTGCAGATGAGAAGGTCTTTGATAGCATGCTTAACACAAGAAAGGGTTTATGTAGCTCTTGCCAAGAATTTGGAATGAAAGCTTTGTTGTTATTATTGTTCTTTCTGCAATAGTTGCATTGCTTGTAGGACTCAGGCTCAAACATTCTCTGATCTGTACGTGTACTAGTGTGTGTATTTGTTTGGGTGTGTGTGAGCGAGAAGACATACATTTACATGCATTTAATAGAAATGCATGGCCAGACATCTAGGTTAATAATCAACCTCACGATTTATAGATCTCAAGTTACATAAAGATCAAAAGCTTTAGTTAGGAGATTTTCTAAGTATGGAACTCAAGCTATATATTTTGTTACTTCAAAGTTCAAACTGCTCATATTTGCGACAGCTTTAGTTAGGAGATTTTCTAAGTATGGAACTCAAGCTATATATTTTGTTACTTCAAAGTTCAAACTGCTCATATTTGTGACAGCTTGGTAAATATTGGGAAATTTTGTTGATTGACAAGACCTAGAGCGCAATCTATATGGGTCAACTCACAATTAACAGTACGAGATTAGCTAAAGGCTAATTATCAAGAAATGGCCACTAATCTATCAATAAACTACTGTAGTAGATATGCAGAATTAATCAATTGATTCAAGATTTGGCTTGAGGTTCCCCAAAGAGTTGCAAAGTCAATTTATGCTTGCAGAAACAGCCTGAATCTTGCTCCAAAGATGACAATTCCACACGTCTAAGTTCTTCGTTGTGTGGACCAAAGATCCACCATGTTTAATGTTGTGGAACCTGATCAACCGTAGATGTATGTCATGAGAGGGTTGGATGAAGTGGGTACTTAAAGACGAATTGTGCTGTCTTGAAGAGGGTGGGGTGGCTCATCAAATAGCCATTCGGTTGTCTGATTGAACGAATGGTCGACATCGACAGAATTGAACTCTTGGGTTGAGGCAATGGCGGTGGGGTCCAGTCTGAGTCTGAATCTGTCTGATGGTGGCAGGACCACATGGACGGGGCTAGATATGATAAAGATGGGACAAAGGAGGAAGGCTTGGTCTCGGTGATGTCGGGCCACGGGGGCAGTCTAGAAACGGTTGCAGAAGATCTAATGCGGGTTTGGCAGTTGTGTCAAAGGAATTGGACTTCTGTCAGACGTAGGAACCAACATAGTAGCAGCAGCAACAACAATAATAGTGAGGAATAGGGTTTGTGAGAAAGTAATGATGTTGTAGAAGAAGAATTAAATTTGGAGAAGGAAAATTAATCTAATGCAGGTTTCGTACAAGAAAACTCAATTATCATTTATTCAGTAATAAATTATGAAATACAATGGTACATATAGCCATATGGGGCTATCTATGGAACAACATCTAAACTATACAACTACATCTATCTAAGAAGATTCAAACAATGACATCTCAATCACTAAATAGAACAAGTAAATAAAATAAATCAACTAATAAACCCAATATCTAACTCCTAATATGAACAACCAGACCCAACCTCTTCGTAGAACTCGCAAACATGTGGGATTGGTCTTCCATCCGATTTAGAATGTTGCATGGATACTCCTAGGTTTGCCTTGCTCATGCTGCTATATGTATGTGACACATATTAGAGATAACACTTCCTAAAAACTTTTGTCAAGTATAGCTCTCTTGTCTAGGCTCCAAAGGGACCCAAAAAAGACACTTAAAAGTGATTTTTGGCATGTTCCTTACCTTGCGATATATAATCAAGCTATGAAAAAGTAACATTTACAGTTATACCTTATTAGAGATTTTTGGAACCTAGTTAGTATCCAAAATATGCTTAAATATAGATACAATTAAGATTTAATGTATAAAATGATGTATATAAATATGTTATACTATTAAGATTTAATCTATAAATGATGTATATAAATATGTTTCATGTGTATATATAATTGTACCCATAGTATACACATCTGAGTCCATGTCCATGTCTATACAACCCACCAGGGTTTTGACATATGTTTTTTGTACTAATTTTGACAGTCAAGGTTAACTTGAGCATCCTCCTAGCAGAAGAAATTCACAAGTGCATTTAAAGTGAGAATTGTGAACTTCGAAATTGCTAAAGTTAACTTAGTGTTCAAACAAAATGGTAATGTGTGTGGTGGACTCATCAATGGATGACTGTACGAAACATGTGTGTATGAACAAATAATAATGCATAAATCTGTCATGCCATTCCTCATGGAAGTTCCAATGATGCATTATCTAGTGACAATGTCAATAGAACAAATATACATGAGAGTTGCATGAAGGGGGTAGAGGATAGAAATCGATGTCAAATAGAGTGCTCCATCCTTGTTGGCATCCTCTAAGGTTTAAGGGCTAACATTTCTTCTATCCTTCTGTCCTGTCCTTTAGATATCCATAATTGTTTCAAATAGGTATCAGTTGATAACCTTTGGTTTTGGGCTAATACCGGATGTTTCTTCCTGAAAGTTCTCGAAGCTGGCCTGAACTTCTCAAAACATTCTGAAACAATTTGTGTATTGGTCAAAAAATGTCTGATCATTCTGAAAATTACATTGCTCAAGTATGGATTTGATTAGGTTGTACTTTCTTTTGCACATCTCAAAGGAAGTTTTCTCGGAGCCCATATATATATATATATATATATATATATATATATATATATATATATAAAAATATATATATATATATATATATATATATATATATATATATATATATAGGGAACCAGGTAAATTGTTTCTGGAATCGCTCCCACTGGGATTCGAACTCCTGACCACTCGGGCCGCATGCATCTCTCTTAACCACTAGGCTAGAGGTCATTTGCTATATATATATATATATATCATTTGCTATATATATATATATATATATATATATATATATATATATATATTTCTGAAGTATAAATTAGGATAGTCCACTTATAACCATCTTATTTTCATCTAATACCTCTCCTTTATCCTTGGTCACTTTAGCTCGATTACTATAATTATTAGATATCACAGCATTAACTCACTGTATTAGATTCGATCATGCAATCCTATACATCAAAATGCATAATGGAAGTAATTGATCTTCTCATACTTGTTACCTTATATGTTTTCGTTATTAACTATCTGCATCACTAAATCAAGTGTTCTCAATTGCTTCTCCTGTTCTTATTTATAGGGTTCACATACTTTTAATAGCAGTACATTAAGAATCTAACTCACTCTGTGACTTTTTGTATGGGTCCACACTTCATTTTGACCAGCTACTCCTTGGTGGTTTAGATGAATAACCAACTACTTATGACTAAGACATGCAGTATGATAGACTGGCATTCATATAAACAATCCAAATTCTCAAGCAATTGCTAGGTATTAAAATTTGGATCAACCAACCTTTCCTGTGATCTACCCGGAGCTTACATGGTTGTTCAAATTGACATGCACATACTTTTACGTCAGTATGTGACACAGATTCTGTTGGGTCAGATCTTTCTCAAAAGATTTAGATCTCTTATGTTCTTATAGTGACTTAGGTCTAAAGGTCCCACATTTGGATGATACTTATATTGGCATCATATGGTATCTCATTTGAATGTTGCAATATATTTGGCAGTAAGGCAAGTCAAATAGTTTTACACCTTCAGACAAGAAGATTTGTCTTCATGCCTGGACCTGCAATATTATTCATCAGCTAAAGTCTTGCACAAACATGTGAACCATCTACTACTTTGAGATCCAACTCGAATACATGCCAATTTATATTTGCAGAATACATGAACTAAAGAAACAACTTATGATGTTACTTATGCATATGCCATCTTCAACAAAAAATAGCAGCAACAACAAATACTTTCCAAAAAAAATTGGGTTATATGAATCTTTATCTTCCATTCAACTCTGTTAAGAGCCATCTCCTCTCTCACATTGGCTGTCATATCCTCTTTTACAATATCAATCCTAGATCTCATGTCTACCCCTAGCTTTGGCTGTGCCTTTGACTAATATCCTATTGCTCCTCTTATACTACCTTGGACCATTTTCTACATGTGTGCTAAAAGTTAAAAAGAGTACTATTCCTTAAACCATAATCACGATACACGTGGTTGAGAAGTCTTCATTGCATGTACAAGTCTTTTTTATGGGCTTCTCATTCTTTTTCACTCTTTTGCTTAAAGTTTGTGATAGAGACGAATATAATTATCTATAACAAATTGTATCATCTTACCTCTTTCTCTAGACTCTTTCAAGTCTAAGAGAACTTGGACGGTGATCTTAAATTGCATAGCAAAAAGGTAGGTCTAACTACCTGCCAACTAGCCGCCTAGGTTTTATGACACGAACCATAGTTACCTTGTCTAGACATTATCATTGAGGGTTGACATAGTCTGGTAAAAAAAACTGTCAAATCCTTTATGGATCTTTCTTATGCTCCATAACCAGTTCCATTATGATTGGATGATGACGCATAAGACAATGTCACAATAGCCTTTTGAAATTCTATCATTGAGGGTTGATATCAGGTCGGCTTAGTAAAAAAGACTGAAATCATTTATGGAGCTTTCATATGCTCCGTACCTGACCCCGTTATGATTCGAAAAGGCTTGGATGATAATGCATAGACAGTAGCCTTTTGAAATTCTATCTCTAGGAAATTTAAAACCAAGTTGTTCGATCAGATGTTCAAGCTTCTGGGTTTTCCATTTGGTTATTATAAATGTTGATCGAAACAATGTCCCTCTTACATGATGTAGCTCAAGCTTTTCTATTCCATACCTTCTATGTGTTGTATTGTCATGCCCTTATATATCATTATCAATCACATGGACCTTTGATTAGTTTTATAGTTACCACCTAGTGTGATAGTAGACACAAATCTTGTGTCATTTTTTTTTTTTTTTTTGAAACTTGCCCTTTCTATGTATGAGGCCGAGCCTGATTACTCTTTTTCTAAGTAGGTCAGGCCTTTGCAGTTTGAATGAATAAGTATCTTCATTTTATCTTGTAGAATATAAATTGATACAAAACTTGTTATGTCTATGTCCAAGCCTGTGAACTTTCTGCCTTGTACTTCTTGTTGCTGCCGTACTTCTTGTTGCTGGTTCTGACAAGTCATTGAGTTATCTCTCTCTCTTTCTCTCCCCCTCTTTTCTTTTCTTTCCTGGAACAGATTCCTGAAGTGAAGATGTCAGGAAAAGCTCTCAGAGATCTCAATGTACTTCCAGTTTCTGGACTGGAGAAGAAGAGTGACAATTCTAGCAAGGGAAGTTTAACACAACCTGATATTGAGAATACAAATGAAAACCTTGAGAAGTGTCAGAGCAAAGCTGTTTCCTTGCCAACCGCCTCACCAAAAGAACATGAGTTGGGGGGCAATGTAGTGGAGGTAGGAAACTCAGAAGTTGAGTATATAGAATCTGAGAACCTAACTGATCTTCCTTCTGTGGACGCAATTCTCAGCGTATGTGCTTTTCCTTCATTGTTACTGATTTATGTTTATTTTGAATCTATACCACTTACTCTTGGTCATGTACCTTTTTGGTGATTACATGGTAAGTAGTCTCTCCTGAATGTTATTTTTGTATCTTATAGACACTAGTAGCAAGATTAGACTCAAAGGATTGGGTGTCAGTTTGTGAAGCACTGAATAATGTACGGCAGATATCATTGTATCACAAGGAAAAACTGAATGATATGTTGTAAGTCGTGCTCTCATTTTACCCTCTAGTTACTTATTATAAGAACATGGAATTTTGTATTGAACAAAGAATGTCATTTATCCTTCTCATTTAAATATAATCTGCCTTTTTTGTTGTTTTTCATTTGGGCAACAGGGGAGATGTGATTCCACTGATTGTGAAATCTTTGAAAAACCCAAGAAGTGCTGTCTGCAAAACTGCAATTATGACATCTGCTGACATCTTTAAGGTTTACGGTGACTCAATAATTGATTTGCTTGATCCCCTGGTATGTTGGTCAATTTTGTGCCCTTTTTATTTGTTCTCTTGCAAATGCTCTATTTTTCGTATGTGGCATGCAGTTTGCAGTTTATCTTACTCATAGTGTCATATATATGTATTACGGATTCAGCTTGTACAGTTGCTTCTCAAATCTTCACAAGACAAGCGCTTTGTTTGTGAAGCTGCTGTTACAGCTTTAATCGCAATGACATCTTGGGTTTCTCCTGCTCTACTATTACCAAAGTTGCAACCTTACCTTAAGCACAAGAATCCCCGCATAAGAGCAAAAGCATCGATGTGCCTTAGCAGAAGTGTGCCACGACTTGTGAGTTTAATTTGCTTCTTTGAAATTTTGTTAGGGAACGTATACTGTGTCTCAGCAGAAGCGTGCCTTGCTTTCTCATCTAGAAATTCACCTATTGTGATCTGTACATAAATATAATTCAAATATGTTACCCACTTACCAGTCATAACATAAATAGTCATCAAATGTAAAAAAAAGGTTTTGACAAGTATTCTTATGCCACTACAATCTTTAGTTAAATGTAAATAAAGTGGTGAACGATACCTATATACAAGAATTTTGCCATTAAATCTCTATTGACAGTCACTATTATTCCCTAGGGCATTGAAGGAATCAAAGCACACGGGATTGACAAGCTCATCCAGATTGCTGCATCTCAGCTCAGTGACCAGCTTCCTGAATCAAGAGAGGCTGCACGATACCTAGCACTGGAGTTGCAGGCCATTTTCGAGACATCTCAAGCTTCCTCACCAAGTGAAGACTTGCCAAATGATGCCAACTCATGGGAAGCCTTCTGCCAAGCCAAGCTCTCCCCTCTCAATGCTCAGGCAGTTATACGTGTTACCTCTACCCCTAAAGAGGGCCTGGTGTTAGGTTGCTAACACATGCCTTCTCTTCGAGGTAATATAGGTATATACCATTCTTTTAAATCTCGAAAGTTTTTACATACACAACCGGTTTGGCTACTATGGTGCTTCTCGATGCACCCTGGTCGTGGTCGTGCTGTCTTTACAAGGAACGTGTTTGTGATCCAGTCAAAGATCTGTCAGTATTGCTTCACCCTTAGACGGATATATTTTCAGCAAAACATTGTTTCCTATTGATATTAGCATCTGTAGTTTTTGTTTGCTATTGAACAATACACGGCAGTATTGGTATTGCAATTTATACCTTTCCCCGCACTACTATGTTAGAGGGTTTCTCTCGAATTCAGATGTTTATGAGACTGATTGAGTTTTGTGAATATATGATCCCTTTACTTGAAAATGTGTTGCTACAGATACATTATTTGACCACTTATAAACCCTTGCTGGGTTATCTACTCTGAGATTGGATTGACCAATTCTCCTTGTTGTGAAGTGTGGAGGTGATTTATGAGCTCTTTTTTCACTTGTTATCCTTGAATATAGAGCGGATCGGGAGCCCCGCCCGCGGAGCCCCGCCGAAGCCCCCGCGATCCTTAGCCGTTGGATCGCGCGGGTGGGGGCGGGCCCCACGCGGGCCCCGCGCGATCCGATGGTGCAGGGGGGGGGGGGGGGGGGGGGGGCTTCGGCGGGGCTCCGCGGGCGGGTATCCCGATCCGTTTCCACATATATATATATATATATATATATATATATATATATATATATATATATATATAGGGAGCGGATCGGGAGTCCCGCCCGCGGAGCCCCGCCGAAGCCCCCGCGATCCTTAGCCATTGGATCGCGCGGGTGGGGGCGGGCCCCACGTGGGCCCCGCGCGATCCGATGGTGCAGGGGGGGGCGGGGCTTCGGCGGGGCTCCGCGGGCGGGTATCCCGATCCGTTTCCATATATATATATATATATATATATATATATATATATATATATAGCAAATGACCTCTAGCCTAGTGGTTAAGAGAGATGCATGCGGCCCAAGTGGTCGCAATTACCCATTGCTTCAAAAAAATAAAATAAAAAATTATATATATATATATATATATATATATATATATATATATATATATATATATATATATATATAGAGTGAGGCTGAAATTCTTTTCTAACTCATTATTTTGTTACGAGTATACTTGGTGCTAACAAATTTGGAGTTCTCACTAGGTGAGTCTTTTAACATGAAAAATCTCTTCAAAATATTACAAAAGAAGGGAAAAGAATATCTTCAAAAAAATTACAAAATAGGGTTTTAAGAGGAAAAAAAAATTCTTAGAAATGTTTACCCAAATGTGAGTCAATTGTGCAAATCCAAAATTTAGAAGCCAATGTTGCTGTACTAGTAGTTGTACATATTCATAGTTATTATTTTTGAACCTTTGATCACTTACCAATTCTACTTGATATATAAATAAAGAACAATTGATTCTATTTGAACATTTTGGCTACAATAAAGGCATTGCAAAAGTTATTCAGGGTTGTCCAGATATTTACAAATTTGTCATTCAAATTTTTTTTTACTAAAGGACTGTTCACTACGGATACAAAACTATCAAAAATTTTGAGAGACCTACCAGTATCTCTTGAAAGGTTATTTATAAAGAAAGAAAATGAGTGTTGTGAAATTTACCATTATGTGCTCATGATTGGGCCTCCTTGAGATTGGTGATCCCCATTTCAATGGGCTTTGGGCCACTTTGGGCTTAAAATTATATATCTCCACATCGATTGCCCTTACGTGCTCGCTCTAACAATGGGCTTAAATAACGATCCAAAAGCGGTTAAGTCGACCGACGCGAGTCTAGCATAGAATTGTGAGCTAAGCTTCGTACCCTCTCTTCACAAGGCCTTGATAACAAAGTACTACTAAAAATTTATATTGTAGAGATTTATTCTGGCATGACCCAATATTTTTTTTCCCTCTCCACGGTGCAAACTAACATCCACAAAATATCTTAATTACAGATACCCTAATTGTTATTATCTTATTTCAAAATGATTTGGGCATTTCGATCTGTGTATGCGGAAGCAAAACGTGATATAAAGACACCACACCAGTGAATTATTCGTCCCGATGAATTTTCTCACATTGTGAATAATGCGACTTGAGGAATTTAGATTCTCTTGTGTGTTCGCGTGTTCATGTCTTACGCGTGCTCATGTCCTACGCGGCCTAGAGTCCAAGTATCAACTCTCAAGTATTTTTGGGATTATTGCGAGTCCCTCGCTAAACCATATATATATATATATATATATATATATATATATATATATATATATATATATATATATATATAAACTAAATAAAATACATTACTAAGAAAAATTAATAGTAACTGGTTGATAAATAAAATAGTTAAGTAAATCTAAAGTTAATTAGATTTAAACTAAGAAAATTCTATTCTAAAACTATACTAAATCCTGCTAGGCAAAAAAAGAAAAAAAAAAAAGAAAGAAAGAAGTTGTTCCCTTTCCTGTAGCTATCAAGTTTATCTATATAACAGTAGAATTTCCTGAAATATTATAGCAGTCATTTTCAGGTGCAATGTATGGGGAAAATAGGCCTCCCCTCTCTTCACCCTCTTCACCAAACTATTCATTCAGTCATTTATTATTATAATTACAATTAACAACTACAACTACAACAACAACAACAACCCCTCTCATTATCATTCAAAAATCAGACCAGTGGATAATATATAGTTTGTAGAGTAGCTAAATGTTCACTAACTTGATATATAGTTTGACTTGAAGAAGAAGAAGAAGAAATGATGGATAATAGGCTTCTGATCATTGCTACGCAGATCACGGTCATTGCGATCATCTCGTCTGTCATGCTACTGTGTATCGGCCTCGGCCTCCTGCTCCTCCTCCACGTCTGCACCATCTCCCGGGGGGAGATCAGGTGCCGCGGCGAGCCCGAAGGGCTGCCCCCCGAGGACGTCGACGGGCTCCCCTCCTCCTACGCGTTCGCCGCCGCCGCCGAGGGGAGCGGCTGCGCGGTGTGCCTCGACGGGTTCCGGAAGGGGGACCGCTGCCGGCTTCTGCCGCTCTGCGGCCACAGCTTCCACGCCGCGTGTGTGGACACTTGGCTGACGAGGACCCCGGTCTGCCCGCTGTGCCGGGCTAGGGTTCGTCACCGGAAGGCCGAGGAGGAGGAGGAGGAGGAGGAGGAGGAGGAGCGGTTGGAGTTGTTAGTTTCTTGTTGTATTTTAATTAAAGTTGTATTTTATTTATCGTAGCCGATTACTAAGGGTCTGCTTCGCAATTGTAAGGATAGCAGTTAGGAGGTGTTTTTAGAATATCGGTTATGAGGAGTTCGTTTTTGGATGAATTTTTAAGTAGCGGCTTTTAAATCAGTCTAATCCATGCGTGACATTTCACTATATAGCAGCTCTGAAAGTTTTTTATATGAATAAAATTAGACAGGAAAGGATATTAGTAGTTGCAATTATATTTTTTTGGTGATGATATAAATAGAATAAAATAATAAAACCGTTCAAAACCTACCGATTTTGAGTGTCTATAAAGCCACCCAAAATTGTATTACATCGATTTTGGAGGATTTTTTGAGCCGATTAAAACAGTGTCTCAAAAAAAATAAACAAGCATGACTTTTCATAAACGGTTGGTTCAAAAATACTCCAGAACCGGTGAAAACACCGTTACTAAGCAGACGCTAATTTTCCCTCATGTCAGCTATAACTTATATTTCTGTTCTTTTGACAACTTTAGACATTTTCCAAATTTTTTTAATATTTCCTAAGATTTCTTTTATATCCATTTTCCAATTTAAGACTCAATACTCCAACCCCAATCCAACCCCAATGTTCACATTCTGAAGATCCTATACTTCAAAAATTTATCAAAAAATTACATATGGAACATTGTATTTAAGAAAAATTGCTAGTTGAGCATAGTTGTTTGAAAAATTACAAACATAGACCCAAAACATCCTTCTAAAGAACGTTTCTATAACATTGTTTTTATTACGTTTATTCCATCCTCCACCACCCTTATTATATACCCATATCTCATTTACTTCCCTCCCTCGCCCACCTAACCGCCTAAGAATTTTTCTTTTCAAAAAAAAAAATTGAAATCCAAAACACGTCCTTTAAAAGGGCGTTTTTGTGATAGAAACGCCATCACAAAAACGCCCTTTTAAAGGACGTTTTTGTGCCATTTTGGTGCAAAACTCAAAAACGTACTTTAAAATGGTGTTTCGTGTCTGCGATGGTAATTTTTAAAAATTTCATTGCTCTCGATGCAATTTCAACTAAGTGTAATAATGTATAAGCAATTTTCTGAAAATTTATCTAGGTCTGTCGGTGTCTGTCTCTAAGTCCAACAGTAATAACTTAGTGCCCATATCCTTCAGGTTGGGGGAGAGGACTTCCTCAAGCATTCAATTTGCCACAATGTCCTACCATGTTGTGATTTGACATACCTGGTTGTTACATTATCCCTTCATTTTTGAAGGGAGAACACGAGAAAAGATATGCAAAGTTTACAAAATCAGTTACAAATTTCAACCCATATTTGTTCTTCAGTCCAATTTTAGTGACAGGGATGTGAGAAACAAATGAACAAATAAGTAAAAACACCTTATTCCTTTCGGCAGTGTCCCAATTTTTAGTGCACCTCAAGGTCTCGTTTGGTTCGCGGAATCTCCGACTTGGAAAAGGAAAGTGATTACTTTCCTTTGTTTGGATGCCAAAGGAATTGAGGAGAAAAGAAAAATGATTCTCAATGGAAGAAAAATTAGGAAAAAAAATGATTACATCTATCCAAGTAAGCAATCACTTTTCCATATTGAAGTATTTACTTTCCTTTCCAAATTCCTTGACATTGCCAAACATCGGAAGAAAAATCAAATAAAAATTAAAATTTTCTAAAGGAAAGAAAATGACAAGAAATTGATTTGCTTTCCTTTCCATTTCGCGAACCAAACGAGACCTAAGGAGTTACAATTTTGTAATTCCAGAAAAGCTGACCAGGGTTCTTGATCACTGTACCAGTATATGAAAATGGTGCCAACCAAATACTTGGGACAGAAGTTGAGGCCTCGATAGGCTGAGAGGTTTCACCAGGAAGAGTTGCCTATGCAACCCTAATCTAATAAAGAATCTTTAATCCTTGACCATGGATATTGGCACAATTCCAGAACATTATAGTTTGTGTTCTCATGCTTTTTTTTTTTCCAATGTTATTTCATTATTTTCTATTACATTTACTGCTACAATCATTTCACCAGTTAGGGATTAATAAAATAGGAAAGCCAAATACCAATCACATAGTTTATCAGTGAGGGTGTCACTTGCTTGACCGTAAGGCTTGCTGTTTGCATCTTGTAGGATGCAAGGTTTGAGGAACGAGACTGGTAGATTAGTCGGCAATGCATTATAATGATAGGATTAGAAATGAGTGTATTCGTATAAAGTTGGAGGTGTTGTCGATTGAGAAGAAGCTGAGAGAAAATTGTCTTAGATGGTTTGGATGCACAACACAAACATATAGATGCACTAGTAAGGAGCGATGAGATACCAATTAAAGAGGACAATCTTCACTATCGTCCGTCTCTCACTACTCGTATGTGGGATCATACATTGCTGGGGTGTTGTCAGTCAAATGGTTTGACAACCTCATGTTCCGAAACGTTTTCTCGACCTTCTTGCGCCATGTAGAGTATGTGTATGGACCATCCAACCTCCGATTGACCAGTCGAATCGAAGATAGATTTATACCAGTGATCGATATTCCCACATTTGTGTGCCCTGTACTGGTACTACCAGCATCGCTATTCGCCGCAGTGTTCATCAGCTTCATGTGCTTGATTTGACTTCGATGATCATCCCGACCCGATTAGGGGCGAGCGTTCGGTTTATCCGGTTTCAACCGAACTGAAATATTCAAAACCGAATAAACCGAAATTCTAAAAATCCAAAACCGAAATCGAACCGAAACTATCCAAAATCGAACTGAACCGAATAATCAATGCAGTCTATTTGTAACTTTGGTATTGTCTGCCTATTAGTCAGGTATGCCAATTGGTACATCATTTTTTTTCTCTCTCTTAGGTCAAAATTATCTATAATTTTAAACATTCTAATAAATTCCAATAAATTATAAAATGTTCTATAATGGTAAAGTAAACTATTTTGGATTTCTAGTACACCATTATAACTTGTACCTTCATGTTGTTCTTCTATTCATGATTTTTTTTTCCTATCAACTTCATGTGAGATGTAGAATAGAACGTTTGGAGGTTAAACGGAGGGTCATACGTAAGGCTTATCCACAGACTTTATCAAAATCGTCATCCAAGACCAAGAAAGTGATACGTCCTTTACATATCAATCGATTTTTCTTGGAACTTTGATATCTTTTTCACACTTCATAGCTACTTTATTAAAACGGTCAAACTCTTGAAAGATTTCAGATAGTTCTCCAAAGTATCTAGCCAAAGATCTACCATTTTGTCGATCGACATGATTCTTTTTGACATATGGTGTATATACGAACTCCACTGTTTTTATCAAAATATGTCGTCTTACTTAGAGACCGCCTCAAATTTCTTTCCAAGTAGGCAGACTGATGGATGACAACAACCAACTTTTAATTTTCTGAATTTCAAGGTACCAATCATCATAATTGGGACCATTCTCGTCTTGAGCCTTGATAGACCCACAAAGATATATATCACATCTTCTTTCTTTCTTTCTTTCTTTCTTTCTTTCTTTCAACAACATATCGTCGTAGTTTTTTTCATCAAGCAATAAACAAATATTGAAATTTTATGTCGGTCCTTGCATGGAACGTTCGCGGCTGTAACTCGATTGGCAGATGGAAGGAAATTATGAAGACGGTGAAGAGTAACAATTGCTCGGTTGTTGCAATCATAGAGAGTAAAATCAGAAGGAACAACAGGATTGATAGCCGTACTCCTAATCAGTGGGAGTCCGTTCACAATGGAGCTATATGTGGTATGGCTTGAATTTGGATGATGTGGGACACTCGTGTATGGTCAGGAGTGGTTAAATTCTTTTCGGAACAACTTATAGTTATTGAATATACGAACAGAGGGGGTCTTCATTTTATGATGGGGGCTGTCTATGGTCATAACGATCGTAGAAGAAGATTCCAACTATGGAGGGATATTGTTAGAATTTCATCTGAAAATAACAACAGGATCCCCCTACTGGTGATGGGCGACTTTAACGCCATGCTATCAGAAGGAGAAAAAATTGGTGGTCGACAGGTACCAGCTCCTATTCTCGCGGATTTTCAGGATTGTTTATTATCTTCGGGTTTGAGTTGTATGGCGAAGATTGGGCACACTTGGAGTTGGAGCAATAACTCAGTGCTTAACCGAGTTTTCTGTCAACTTGATAGAGTACTCTGCAATAACTCCTGGATATCTACTTTTCCTGATGTCAAAGCGGAGGGATTGCCTAGCTGGACTAGTGACCATACCCCGCTGCTTGTCAGGATCCATTTGGTTCAAAGCAAGAGACGCCACCCGTTCCGATTCAACAACGAGTGGCCTCTTATGGAAGGCTATGAGGAAGTGGTCGAAGAGGGACTTTCTCTACAGATTTCGGGTACTCCTCAATATTGCATTCTTAGAAAATTAAAGCAAGTAAAGGCGGCTTTGAAGAAGTGGTCTAAAGACCGAACGCCTGCTACCAGCATAGCATATGAGGAGGAGCTTCACTCCATTCAAAATCAGGTGCAGATTACTCCCTTGTGTCCCGTTCTTGCGAGTGGAGAACTGGAACTTCAGGATAAATTGCGGCAGCAGAGATTTCTAGAAGAAATTCAATTACAACAACGTGCGAAGTGTTCTTGGTTGAAAGACGCGGATAGATGTTCAAAATTCTTCCACGCCATGGTGAAGGCTCGTCAACACAGGAATTCGATTGGGCCGATCATTGATATGGGAGGTAATCTGATTAATAACGATAAAGAGATAGAGACTGAGGCCATCAGGTATTTCTCTTCCTTATACAATCAATCAGATTATATTGATTGTTTTCCCGACATTATTTGCAAAAGGTTAGTAACAGAAAAAGGGAATGAACTTCTTCTTAAAGAGGTGGTCCTTGAGGAAATAAATAAAATTATCATAAATACTGATTCTAATAAGTCGCCAGGCCCAGACGGATTCAATGCTGGTTTTTATAAAAGACATTGGAGTAGTATGAAGTTCCATGTGTTAGATGTGGTTCGAGATTTCTTCAAGACTGGTCGGTTGATTAAAGAACTCAACCATACCTTTTTGACACTGATCCCCAAGAAGGAGGGAGCTACGGACCTCGAAGATTTTCGACCAATCTCATGTTGCAATTTTTTATACAAAATTATTACTCATATTATGTGTAAAAGAATGCAGGTAATTTTGAAAGAATTGATATCAGACAATCAAGCAGCATTTATTAAAGGCAGATCAATTGCAGAGAATTGCCTGCTGGCTCACGAACTTGTTCGCGACTTTAATAAAGGGGGAGGAAGGAAAGGATGCATCAAATTAGATCTTCGCAAAGCTTATGATATGGTAAACAGAAAATTCATCTGCAAAATGCTTCTCAGCATGGGGTTCGACGAATGGTGGGTGGCGCGGGTCCAAGAGTGTATCTCGTCCCCGACTTTCTCCATCCTCATTAAAGGTCAGCCGTGCGGATTCTTTGACAGCAATAGAGGCATACGTCAGGGCGATCCTTTATCTCCATATCTATTCACTATAGTTATGGAGCACTTCAGTTGTCTGATGGATATTGCCGTCCACAAGAAGCAGATTAAGCCTCTTTTCCATAAGGTACAACCAAGTATTTCTCATTTGATATACGCTGATGATCTATTGGTATTTGTAGAGCCTTCTGAGAGGAGTATCAATTCTCTAAACAAAGTACTTGAGGATTTTGGCAAGACGGCGGGTTTGCAGATTAATAGAGATAAGAGCCAAATTTATCTCAACCGAGATTGTCCAGAGAAGGAGAAATGGTCACAAATGCTGCAGGTTGAGAGTGGACAACTACCTGTCCGGTATCTCAGACTCCCGCTATCTATCAACTATGCTCGCTTTACGGATTGCCAGGGATTGATCCAACAAGTCCAGTCCAAATTGGATGGATGGCAATCCCAATTACTGTCATTCGGAGGTCGAATTGAACTCATTCGATCCGTGATATTTGCCATATCCAATTATTGGTTACAAGCGATTTATGTCCCTGACAGGATCATACAGAAGATTGAGAAGTTATGTGCGAATTTTCTATGGCGCGGGGGACTTCACACAATCAGATGGAGTGAACTGACCCGCCCAGTAGAGGAGGGCGGGGTCGGCATCCGTTCGTTGAGCACTCTTCGAGACGTCGCCTTATATAAATTGGCCTGGAGATTACTTGATAGTAATTCGTTGTGGGCACGTTGGACCAAGAGTCGCTACCAATGCCAGAGTAACTTTTGGGTTCAAAATATAGATAACAACTACTCAGTTACCTACAAGAATATTCTTCGGTTGCGTCCGAATTTGAAGGATCGTATAGTTCGACAGCTCGGCAACGGCAAAAATACCAACTTGTGGTTTGATCCATGGTTAAACCACACTTCTTTGGTGGAGCGGGCAGGTTGGCCAATGTTCGAAATCATCGGAAAAGACGAGCCAGTCTCGGTGTTGGTTTCCAATCATCGTTGGCAGGTGGGTAATCGACCGATTGGTCTGATGTACAGGGCCGAAATAGAAGTAATTCCTCTTCACAATGAGCGAGCAGCGGATAGTTGGGTGTGGGCGGGAACTACTGATGGCAAGTTCTCATTCAAAGACGCCTATGAGAGGACGCGAAGACGAGAAGCGATATTGGAATGGACTCAGGTGATATGGAAGTCGGGCGCGGCGAAGAAAATGGAACTGTGTGCATACAAAGCTATCCGTAACAGGTTACTGACAAGGGAGCGGTTACACAGGTTAGAAATTATGGTGGGTATCATGGCGTGTGTGCTATGTGGAGGAGGACCAGAGAACAAGGAACATCTGTTTTTCTTATGCCCGTTCTCCAAGCAGGTTTGGAATTACTGCCTAATGAAGCTTGGACTACATGGTGGACCTATTCCTGAGTTAAATATGATAATAACAGAGCTATTGCATATCAAGAATCGGCGGAGTGATGTGTACAACAGGGCTCGCATCCGACTTCTCTCGGCCATTTGGCATGTTTGGAGAGAGCGAAATAGAAGAGTTATCGAAGGAATCGGCACATCGGTAGCTGGTGTTATCAATAATCTTGAAACTGATGTCCAGATCATGGAAGGAGCATCGACCAAGTAGGAATATGGGTAGCATTTGAATCTGCTTGGAAGAGATAGCTGGGATAATGTATATCGGGTTATGTAAAACTCTTGATAGAGTAAGCTGTACAGTGTCTTTTTACATCAATGAAGTACCTTTCTTCAAATATATATATATATATATATATATATATATATATATATATATATATATATATATATATTTGTGTTACAGATTCTTGGTCCGAAGGCCTATAAACTCGACCCGAATGCCTGCATCTGCACCGCACTTGTATCGCACCCGCATCGTATCGTGCCGCATCTGCAACCAGCCTGTATTCTGGTTGTCCTCATATTATTTCTTTCACAGAAAATTAAATGTGCTTTCTCCATTGCTCGAACATGTAACTCTGAGGGAAATATGCCACACTCTAACCACTTTTCCATATATATATATATATATATATATATGGCACAATTATGTTATGAACATTGCATGTCAAACTTGAATTCGCTACTTTTGATTAGTGATGGACGCAATTGATGTTGTAGTCTTTTAGTGTGAATGTTTCAATTGCCAATTCGAGGACTTTGAACAGATCAAAGAAAATTTTCCTATCACTCCCTTCTGCGAGACATTTGAAGAGCTTTTATGGAGTTGTCTCTAAAAGTTTCGCTTATAAAGTCATATTGGTCAAAATGTATCCATTCTTTTGAACGAACCACTAAACGAAGGGACCATTTATTAATGTTAAATCACTCCACATTAGTCAAAATGTGTTTTAGAGCATGGACAACGTGGGTGATGGGTTTTGAGAAGTACAATATGTACAACTAATAATTTATATTTTTAATCTGGAAAATAAATATGTATTTTTAATAAAATGACAAATCCCAATACGTAAACAAAAGATATATTTTGATAGTAGAATTGTTCTGAATCAAAAATCCGATGAGTCAGGGTGTGTTTGATTGCAAGGTGGAAAGTATGTGGAAAATAAATAAATTCAATGGAATTATTTTCCTACAAAAAAAGTTCCATGAAAATTTAGAAATTTTCCTATGGGTTGGACAAGTTTCGTTTTCCACCATTTTAAAAGAAAATATAAAAAATGATAGTTTTTTGGAAAATATTCCATAGAAAATATAAGCTATCAAACACTACAATTGATGGAAAATTTGTGATAAAAATATTTTCCATGAAAAAAAGCCCAATCAAACACAGCCTTAGAAACGAAACATGTTATTGATCATATACGAGACAATAATCAGCTTTATTTAGTTTGCAAATTCTCGTAAGTTCTTATGGATGAAAAGAATCAGTGGTTTAGAAATCGGATCAGGGATTGATTCGGACAAGAGTCACAAGATATCGGTTCAGATCAAGTCGGTTTAATTAGTGGTTCAACCATTAAATTAATCTTTTAATTAGTGGTTCAACCATTAAATTAATCTAAATGGTCTAAATTTAATCGCTTATGGACATTAAATTTGATAAAAAATAGTTATTTAAAACTAATTTTGTTCAAAAAGTAGTTCAACACTAAATATGACCCAAAACAAAGTTACGGTTCACGAATGAAGCGGTTGAATCGGTCGATCGTGTCTGATTTTTAAAACAAATGGTCGGATTCAACTTCCGAATTCTTGAATTCCAATCAGGTTCATCTTTTTTGATATCATGTATTTGTCGGATCTCTATGAAGTTGAAGTCTAAAAAAAAAATCATGATTTGAAAAATTTCAACTTCGATATGCGAAAGCAAATATGGGGATTTAAATCCCCAATCATTAAATATAGTTAAACCTTATCTAGAGTTGAAATGGCTGTCATGAGAGGCTTTGTTAATGTCCCTGTGCAACCTCTCTCAGTTAGGCACATGCTCTTAATACAAACATCATTTGATTTATTTCTATATGGTAGATGGTGAATGAAATAATATTATTATTTTAGTAATTATAATAATAATAATTGATTCCTATCACTTTCCAGTTACATATTAAACAGTTTTCAAGCACCAGCCTCCACAATGGACTCAAAAGTCCTAGTAATGCTAACAAAGTGGTCAATTCTGGTGAGCTTAACTTCATATATATATATATATATATATATATATATATATATATATATATATATATATATATATATATATTTGAAGCAATGCATAATTGTGGCGAACTCGCCTCCACTGGGGCTCCGAACTCCGACCACTTGGGCCGCATGCATCCCTCTTAACCACTAGGCTAGAGGTCATATATATATATATATATATATATATATATATATATATATATATATATATATATATATATATAAAAGTTCCGTGCCTCTTGGCTATTGGATCGTCTATTTTTTCATGTGTTGTACATGAAAAAATACTAGCTGCATGTTGTGTGGGCAAGCCATAGCATAGAGACGAGAGATCATCTATTTTTCATGTGTCCTTTCACTGGTGAAATTTAGCAGAGCAACCGATACACAATGGGTATCCACGGCAGGGGACAAGACGGTTTGCTGAGTATATTTGAGGAAGTCGCGGCTCAATAAGAAGTACCCATTTCTTCAAATATATTTTTTTTTTTTTTTTTGAAGAAGGTAATTGTATTCATAAAAATAAGGCAGCCAATTAGGAGTGCCTAGTTACAAGTACTTGTACATCATACTCAATATTATGTATGATGCCAGTTACAGTAGTATACAAGTTCTCGAAAATCCGCCTGTTCCTCTCTCTCCATACATGCCAAACCGCCGCCGCTAATCTAATCCGAGCTTCCGAGAACCATCCACTTCCTCTACTTTTTGCACTGCTGAGGAGAGCAAAAATTTGCTCCAACTCCTTGTGGTTACCTGCTTGGAGTTGTAGCCGTCTGCATTGTATCTGCCATATCTCCCATACCATAGGGCAATTAAAGTATACATGTTGTATACTCTCCTCTGGACCCATACAAAGCACACATTTAGTGTCCATTACCTGTATGCCAAAGCGTATTAATCTATCCTTTGTCAACAATCTCCTAAGAATCAGCTTATACATGCCAAGCTGAAATTTACGTGAGACTCTATTGTGCCAAACAAAATCCCCATGAGCCATCTTCGGATAAGTAGTCCTTATGCTGTTATATACCAAGCTATGCTCAAAGCCTCCGGTCTTAGAACCTATCCACCTCCATCTATCCACCTTCTGGTCGCCATCTACCGGGATGCTCTGGATATCTGCTATAATTTCACCTTCTGGTCGCCTTCTTCAAATATATATATATATATATATATATATATATATATATATATATACATCTCTCTTAACCACTAGAGGTCATCTGCAAAATTTTGTTGTAGTCAAGATTTGAATCAAGGACCTCTTAAATACAAGTCTAGCATTGTAACCACTATACCATAATATTTTTTGTTTATATATATATATATATATATATATATATATATATATAAAGTAGGTGCAAATTAGCAATTTTGCATAATATTAAACTATCAAAACTATACTTTCTATTTTCAGGTTGGACATAAAAGATTGGTGTATGAGTTCGTTTTTTTACTTTCAAAAGATAGGCACTATTCACATTCATATATACTAGGCAGTGTTCACATTCTATGCATACTAGAAGAGTGTGTATCCATGTGCATTGAAGTGAAATATTCATTGCATACATGCTATTAGGGTTCGGCTTAGTTGTTGGGGGTTGTAAGGGTTATTAAGGAGGTATTGGATTCGAGCTAAGTATAAAATTAAAATGAATAAGAAAGATATACCACACTCGTACTGACTTTTAAATGTTAATTTTATTTTTAAAACATTTATTTAAAACAAAAGCTTTTTATGAGAGAATAAAAAATGCACAATCTTACCCTTTTTTTTATTTATAGATTATACTATATCATTTACATCGCACTGAAATCACATATGGACAAATTTATTAAAAAGTTAAAGTATGATATGATCTTACCGAACAACTTTTGTTGTTATTTTTTAAAATAATAAGCAAAAGCAGTCCAAATAATTTGACGAAACTCATCCTTATCGCTATGCATTGTTTTTGTAGAAGACTTGGACAATACTCAAATATTAAAAAAATTAGTACTATCCGATTTGAGCCATAATCAAGAAAAAATAAAATTTCATCTCCAAAGCCAAACCCCAATCTTAAAAATATGATATTTGAATTTATTGAATTTAATTGTAATACACAAGAAGAATTTGAATTCTCAATTCCATGAGTCGTGTCAATCCATTGAACTACACTAGACAATTAAAGCCCTTACGACAGTTGACATAACCTTAGACTGTGTGACATTCACTGGAAGTAGATATCAACATGGTCCGATTTAATTGAGATTGACTTGGTTTTATTCAAACTAAAGAATGACTCTGAAATCCTACAATGGAAGAGAGTAGGGTACTAAGGTCTTCACAATGGATAGTATTCAGATCCACGTAAATCTTATCTGACGCTTTTGCGGATGTGGTTTGATGTACACATTTAGATTGATGACAAGAACTATAAAATTTTTGTTTTATTTTTCTTTAAATTATCCTATAATATTCATTCAAACCCTGAAAGCTTATAAAGGTAGGACTAATGGACCAGAAACTAACACTATTCGATCGAACCCGACCAGATCCAATCCTATCCTACCAAATCCGACTAGACCCAATCCCAACAACAACCCTAATCAAGTTAGAATAGGATTCTCTCTCCAAATCCCAAAGCCAATCTAAATCTATTTTCTCTCTTTTTTTCTAATCAATAATGGGTATATCATGAGAGAATCTAATTCACACCATGTAGTAGGGCATCATATAGAATTGAATACAAGGCCTTAGAAAAGACCCACCAAAAGCCTATTTCCCCTCTCCATCTCCCCATTTTTTATAATATTTTTTATTAGAGAGCTGCTTTCTTTGAACTTTGACAAAGAAGCCTGTTTTCTTTTCTCCCCCTATATAAAGAGAGAGGGAGAGGGAGAGGATTGGCAAAGAAGAGGGAAGTGAGGAAGTGAAGAAGAAGAAGAAGAAGAAGAAGAAGAAAAAGGCTATGGATGCTATTTCCAATGGATGGTTCTCTGAGATTAGCGCCATGTGGCCTGGTATAGTTTTTTTTTTCTTTCTCATGTTTACATAGATTTCTTCTAAATCTCCTTTTTATTTACATATCTATTTCTATCGATTCCCCTTAAATAAAAAAAATAAAATAAAAAAAAAATCCGATTTTGACATCTTGGCTGTCCTTTTTTTTTTTTGGGTCCAGATTTGACCCATGTTGTTACTTGTTCATACATCTGCAATATTGTTCTTTTTTTTTTTCTGGATAATTTCTAGTAAAAATTTAATTTACATATTGATTTTCCCTTAAATTTTGATTTTTGATATATGGGTTTGCTTCACTTTTTGCTCTAGATTTGGCCCATGTAAATGTTACTTGTAAATCAATTTGTTCTCTGTTGGATTCATTATTGTAAATTTTGTTTTAGAAGAACAAATTAAAAAAAAAAAACTGATTTTTGCATCTGGGCTAGCTTTAATTTTGCTTTAGATTTAACCTATGTTGTTACTTCTTCAATTAAATTTCTGTTTTTGTAATTTTTATTTATTTATGTTACAGAAATCTCTATCCCTTCCCTTTTAAAAAAAAGAAATTAATTTTTGACATCTGGGCTTGCTTTAGTTCGGCTCCAGATTTGACCCATGTTGTTACTTGTTCATGTTTCTGTTCCATTCCTGCAAATTATTGTTTCTTTTTTTTTTGGATTCTTTGTAATTTTTTATTCATCTGACATGTGCTGGTAGGTTCTCTTCTCTTATTTAATAATAATTCAACCCTACATGGGGTCTACTCTGCAATTTTGATGGCATCATAATTGAGTTTGATACCTGGGCTTCCATCAATATTCCTACTTTTATATTTTCACAGAGAATACTTTTGTGTCATCCTTTGTTGCACATACACGAATATGACACGACACGGTTCAGACACGGACACGACCATCGCCAAAATTTGCTGTATCTGTGCTTGGTAGGTACCATATATTTTATACATACTAGTAACTAGTTTTTGCTTGCGATATTAGGGTGCATTAGGCAGTGTTCTAATGGCGTCCGCGTAGGCGGGCGCCTAGGCGGTAGGCAATACCTAACAAGATATTTTGGCCAAAAAGGTTTTATAAGCATTATGGGCCTATGGTTCACTTTTATGGTTCACTTTTACAAAACTAAAACTTTATAATCTTCGTTCTACAACTTGGTTATGCATGGAACACCTGTAAAATATGCATATTATGCAAAAAAAAAACAGTGGTAAAATAGTAAAAAAATGTTCAAAATGTATCGACCGCCTAGGCGGTAGGCGGACTCTCTCCCCCGCGCACCCGCCTACCGCCGTTTAGAACCTTGGCATTAGGTTTGAAGGCTTGGACAATGTAATGTAATTGGCATTACATTGTAAATCTAATTCGGGTGTTTGGTAGGACAATTTCTTTGGATGTGTAATATGGTCATCACAAGCTTGATTACATTAAAACCAATTGCATCATAAACTTTTGCAATCAGAATTACATTATAACTTACAAATCTACTTTATTATTATTATCATTATGTTATAATTTATAATCTATATTTATAATTTACAATTTTATATATTTTCGTTTTCTTAATTTTATAAAAAAAATATTTTCTAATTTTTATAAATGTAAGGTTGGCTAAAAGAAAAAAAATTCAAATGTCTTGGATATATTTTTCAGAATGGTACAAATAACAATTATTATTCCATTCCATTACATGTTAAACCAAACATTTGAATGTAATTGATATTACATTACATTGTTTGACATGTTCCAACCAAACATAATAATGTAATTGTAATTTTGTTACATTACAAACTAATTCCATTACGATCACGATTACAATTATATTACATGAACCAAACACAACCTTAGTCTTTTCCGTTTCAGGATATATTATATTTCTGTAGTTCCTTACATAGTACATATGTTGCTAGCTGGACTCTTCTAATGTTTTAGTGGACTAGAGTTGGGATTCCTTTTCTCCATGTATATTTTTCTTATTAATATTTATTGATCTCTTAATATATATAGTAAGTGAGTAGATATGAAGTACGCTCATTGAAGCCAACAGTTCACTGAACAATTAGTTGGCACTAGATAGTTTGTGGCTGATAGAAGTAGTAGGTAGTTTCGCATAAACAAGATGTTGTAGGTAATAACTAATCTGATCCTTGTTTTTGCTTATGTAACAGGGGAAATTGTAATCCAGTCTGGGGTAAGAGTTGCTGATAGGGTCTAATCATGTGTTAATTTTCTACGAGAAAAAGAGTTGTTTTAAAATATTCTGAATCATGAAATCAATTATGGGTCGTTGATGGGGTTAGAGTTCGTCATTTGCTGAATACTTTAGTTTGTATGTCATTGGCTTCAATTAGTTTCATGCTGCTGAGTCTCAGCTTATTTTATTACTTTTGCTCTATTTTATTTCTGCTGCTGCAGCTCTGGTGTTACCTAATCTGCATAAGCAAGATATAAGTAATGTCAAACTGAAAACACTCGTCATCAAAGAGAAGTGAATTCCCCTAGAAATGTATATACTTGATAGCTGTACTTTTGGAGGGGATTTATTAAACTTGGAATCCTACTGTCTTTCCAAAGTAACATAAAACTCCATAGCCCACCTGGAGTGATGTTTGATTCTTAACACCTTTCAGTGTGTACACGTTTTTTTCAAGGTAGGAAAGTACTTCTTTTTATCCCTACGTCTTGTCCTCGATCTCACCCGCCATGAATTCGGATATCCCCCATATCTCCTGCTAGACTTGAGGCTCCATCATTCTCTCGGTTGTTCTCATATTGAATGTTCATTAGGTACTACTACTACTACTACTACTACTACTACCAACCCACTTGTCTAGTTCAACCTGACTCGGAATACCACATGTATGGAACTGGAAGCAAGCTTAAGCTTGGGATGGCATATGAAGCCATCGCCAATGTTCCACTCCCTAGTAATAGTTTTAATTCAGTTGTGAGTTGAATACAGGAGCTACTGTTACCATAAATGGTTTACCAAAACATAGATGTCACTGCCGACATAATGACAGTAGAGTTGGTAAATATCATTATTTAAAATCTGCTTTATTCCTCGGGTCGCTCTATGTGAACAATGTTATCATTTTTATCACATGGTTGAGCCTTCTTCTGCTTGAATAAGTACTAAAGGGGATCTATTCTTTGAAGCATCAAACATTTAGCATTTTTGGATCACGTAGAAATTAGTTCTCTATCTGTTCTTTAGACTTACCAGTTCAGAGCCCATAGATTGCAATCTTTGCCCTTGGATGTGGCAGGGAAATCCTTTGATAGTAGAAGGCAATGTTGTTGAGGTTATTAAAACCTTGTGATGTGCAAATAATATCTTCATTTTTCTTGATTGTGGTATCATGGCTGCAAACTATTTTTGCCCTCGGATTATGCACACGTTTTACGGTTCAAAGTCCAAATAGTCCGTTAATCTTTCTCCACCTGTCCACTACCCAATTCACTTATATGCCAAAACATCACCAGCAATATCATTTCAGTATGCTCATGTTAGGCTTGTAACAATGATAACAATTTATTGTTACTAATTTGTACTTGTTCACGTGTTTTTTCATTCATTTAATCTGCAAACTTGCTCATTATAAATTTTTTTTTGAAAATTTGCTCATTATAATTGAAATGTAAAAAAAGTCATCCATATCCTGAAGTAAAGTTTTTGTTTTGATCGTTTACAGGGGAGGCTCACTCCTTAAAGGTAGAAAAGATACTTTTCCAAGGAAAATCTGACTACCAAAATGTGATAGTATTTCAGGTATATTAACTACCAAGCTGTCGTTTGGATCCTTGATTTATCTTCCATATTGTTTATCGGAGCTCTTTCACTAATTGTAACATGTGTGTGGTCTTGGTTTCAGTCAGCAAGTTATGGCAAGGTTCTTGTCTTGGATGGAGTCATTCAGGTGACAGAGAGGGATGAATGTGCGTACCAAGAAATGATTACTCACCTTCCACTATGCTCCATCCCAAATCCCAAGAAGGTAACCTTGTTTGATTAAGATTATTAGACACTATGATGTTACTTTCTTAGAATATTGAAGATTCTTTAGTTTATTGGAACATAAAGTCAACCAGATTTCTTACAATATACATATTTATCCTACCTGTCTATCATTTTTTTATAATTGATTTTTAATATGAGCATGTTGAAATGTTTTTACGATCACTTTTCTTCGTGTGCTTGTATTTGGAGGCACCATATGAAAATTTGTTTCTCGCGAACCTTGTTTAAGAACCTTACGCTACACAATTTTCCATAAAAATACATTTTGAATCTTGTTGATTAATTTTAATTGGACAAATGTGGTTGCTGAAAGAAGAACCAATTAGTGCCGAAAATGACAGATTTATTGCAAATGTAGTAATTTTTTGTTGATAATTGTCGGTTGATCACATGACATCTTCTTAAGTCTAGTTTCAGCTTTCATGCTCGGTCGAGGTTGCAATGTGGATTTAATAGGCATGATATTAACTTAATGAAGACTTAGTTGGACCAATTTTAGATGAACAATGGGTTAGTTGAACTTGATATAGTTTGGCTCAACCACAACCTCATCTTGACCATAACTATTTTCATTCCTAATACAACTTTCCTCAATGTCTTTACAAAGTTTTTTTGTTTGTTTGTATAAGAATCCAGCCGTACTTAATTATTTAATTTGACAAAATGGCCTAATATATTGAGGACAAGTTTATAAGGTCTCTTAATTTTTTATCATTATTTTCAAGATTATATTCCACTATATGTTGAATTGCATTTTTTTCACCATTTGTAAACTAATAATCACTTCAGTGGTTGCTCATCTAGAGAATTTTAATATATATCTAAATAATTGTTATCTCAACTATGATCTTCAATTGTTTCAGGTATTGGTTATTGGTGGAGGTGATGGTGGTGTTCTTCGTGAGGTGTCACGTTATTCATCTGTGGACCAAATTGATATATGTGAGATTGATAAGATGGTTGTGGATGTAAGTACGACTAGTTTTAGTCTTATTGTTCCAATGTTACTATTTTATACCTCTTATAAATATAATAATGTAATTCCTTTGTTATTTGCATATTTTTTCAGGTATCTGAATGCATTTTTTAAGTTCTGTCTCTATATATTATTCGTATTTTCAAATGTAATACTTAGTGGGGGTTACTACTTGATATATTTTGCATTATCAAATATCTTACTGTAGTCACAATCTAGGGCATCATACATGTCTTGTTGACATTACTTATTTCTAAGATACCACCATATACTTGGTTGAATTAAATAGTAGAAATTCAAGAGACTAATCTTAGCAATTTAACCTCTCTTTGTCACTACGTTTTTTGAATCATGTTGCCAAATTCAAACCGACACCAACTCTAAAGTTTCTACTTGGAAACCACAGCACAATATAATTAGTTTTCTAGCAATATGTAAAACAACGCAATCATTTTTTTAGCCCGAATTGACAAATAATACATCTTTCATGAATCATACTATGTTCTGTGAATCCCTATGCTCTCTCGATATAATACATCAAGTTGCCTATTCCAAGTGGCACCAACTCTAAAGTTTCTACTTGAAAACCGTAGTACCAAAAAAAAAAAAACTAGCTTCCTTATAATATACTTCCAGGCAATTTTTTAATTGGCAAGATAGTTGCATATTCTTCAATAGGCAACCTACCAATGTATACTTGAAAAAAAAATTCTTTAATCTAAAAAATACTGCAGAATCAAATGTAGCTCTAGTCTATGGTCAATGAATGAACAACCTGCCGGCTACCTGCCGTCTGTTTCCTACTGCTGAGATGCTACTACCAATGTTTCTTCACTCCAGCTATGCACTGATTTGCTATCTTGCTTGGCTATTTTAAAAAAACTAAATGAATTTTAAGTTTGTATCAAATGCACATTTTAGTCATTCTGCTCAAATGTTACAAAGATTTGACCACTTCTAGCCTTAATTCTGGAAGTTTCGAATAATTTAAAAGAGCTTTAGGAAGTTCCAACCACTGGTGGAATATGTTCTGCCAATTTTAGCCAATTTTCTCCAGTTTTGGGCCACATGGACCTAAAACTTGGAACTTTTCATTATTACTGAAAGACCAAATTTTATTGATATATACTAGTTTTAATTTCCGGTTTTGGGTTTGTTTGGCTCAAATCAATAGATACTGCCAATACATATACCAATTTCTTAAGCCTTGTTAGGCTCAAATCAATAGATACTGCCAATACATGTACCAATTTCTTAAGCCTTGTTAGAAGAACACGTAGGGTTGTCGATTTGATTTTAGTACTTATGTTCACCATGAAGTTTGATTAACCTTAGGTGGCTGTCAACTCTCTATTTCTCAGGTTTCTAAGGAGTTCTTCCCTAAATTGGCTGTTGGCTTTGAGGATCCTCGTGTGAATCTTAATATTGGCGATGGTAAGAGAAACACTCACCATTTCATTTGTTATTTTATAGTGGATAATCTTTTACGGAAAAATATACCGAGAACTAACCTCTCAGAAAGCACGGTTCATATTTCAAATTGCTTTAGGTGTGAGATTTATAAGAAATGGAGACTGAATAGGAAGAGGCTTAGGTACACTGGCATGCCTTCTACTACTGGAGATTTGGTTAAACGACATGCGACTCCAGATATTGCCAATAATCTTGAGACGGGATATAAAATCTCATTTAAATATTTTACCACTAGAGTTTGATATAGTTAAACAGTGCCCAATGACTTATAGTTATGATTTCGCAATCATGGGCTTCACCTGTTATTGGAACTGTCAATTTGAATTGTCTCTCATCTTTTCAAAGAAGTTGTAGTGGAAGTCGATGATCGCTCATCTGATCACGCATTGTGTTACTTGACTTGCAGGTGTTGCGTTCCTAAAGAATGCTCAAGAAGGCACTTATGATGCAGTTATTGTAGACTCCTCCGATCCAATCGGTAAATTTCACACTGCAGCTGCATTCTTTTTATCCTGGTCTCCATGTAAACTTTGTCTTTGTGTCTGAATAGTGCTGATATGTTTATGTGCTGAAATCAGGTCCAGCACAAGAACTGTTTGAGAAGCCTTTCTTCGAGTCTGTGGCTAGGGCTCTCCGTCCTGGGGGAGTTGTATGCACGCAGGCTGAAAGCATATGGCTGCACATGCACATCATTGAAGACATAGTCTCTGCATGTCGTCAGGTCTTCAAAGGATCCGTCGACTATGCATGGACAACTGTTCCAACATACCCAAGGTAAAACTTGTTAGTTTTATTGATGTTTTGCACCCTTTCGTCTTAATGGTAAAAGTCTTAACTTCTCTCCGGGCTGTTTCATGATGAATGCAGTGGGGTGATCGGTTTCATGCTTTGCTCAACTGAAGGGCCAGCAGTCGACTTTAAGAAGCCCGTACATCACATTGATGAGAGCACCGCTGAAACGAACACATCCAAAGGACCCCTCAAATATTACAACCCAGGGGTATGTGTTTGTCTGCTGATGAAACATTACCTCTCTTTATCATTCATTATTTTCCTCCTTGTTTGTCACACAGTGCTCTCTTTGTACTTACATTAGTCTTTTTTTAACAGATCCACTCTGCATCGTTCTGTTTGCCATCTTTCGCGAAAAGGGTTATTGATGCTAAGAAATGAAGTCACCTTCTTCATCGAAAAGGGGGGGCCCGTGTGCTGCCTCCGTTTTCTTTCTTCTATTGTAGTCGCATTCCTCTTCTCTATCCCTTTCCAATTTTATCATTCAGCTCGAAGGTTAGAGTTTTGTTAGATTCTTGATTTATCTTCCGATTGAAGTCATGTAAACCTATTGATGTAGAGTCCTACTGAGTCGCTTGAGATCGTATAATAAAAAGGACTCCCGCGAACAAAATTGTAATGTAGCACAAATTTGTTTATGAGATGGGCCTAATGTACTTGAGTAGGTCTTATGCATGTTTGTGGTATTCATCTCTATTGTGATCCCAATTCTTCTTTGTCCTGTGAGCTATAGAATGAATACACAGCAATTCCAGTTTCCTGAGAATTGATTGATGAATTTCCCAACTTGTTTGGGTTTTGTACCATCTTGACCATGATCCTGCCCTAATCTTGGTTGTCCCTAGTTGTACAATGGACCAATTTCTTGTTCACCCCAGCCTCACATATGTTATACTCATTACTAATGTTCTTGTTGACCTGGAGCTAGTTTGGATTGTATCCTTTTTGTTTTTAGGATGTTTGTTTGCTGGAATGCCAGCAGGCTGGTGTTTTGAAAACGCACATTTGATCCCCTAAATAAATTGCATGGTTGACGAAATGTTCATTTGAAATGTACGTCAAGTGAAGTGCCAAATCCCATTGGAACATGAGTGCAATTCAAAGCTGTTTGGTGAAACTGGCCTGGGCTCGACACGATCAAAGTCCTGGCCCGGTCCGACCTGGTTCTTCTTCCCAAAACCTGCTCTGACTAGGTCCTTCTTCCCAAAACCTGCTCTGACTAGGTCTTTCGACCAAATTTTATATATATATATATATATATATATATATATATATATATATATATATATATATATATATATATTTGAGATGTTCGGTGATACGCAGAGAACTTTGTGCACACTGTATTACATGCTTGTTGGGCCTAATGTTCCCTAAACTTCTACCAAATAAATGGAATGAATAATACATCCCGGTGGTTCGATCCACTGATCTTCCGCCACACAGTCAGAATCTTATCTCTCTTTCCGGTAACCACAAGAGCCATTCGAGTTTGGTAGCCAAATTATATAAACATGTTTTCTTTCTGTCAAATCTATAAATTGAAGTATACTTCGAACCTCACAACTTTGAAGGTGCCTGCTCCGAATGGAAATATCAGAAGTTGGAAATATCTTCTTAATTGAAAATTTTCTCATAACGTTGGAAAAATCTTCTTAATTGAAAATTTGTCTGCAAAAATAAAGACTTTTTATAAAGGCATTACAAAATTACTCGGGATGTCCATTTTTTATTTACATGTTTGCCACTCGAAAATTTACTTGGGTTTGTCCAATTTTTTCTTTAGAGCATCATTAGTAAGGCTCATCCCATTTTCTAGATTCTAGATTTAGAATGTAGGAGCTCATTTTGTAGAATAATAAGTCTCAATCCTAGTCACAATTTCTACAATTTCGGTCCCAACCCATCCATGGGTGCTAAGGGTTGGACCTCCCAATTTCTAGATTCTAGATTGTAGAAACTCGTTTTGTAGAATAGTAAGTTCCAATTTGGAGCCCAACTTTCTAGATTCTAAACTTTATATTATTTTTTTCCTACATTAATTTTTGACCACACAATTTTTGGGACCGGAGCTAACTTTATCATTTTCTACTATTCTCATACAAATCCAACCCATTCTACATTTACCTTTTTTTTAAAATTTTGGGCTCCAAATTGCATTGAAGAGTCCCAACTACTAATGATGCTCTTAGGACTATCAAAATTACCGGACTGCCAATTTTTTGAAAGTCCTAAAGAAAATATGTTGTTCATTTAGGACTATCAAAAAATTTTGACAGTCCATCATGTATTTGGACTGCAAGAATTTTTGATAGTCATAAATGAACAATCCTTCAAATAGGCAGAATTGTCACATTTTTTGACAGTATGTTATCTTTAGGACTATCAATTTTTTTTACAGCATGTTATCTTTAAGACCGTCAAGAAAAATTTGACTGTCTTTCAAATAGGTAAGACTGTTAGAATATTTGACAGTCCCGAAGATAACACCTTCCAAGCACATATCTCTCACCTCTGTGTCCCACTTCCCCTTCTCCTTCTACCCGCCGGAGGAGACTTCACCAACGCCTCCGTCTCTAGCGACCTTGAACTCGGCTAGGTAGCGGTAGTATCCTCTCTTCATCTTCAAATAGAAGACCATGGACTCTCCCGATGTAACACCCATATTCTGAATACGTATTTTATCAAGCTTGCATGTATTTCAGACCTGTATTTATTTTCTCGGATTTGGCCTGTACTTGTAATTGGCTTGACTTGCGGATTTTGGTTCTCGTAATTGGGTTTTACCTGGCTTGGTTTATTTTGTGGAGAAGGATTGGTTTGATTTGATTTGGTTTGGTTTAACATGCATTGGAACACCTTAGCTAACCTCCACCCTACACTCAACTTATCCTCCACCATTAAAATCCCCACCTAACACTCTCTCTCTTCGTTACTTCCTCCATTAATTTCTTCTTCTTCTTCCTCCACACAACTCTCCACACCATAGGCAAGTGCATCTTGCCACCACATGAGAACCACATTTTATTTGTTCAATAGCTAGATTAGGCCATGGTGATCAACATTAGCGCTTGACATTTTATGATTTGGAGTCTCCATTGTTCTAGATCTAAGTTTTAACTATTTTCGGATTTACATGGTTTTGATATATTTTGGTTGGATTTTTGTGGGCTTTGATGCTTCCATGTGGAAGAGAATTCAATTTTACTCAAGTTAGACCTTTGAAAATCTAGATTTGGCTTTGATTTGACCAAGATATGAAGAATGGAATTTTTGGTGTTCTTAGTGTTCTTCTCGGCCTAGAGTAGCAGCCTGCAGCCTGCGCTCTTTAGCGCAGTGCTGGACTGCGCATCCCCTCTTTCGGCCTGCACTCTTTAGCGTAGCACCGACCACGCAGCTTGTCCCTTGGCGAACTGCGCTCAACCCGAGTGCGCATGGATTCATGCGCAGACTGTTCATGCGCACACTGTTCATGCGCAGACTGTTCATGCGCAGTCTGTTCATGCGCAGTCTGCTAATGCGCAGCCTGTTCATGCGCAGTCTGTTCCTGCGCCATCCGCCCCTGCGCAGTTCACCCCTGCGCAGTTGGCTCCCGCGTAATCTAACCCCGCACGCCTGGATCCTGCACACTCCACCCCTGCGCAATTGATCCCTGCGCAATTGACCCCTGCGCACTTGGCACCCTGCGCAGCTGACACCCTGCGCAACCCGACCCCAGGGACCCTTGCGCAATCTGTCCAATCATGGAGATTTGGTTTTATTTTTCCTTAAGCTTGGCTCTTCTATAGCCCTGTATATTGATGTTTTATTAGATATTTTACGCCTATTTTATATCCTTACGTCTTTTGTCATGAACTTGATTTTACTTAATATGTTTGGAATGACTATTTTACATGGCATGGTATGACAAGGAACTAGCATAACACGACAGTGACACGTAGTGGTGCACTCCTGACATGACCAACCTGATTTGATAGTGGCCCGTTGTGGCGCTCTCCTGACAAGTACCCTGACATGATTTATCTTGATAACTTGATAGTGGCCCGTGGCGGCGCACTCTTGACTTGACTTGACTTGTAACTTGTTACTTGACTTGACTTGATGCTGTTGCGACAGCTAACTTGACTCGTATAATCAACTTGACACCGTGGGTGTTCTTGCTTGCTTGTGCAATCCACTTGTCTTGTCTTGCATCATGTCTAGGACGTGACTCCCTGGTTCCCACGGTCAGGGATTCATGCTGAATATGGATTAGGCTAATGACTAGATCAAACTATAGTTCATGGATAATTTTCAGTCACGGACAATCTTGTTATCTGGGCGCTCTTAATTGGACTTGTAGCTTGCCGACGAGTAGAGCACATTTCGAGCACACCGTCGCGTGTTGCACCCTCTAAGTCACCTAAGGGTACATTTGTCTCCCGGGCGATGTACCCACCTATACCACCTATACTCTCAACCCGCGAAAGGATAACTGGATAGTCTGCAGGGCTTGGGACTCTCACTTGCATCTTGTTAGTAATTAGGCTTGTGATAACCCTAGTTAGTTAAGTAGTAAGCCGTAGTACTTGCTTGGCCGTGATTGATTGGATGGAGTCTAGTCCCGCTTGTCCTGTCCTGATCCTGTACAAGGTTATGACATGACATGACTACTCGTGCTTTACCTTAATCATGATTAATTACAGGTCCTGATTCCTTGTATTTTATCTTGCCGATAAATGGTGGGAGAAACCAAGTTCCGTTCAGACGAAGGGTTACAACCCCGGTCATTGTTTGGTTTACGGGTTGTAACCTGGTTATCTGAAGAGTCCCATGGTTATCTCATCGTATATCACCTGCCAGGTTTCTTTTTAATAATTGTCTTTATTATGTAATTAGTTTCTTATGATCTGATATGCTGGCTTTTGTTCTTATTTTGTGGCCTCCTTTGTGGCACTTGCTCTTTCTGGGGTTTGACCCAGCTGGTTTTGTGTGGCCAGATTTCAGAGCAGCACCCGAGGATCTACCGAACCTCTGGCCCGATGGTGGCAACTAGAAGGAACCCGGGCTACGAGTGGGTTTTCTATTTTGTTTCGCTCACTCTATTGTAAAAATTATTCTTTTGAGGCGTTTAGCCGACGAGCACCTGTTAGCTCGATGCACTTTTACTTATTGTCTGCCTACGGGCTGTAAACATGATTAACAAATCCTAGGGTTGATCATGTATGACTTAACTCTTGCTAGTCCTAGCATTTTGTACGACTAGCTTCATGATCAGCTGATATGTAATATTTGGGACGCCTTTTATTGTATATTTGGTGGTCAAACATCTTGTGATTATATTATTTGCTTGAGATTGAGACAGTAGGCTTGACCTTAAGAGACTGTTGGCTTGTAGTAAACCCTCATATCTAGACAGCCGTGACCGTATAGTTGAGATGTATTCTATTTCAATATACGTAGCTGGCTATGTACGCCCCCGCTCTCTAGTATTCTGGTTCTGGGACGTGACACCCGAGGCGACAGAGAAAATGAGGCAGGAGTCGATGAGTTTGTGAAAGGAACCTCTTGCACATAGGGGCTGTTTGGATAGACGTAACTCTTTGAAAGTGTAAAACTATCACTTACAACATGTTGAGTTTCAGTGGACTTACAGCAAGTGGCACTTTCCAAAATGTGTTTGGATATAGTACTTTTTGTCTGCTGCAAGTGAAGAAAAATGAGTTTGGTTGTTTGGATGATTGTTGAAAGTGAAAAAAAAAAGAGTTACCTTGTTTGGATGGTTGTTGAAAGTAGATGTTGATGTTATAATTAATAAGTATAATATTTCAATTATAAATTTGATAAAATTCTCATGGATGAACAAAATATATTAAAAATAAATTAAATTACATCTAATATAATAAAATTAATTATTATAGTTAAATATATTAAATGGTAAGTGTCACCATTATTATTATTATTAAATGGAAGAATGGTAAGTGTCACCGTCGACCTCGGCTTCATCCACCGGTAAGCCTCCACCGCGTCTCTCAGCCGACGTCAAAAACAAGGAGGACGGATCTTGGCCGGATGAGGAGGAACTTGGTCTGGTTTCAAGTCCCGATAGACGTTGGCGGTAACTTTCAGCCTGTCTCTCCACTTGCAGTCCCTACCGCCTCTCTCTCTCTCTCTCTCTCTCTCTCTCTCTCCACTTGCAGGACACCTAAGCCCATTTTTGGCTGCAAGTGGATTGGGAAAATTTTGCAGGGGACAGTAACTCTGAAATGTCAGAAATGAACACTTACACCCCAGTTACTTCGGCCAACCAAACGCTGCAAGTGTGTTCACTTTCGATGAACAGTGGCAGAAAGTGGTCACTTGCTGCACTTTCACCCCCACCAGCTGCCTACCAAACAGGCCCATACTGTCGAGCTCGGACTCGACGCGGACGCGGTAGCTTTTAGAGTAACTTTTAATAAAAGTCACATGCAAAATATATTTTTGTTTCAATCTCTATTTTCATCTACGGCTATACACACCCCACACTTGCTAAGGACACCCCATTTAAAAAAAAAAAAAAAAAAATTTCCTATTCTACCCTTGCTGCTGAGCACACCCCCTCCCCTTCCCTTCCCCCCTCCGCCGACCCTCCTCCTCCTCCGACGCGCCGCCGCCTCCTCCCCCGACCCGCCTCCGCCGACCCCCCCGGACCCGCCTCCTCCTCCTCCCCCCGCTTTCCGATCCCCCCTCCGTCGACCATAAATTGTTGTTAAAACAAAAAAAAAATTAGAAAAAAATTTGGGTGTATTCACGGGTAGGTTCGACCCTGGTTTGTCGAACACACAGAGCAATGTTCGACCCGAGACAGTCGAACTATAGTGTGTACGTTCGACCAGAATATGTCGAACAGAAGATGGCATGTTCGATTATAATATGTTCGACCAGTTTTTGTCGAACACAAGAAGACACGTTCGACCAGTGTTTGTCGAACAGAATAAGACATGTTCGACCAATACTTGTCGAACAGACCATTGTCCGTTCGACAAGTATTTGTCGTGCTTGTCGCAGAATTTTTTTTTTTTTTTTTGGGTGTTCTTAGAAAGACTTGGGGGTATATTGGTCTTTTAACATAAAATTTAAGTTATGTGGGGTGTCCTTAGCAGGTCATGGGGTGTGTATAGCCGGCCCCCATGTGTATATTTTCGAAATGTTCAAAGAAGCCTGAAATTGATTTGAAAGTTCGGTCCGGGCCGGCCCACCCCAATACACCTTGAGTGGCCGACGTGGGGGGCCCCACCAGTGCCAAAGACTATATCCCCCCACCACCGCCAACTTCGCCTTTGGTAAAAGCTGCAGACAACCAAAGATGACGATGAAGGCGATCCTGTTCTTCTTGGTACCCTCTCTTTCCTTCCTTCTCAATCAATCTCCAAAACCCTAACTTTTGATTCTTTACTCCTATTTTCAGGCCGCGGCCGCCGCCACTGCCACTGCTGTCCCCAACTCTAACTTTAGCTCCTCCTCCTCCTCCTCCTCCTTTGCCGCAGCTCTCGAAACCCTCCAAACCAAAATCGGGTAATAAAATCTTTCATTTTTATTTTATTTTCGAATTTAGGGCAAAAAAATCGGGGGATAAAATCCTGTCCGTCCGATCGGTGGGTGGGTGGGTGGGTGCGTGCAGGTACAAGTTCGAGAGCGTGGACCTCCTCCGCCGCGCCGTGACCCACCCGTCCTACTCCCGCGACAACTACCGCACGCTCTCCCTCCTCGGCCTCGACGCCATCCGCTCCTCGGCGTCCCTCCGCCTCCTCGGCGAGAACCTCGACGCCTCCGCCAAGGAGATGGACTCCCGCGTCGACTCCCTCGCCGGGGTCTCCGCGTGCGCCGCGGCCGGGATGAGCCTCGGCCTGCACAAGCTGCTCAGGGTCTCCCCCAAGACCGACCCCGCCGCCCCCTCCTCGCTCGCCGGGGCCTTCAGGGCTCTGTTCGGCGCCGTCGCGGTGGACTCGGGGAAGATCGACGTCGCCGGGGGCGTCTTCTGGAAGCTCCACGCCGACCAAGGATTCGCTGCTGCTGTCATGTAGATCAGCAAGTTTTTAGCTAGGGTTTGGCGTCCAGCTCTTCCCACGTCGTCTTAATTACATCTATGTGTGTTTGATGAAATGCCTGCTTTAGTTTAGATGTGATAATAGTAAACCGCTTAATTACATCTATGTGTGTTTGACGAATAGTAAACCGCTTAATTACATCTATGTGTGTTTGACGAAATGCCTGCTTTCGTTACATCTATGTGTGTTTGATGAAATGTCTGCTTTAGTTTTGATGTGATAATAGTAAACCACTTAATTACATCTATGTGTGTTTTATGAAATGCCTGCTTTCGTTTAGATGTGATAACAGTAAACAACTTAATTACATCTATGTGTGTTTGATGAAATGCCTGCTTTCGTTTAGATGTGATAATAGTATATGTAGTACATAATTAAGTTCATGTAGTATATGTAGAAAAAACATTTTTCTAGGGGTGAGCATTATTCGGTTTTGAACCGAAAACCGGACCGAATCGAACCGAATAAGAGATTCGGTTCGGTTTTAAAAAAAATCGGTTCGGTTTCGGTTTTGAAAATACTAAATTTTCTTATTCGGTTTCGGTTTTGAGTTTCGGTTTCGGTCCAAAACCGAAAACCGAATAAGAAATTTTAGTTTTTATATATATATATATATATATATATATTATAGTTATATACTATATATATTAATTATAGGTATATATTATATATATATATATAGTATATACCTATATATATATATATATATATATATATATATATATATACTATAGGTATATAATAAATATATCTAGGTATATTTAGTTATTATATATATATTAACAAAAAAAACACAAATAAACCCAAAAACCGAATAAACCGAATAAACCGAAAATCGAACCGATTTAATTCGGTTCGGTTCGGTTATTGACCAATTCGGTTCGGTTTCGGTTTTGCTTATTCGGTTTCGGTCCAATTCGGTTTTCGGTTATTCGGTTCGGTTGGAACCGAATACTCACCCCTACATTTTTCTCTCTTTACCCCTCATAATTAGTAGGGATTTCATTTTCCCTCCCTATTGACCAATGTTTTAAAAATCGGACCGATGATTGAACCGATTTTTTTTTGTATAGGTCGGACCGTATTCAACCGGGTTCAACCGGAGTTCAATTAGACTTGGTTTGGTTTGGTTCAAATAGATAACATATCCACATTTACTTCTTGGGTTGGTTCTTAGCATGTTTGGTTTGGTTTAATGTACAACTATAAGGTCTCTCAAAACCAAATCAAGAACCAAATGGTCCAAATTTCACACAATAATTTTTATTGAGTTTTTTTTTTTTTTTAAAACCAAAATTTTCGGTTCAATTGCGAACTGGTTCGGGCGGTTCACTGATTAAACCCGGTTCTGGGAAAAAATCGATGGTTTTTCAAAAAACTCTGGTTCACATTAGATCGAACCGAATTTTTTGTCAAGACCGGTCGGACCGCCATCCGGTCCGGTTCTAGCAACACTGCTATTGACTCTCTCTCTCTCTCCCTATTGATTCTCTCTCATCTCCTTCTCTTCTCGATTTTTTTTTCCAATTTGTCTTGATTTTCTTTCTAAATTTCTCATCAACCACCCAAACAAAAAAAGATTTTCTTTTTATTTCTCCACTTTTCTCACAAAGCAAACACAATCATATAGAATAAAAAGAAAACAGAAACATTATGAAAAGTATGTCCGTTATGTGTATTATATGTAGGCTTCTGAAGATCAAAAGGAAGATTATTTAGATAATTTCAAGGGAAAGAGATTCGTATGCTTTCTTTTAGCAACCTAGTGACCCTATATTTATACTAGCAAGCTAGGGGAGGTGAGGTAGATGATGTTCATGTCTTATGCTCACAGCCGACTCCAAGGCGAACTAGATATAGACTCAAGTCCCCAAAATTTACAAAGGTTTCCTAATTTTACATAGGTTCCAAAATTTACAAAGGTCACCTTAATTTTACAGACCCAAGAAATTTATAAAGGGCCCGCTAAATTTTACAAAGGCATCCAAAAAACTTACGAAGATCCAAAATTTTCACATATTTTCACATATGACCTCCATTTTTTAGGATCCCTATTTTTGCCAGAGTCAGCCCTGCTTAGTCACGTCCAAGATTTTTTACCCCACTGAGGCAGATCTGTATAACTCTTCATGGATCGAAGCATCCAGAATCCTCCAGAATGTGGTGGATCCCCATGACTTTTTAGATGTTCTAGAGTCTTTCTTAGAAAATATCTAGGACCTAGGATAATCGCTGGATACGCTGAGGTTCATGTAAGTCCTTTGAGCCGTATAAATAAGTGGGAGGCTCATTTGCTTCTCACAACCTAAGAAGTTGTAAACTCTATCTAGTATAGTGAAGTTTTTAATCTTCCAATCTTCTCTCTTTTGCTCAACATTGTTCTCATTTTCACTTAGCGATCTAGCTAAGTGTTTTGTTAAGGCTGGCATGGCATGAATGTTTGAGTATAAAGTTTATGTGCATATTGGTTGAAATGTAGGCAAAAATACTAAGTCTGTGATATTAGACTTAAACCTTATTCTTAATAAGAAAGTCATTCCTATATTGAGTTCTATTACCATATATTCAGATGTAGATGATAAGAAGGTGCGACTTTATGAGAACTAAATAGCTATTAGTCATTGAACATTAGACTAGCAATCGAACAGACACTAATAGAGCACTCTTCATAAACTTCTTTAAGTTTAGAAGCTTCACCAGTCTAGAAGTAAAAAAAAGTACCCAAGTTTTTGATAGAGACACGTTCAGTAGAGAGAGCTTAAAAAACCCCGTGGTTTCTCTCTCAAATACAACAGACTATATCCATAATGACACAATCACTTCACATGTTTCTTTTCAGCTGAATAACATGAATCTTTTAATACTTTTCAAGAAATTAAAAAAAAAATTGAGTAGAACAAGTAGTCCTAACCACTTCATATACATGACTTACGAATCCTTCCAAAAAAAAAGAAGAAGAAGCAACCGAAATAACGGCCCAAAACCCAACCCAATCCGGGCTCCCAAGTAACCAACACCAAATTCGGACCAAAACAGGCCAAAGCCCAGACCGACCTAGAATTTCGTTAGAATTTTGGGTTCCAGTAAGCCCAAGCTTCCGGAGTTGCTGATGACTATCTTCTCGATACACATGTCTTGTGATTAGGTACTTGTTGGTGTTTTGCCTTTTGTCTAGGAATGATAGTTCCACATCAGCTATACGAAATGGTGAGTATCTCAATATAATGCTTTGTTTGTGTTGAGGTATGCACATGAGGTGTGGTAGGGCATAAGTGGGTGCCATGTGGGAGTATTTTCCTAAAAGGAAAAAAAAATGATTAATTCCAACAAGTAAGCAAGTTATTTTTTGTGTTCGGACACGGACTCCAAGATGCCTCATGAGCATGCACGGGCGTGTTCGGAGGGTAGGCGTGGACTGGCACATGACTATGCTGATTGTTGAATGATCTAAAATATCAAACTCTATTTTTGAGTATTGGTATTTTAGTCCCACATCGGATTAAAAAAAGTGAAGTCTCACTCCACTCTACAAATAGAGCCCCCTAGCCTCTTTTGTAAGATGTACCAAAGTAGAAAGCATAGGGAGCCCGTTGAATCCAAGGAGCCCGTTCAAGTCACAAAAAGTTGACTAACGAGCGTTCTAGAAATTCTTTGAAAAATTACTGGTTCTGGAAGCATATCGCATAAAGGTGAATCTTGTTTTGAGCAAAGATGATTTTCATCACCCCAGCATGGCTGTGAAATCTTCGATATCTTCTTCTTCATCTTGGTGGGATGCAGGATATTTTGGAGAGCAAACTTGTTTGTCGGAATCTCTAAAATTCTAAAACTCAATTCAGGTACTTTTGGAGAGCGAACTCGTTCGCCGGAATCTCCAAAGTACTGAAATTCAGTTCGAAAAATTAGGAGAGCAAACTTGTTTGTAGGAAATCTCCGAAATTTCAACTTAAGAAAATTAGGGGAGGAAACTTGTTTGCAGGAAGTTTCCGAAATCTTGTAAGATCAGAATAGAAAGCAAAATTTATTTGGCAAGAGGTCTCTTAAATTCTGATCGTTCTTCTATCTAGATCTGTTTTTGGAATAACATTACTTGTATCATACCTTCCGTAGTTACATATACTTTGTTCTTATTTTTTATTTCTTGATATTGTAGCCTAGTATTTGTTGACTCATATTTTGAGTCTATTTGAGTATATATGATAGTGTACTGCAGACCATAAAACATGTTGCTTATTCATGATATTCGTTTCTTGTGGATTGAGACAAATATATTTTATGTGTTATTTAGATAGTTTGACCATATTTTCTGCATCTTATACGTACTCGATGCTGGATTAGAGTCATCTTGATACATAGCTGCTATTGCCACGTGGCTTGGTCCCACGTATTTTGGGATGATGCATGACAGATTTATTAAAGATGGCTAATCGAAACTTGTGAAAGATACATGTTCGAAGTGATTTCGAAGGATAACCAATGTTGCTGAAAGCTAACACTATATCTTCCAAAATCCATGAGTGGCCCTCAAGTTCATGAATTTTTTTTCGAATACAAACTTCTGTAGTCCATCACTAATGAGAATAATTTCAATAGTAGAAGTGATATATTGATATGGGTGAGCATTAGGTCGGTTCGGTTCAAACTGAACCGACTTTTAGAAAACCAAACAGAATCAAACGTATTTCAAAATCGATCGGACCGAACAAACTTTACACAAACCGAACTCAATCGTATTAAATTTTGGTTCGATTCAATTTTTTTTGTAGAATGTTTAACATAAGAGTCTAGTAGCATGCCCAGAAGAGTTATTATTATGATGAACATTAGTGGTATATTTGGTAACATGTTCATAAGTAATATAATAACATCATATTTAACATCCTGAACTGTAACGTGCCAGTCCCAAAGTACGTAGAACCAGGATACGGTACATGCTAACAACACTTCACCAATGAGCCAAATATCAAAGCAAGTCCATTAGCGAAATGCTTAAGCTGTAAATCATGACAACAACCAGAATAATAACACAGGTCACAGGTCACAGGTCACAGCTAATCTCATCCATACAGAATAATAAGACACAAGATATCAAGTCTAATAAAATAATACTAACAAAAGGTCTGTCCAACATGAAATAAAAATAATAACTGTGCGGATAAGACATCCCGAAACCACATCAAAAGGAAATAAAAATAATCATCAGCTACAAGTCTGTGAAATAAAAAGAAAAAGAGTATCAAGTCTAAAATAAAGAGACATGTCTCAAGAGAAGTACTCGGCCACTATCTCGTCCTTCTGCGAAGGTACTTCTCCTATCTCAACTCCAGAACCGTAAATCTCCGAGTAGTTCTCATCTTTAACTAAGCTGGAGAGATCACCAGGTCCTCAGGGAACTAACAAGACACATATAACATGCGTACTATAACAGTATATGACATGCAAGAAAAATAGCAAATGGTACAAGAAAACAATATGAGACTAAGAAATAAGTGTAAGTGGCATGCCGTCAAGGATAATGCTATCAAGCGTGACTATAAGTAAATCGGGGTAATCGCAGCCCGATGGATGCTCACAGTCCTATAGTCAGTAGGTCGATGGGGACACCCTAACTATAGTAAGGCTCATTCGCACTCGACGGGAGCTCACGAACGAGGTGGTCAGGTATAGTCAACGTCTAATAACATGTTAGAGTCAAGTTAAAACAATCACGATCATATCAAGTAAATCAAGTACAAATAATCGGATCAAGTCAAGGTCAAGTCCAAGTAATGAAATCAGGTCAACACACTAGACAAGAAGGTCTAAACTAGCATAGTGAAACATGGATCCAATAGATAATATGAAGAAAAAAACATGTAGCATGTGAGGAAACAGGTAAAAGAATATCATGAACATGTACAAGAATCATGTGACAATATAAGAAAGAATAAATATGAACAAGAATGATAGAAAATAAACATGTATAATACTGTATAAGTTTGGCAAGGTATACTTGCCTCGTGTAGAATCGTCCACGTCCAAATAAACCACTAGTCAATCAAAGAGCCACGAAAACTGAACTTCTGCAAACGTCTCCGAATGCTGAAACAGTCATCACCAATGTTCTTGTGATAAAAAAAATATGTAAGTTTGACTACCAAAAAGTCCAATTTTGAATACATGGGCAAAATGATAATTTTGGGCCAAAATAATGTCCGCCGTTGGACCCGCTTTGCACCAAAAAATGTGCCAGAACCTATGGTTGTCACTACCACATTTTAGCTTGAGAGTATTTTGGTCATTTGGTAAATTTTTGATTTTATTTTAATTTAGTGAATTGGTGATTCTATCTTTGACTTTGACTAATTGAGACTTTGCAGACTGACCTAGAAGTTGACCCTAACTATGGTGACTTGGTTAGCATGTGTGACCCTAGTCTAACTTAAGTCAACCTCATTTTAGTCACTTAGAATGTAGTTTCAATAGGAGGATTAATAAATAGGTGCAATGATTATGACTTATGATTTTGATTTCATGACTTATGAGACTTAGCCCATGGCCCATAACTTGAAACCCTAACCCTATCCCAAGCCATTAGTGGCCGGCTACACATAGGAAACCCCCCTATACCTTTCCACTTGTTCTTGCCTCTTTTGTGCTCAACCAACTTTTAGAAGGAAAGGTAAATCCCTAACTTCCCAAATTTCTATTAAATCCATTTTAAATCCTTTTTCACCCAAATCTTTTGCAATAGTTTCTAATCACCCTCTATTTGATGTTCATGGAGAGTGATTTCAGTTTTTGTGCAATTTGGAGGATTTGGCTAGCAATGGGAACCGTTTAATTTGGGACTTTTTCTTGATCCTTGCAACCTATAGGTAAACCCTTTCAAATTATTATTTAATTCAATTTTTCTTGCATGGTAGCCTAGATCTAGGTGTTCCCTAGCTGTAATGAAGGTTTGGTGTCATTTGCATTTGGTTTCGTGTCGGTATCGGACACATCCACTTTCTAGTCTAGGTGTTTGATGTAATGCCCCAAAGGGTTTTAGTTTATTGTTTTTAGAAAGTAATTGAATAGGAATGTAGATTAATATGTGTAATTTAATTCCCAACTCGACTGAGTTATTTTTGACACGATTCGTGTTGGTTTTGGACACGGGAACCCACTGCACGAGACACCACACACGTGTCCTGCTGCCCGATGTGTCATGTGCACTGTACACGACACTTGGACACGTGCCACTTGACACAGAGGTGGGGGCAGTGTTTGATACGACTCCCCTAAAACCTCGTAGCGTGTCGTGTCATGTCGAGAGAGGAATCGCGAGTGCACTGATTTTGTACTGTACTGCTTCAGGCGGATTTTTGGCTCTGATACACACGTTTTGACACGACACGGGGACTCGGGGACACAGTGCAGGGCGACACGAATGTAGCCCTATGTGGGGCAAACATGTGGGCACGAGCACGAGTCGTGTCGTGCCCTGTGTCGCGTGCACGAGGCTATGTCCTCGCTGCACGAGGTTGCCTGTGCAGTATTTTGACACTGTGTAATTTTATGTTTTGACACCTTGTGTCCTGAGTTTTTGGACACGAATGTATCCCTGTAATGACCCGCTCCGTCCTAGCGGAACGCCGATTCAAACGGCAAGTGCAACGACTCAAAAGAGTCGTCGACCCGAAGAGTTGGCATCGACCTGATGAAGAATCGATGCAAGGCTTACATTAGCTCGTCAAGATGAATCCAGACTTAGACTTTCAAAGGCACGCTCGGAGTATCGCTCGGCCGACGCGATCATCGCTAAGGTGGGTGGCTCCGATGAACCCGTCTTTGCTTAGCCTAGACACATAACAATGCGGACACTATTTCTAGAATCGCTAGGCGATAACACCGCGCATGCTAATAAATGACTCAACGCACCTAGCTAAGGGAATAATCCCATCTTGTATGCTTGTATAGAATATGGAAAAGAAAATGGAAAAATGTGAGAACTCTCACTCCGCGCTCTACGCTGGTGCTAAGGCACAAGCTTACATTCAAGTTTCCTATGCGATCAATAATGAAACAATAAACGGTTTACAACAAAGAAACAGAAGACTATCGACATAGTCGTTTCGAGTAGAATATAGCAACATTGGAAGACTTCGGAACCGATGGGTCGCCAAGGCGACTCCCGCACGGGTAGTTGCATAATGAATGAATGAATGAATAAGTGAATGAATAAATGAATGAATGAATGAATAAGTGAATGAATGAATGAATGTACGAACAAATGAAAGAAAGAAATGAAAGAGTGAATAAAAGATAAGAAAATAAAGAATGATTAGCGACAGGTATGACGGGCACGTGCAACGGGGCTCGCTACCCGCGCTGCATGGACGCCAACCTGGTCGATAACGCATTATGGCTTAGAGACAGCCTATGGTTCAAAGACAGCCATTAAGTTAAATGACAGGTCAATACGAAATGGTCGTGGACAAACGGCACGGGCGATGGGGAGAATACCGTGGCCGTAATGAAGAAGGATTCCGCGGCACGAACGATGGGAGGGGGGGTATATCGTGGCCGACCTAGGCGGAATCAAAACATGGGGCTTACGGGCTGCTTTGAGTGGGGGCTCGGCCACTCAAGGAGACATAAGGCCAGGCATTTGAAGAGACTATCAAGGTGTACCAGCCATCACGCTTCGATAGGTGAGAATGCCAAAGAGAATATGTCCAAAATGGCTTGTGATGCCAGCGACCCGTGCATGTAGATTAAGTGGGTTATGCTGGTGGCAATCCACGTGCAAGTCCTTGCATTAAAACAAGTAGTCTAAGTTAACTAAATGAAGTCCCTTCTGAACACGCTTAAAATATAACACACCAAATGATAAAGAGTTCTTCATGCTAATGAGTTAGAGAACGTGCCTATGGCGTGCTAGAACCTGAGGCAGGGACATGCACTTGTCATTGAAAGTTTATATTGAATTGTTGACAAACTTGGTTTACTTTGGACAGAGAAGGCCGGATGGTAAGTATGGGTAAGTCGTGCATGCATTTCCATGCACACACTTGAACGCGGCAACACAGGATAGGTGTCACACCCCGCTCCCGTAGGAGCGATCGTCTTCGCTAATACGTGATGCCGCACGAGCCTAGATTGCGCTCGTACAAGGCAGGTTCCATAACGGCCGATTACAGCGGCGGCGTCGGGGTCGTCGCACAGAAGTCCCAAGCAGATACATTGAATATGCAGCAAAAATTTAGAACAAACAAACATGAACACAAGTCATTCAAAAGAAGCTTTTTATTGATATTGAATACAAGATTACATTTGTGGGCACAAGGCCGAATTACAAATCTCTCGTGCTCACTTTTCTCTCATTTACAATTCACTCTGCTCTCTCTCATCTCTCGATACAATGTTTAATGTCAGCGGAAGCTTCAGAAGGCGATGTCCATACATTATGTCCTGTATAAGTCTTCAATCCACGCAGCCGCACGCTTCGAATCGCCAAGGAACTCCGTGCCTCGACGCATCCAAGCGAGCCCCGCGCCACGAGCTTCTACCTGTGCCTGCACATGAACACTGTGTGGGTGTCAGTACTCAACTGTACTGGTGGAGTGAGCTTCTCGCCCACCCATACAAAACCGACACGTTCATTTACTTTGTGCAGCTTAAACCCTTTCGATTGTCTTTCTAGTCTTGCCTTAGGATCAGTTTTCAGACTTAACGTCTAACCAACTCGACGTGCAACGACATAGTCGTGCTACAATACCAACGTGTATTTCGATCGAGGCAGTGCCTCATCGTGCATGAACTTGACCAAACTTGAACTCGGGACGGCAGGGTCGTGCCATACTCTATTCGGGACCTTAACGTATTCAAGACTGTGCTTTGCCAAGGAGCAACTTATGTGGACTCGGCCGTGCCAAGACTTCCGCTTAAACTCAAGTTCACTAGGCCAATTCTCGTGCCAACGATTCAAATGCCAAAGACGACAACGGGACGACTCGTACAGGTCGTGCCTCTAGACCTTGCTTTGACTTGTTCGTGCTTCAAGATTGAGGCCGCGCCTCGCAACATATCAAGACTTATCATGCTACCGCCTTGCGGCCTTACTGATCGACTCATTTGCTAACTTAGACAAGACTTGTGAAACATAGTGTTGATTCTATGAATATCCCGATGCCATCTATCGTGCCAAGCACGGTGCCTATGCTGCAGCCTATTCTTAGGCCCAGACCTTGTGTTACCGACTAGACCTGCATTCAAGCTCTAGACCCAAATCCAAAGGCATACACGCGGTGTGCCGCTATCTTGGACTGGCTCGTGGGATATCGGTCTCGTCCCTACACGGGTAGCTAGCCCGGAGGCGCCGAAGTCTCCCATGCGGTTATCCAGCATCCTACTTTGAGCCACACTCGCTTCCCCCGGGCCGAATGATCCCGGTGCCCCGGCTATCATTCGAGAAGACTACACCTTGTCGACAAGTTGTCCAATGACCATGCAAGTCTCAACTCGATCTAACCAATCCTTTCTTAACATGACCATGCATTCCTTCTTTCTTTCGAAACTTAACGAGAATTCCAAGCCGCGGGACCGATCTCGTGTACCGGACTTATCAAGACTTAGCGAGACTTCCAAGCCGTGGAAACGATCTCGTGTGCGGGACATATCAAGACTTAGCGAGACTTCCAAGTAGCAGGACCGATCTCGGCGACAACCAGTCGCGTGGACTTCCTTTGATCGTGGCATACTCTTTACTAGATCCAACATAGCTCGTGCCTTAGATAGATCTGGTTCTATAGGCGACACTATCGCTCAAGTCATATACTTATACAACGAGCCTTGTTCTCAAGGGACTACGCGACTTGACAACCACAGATAGAGCAGGACAGTGCTAAAATTGGCTTCGATATCCCAACACAACACTTGTCTTAACTTATTAGGCAACGACTCGACGAGCAAGGGCTACGCCGAGCTACGCATCGAGGGAACGTGCTATGCACGGGGTCGACTTAAACTACCAAGTTCTCGGGTGCCTAGACTTAAGTCAACAAGCCGTGCAAGACGACTCAACTTGCGGGACGTACGAAGGCTATGCCAAGCCTTGCGGGACAGGACCGTGCATGCTTTATTAAGCATTCATGCGGACGACGCCTATGACTTAGGCTGATTCGAATGTTGGGGCAAACGACGGGACCGTGCATGCTTTACCAAGCATTCACGCAGGCGACGCCTATGACTTAGGCTATTTCAAGTGTCGGGGCAACTTAACAACTTAAGCCAACGTCCTTCTCCCAAGCCACAGGATCGAAGGATCGAGTGTCATTTGAAAGCACGCTGAGCCGACTTCTATGTTGACCGTGGGACCATTTTCCATGTTCTAGGACATTTCGACCCGACGGGATTATTCCCTTAGCTATGTGCGTTCGTAGCTTTTATATTAGCCTACTCGTGCAAGTTGAAAACATTGCGAGTTATTATGTGAAGGCTAAGATGAGGCAAGTTCACCGAAACTACCCCACCTGTGCGAGGATTCGCCTCGGACGAGCGAGCCTTCGAGTAGCCGTTGCAAGGCTAAGTTCCAACGCCGTCGGCGTTTCGATTCCTCCGATTGACTTTGCGGGACGGGACACTACAACATACACCACTCAGAACAAGTCTCGTCCTCGAGACTTTCCTGAAGGCAAGCCATCCTACCATTTCTATGGCCAAGACTTAATCGTACACTCCGCTTATGCGTTTCCTCAATTCCGAGCCACGCTCGTACTATTATCAATCCTTTCGTTAACATGATTTCAAGATCTCTACACACTCCCATCTTTCAAGTCTTGCTTGAACTCATTGTATCACTTGGCTGGATCGTGCACGCATTCCAAGCGTCCCCAAAATACATGTATTCAGCCAAGCCGCATGATAAAAAATTTGTCATTCTCACTCGAGTCGCCTCGTGCACATACCCAAGCGTCCCTGAAATATATGCATGTCAGCCGAGTCTCGTGAGCAGGGTTTCCTACGTTCGTGATTCATGCTATCCATTCAAACCAATCCTTAAGATCAATATTTCGATTAATAACTCATGAAACAGGGCGTCTCGCCTAACCGCTAGGCCAATCTTTTCGAGGCTCAGTCAATGTCAGGATTGGAATCATAGTTCCCCAACAATAATGCCAACACTGACCCCAATCCTAGGGTCAAACCAATTCGATCATACGAGGTTTTCTACCCAAGCTCGCGTCACTCAGATTTATAAACATCGAGCATGTTCACCTATTCGTATCAATACATTCGTTGCGCGTATTCGAATCCATTCAAATCACCAATTCTAACCAATTCATGTATTCGATCACGAGGTCATCTAGCTCGACAATACGTTGTGCCCCAATCTTATGCGAGTCCGATTACCCACGGCGGTTCATGAATATCACTATGCAACGCTCCCGCGGAATAATCATTCTCATCGGGGCGTAACTCTTGTTTGAGTCTAGACTCGTTCATTCTCAATACGCGGATTGGACCTATGCAATCCTCAAATTCGATCGTCAAGCACGCTAGGTCATTCTCGAGTCTACCTTCGCGTCAAACCACAAGTCGAAGCAATCAAATTGCCACGCCATCCAAGTTCAATCACTCCGGCTGTATGAATCACCATACCAGCGCTCACGCGGAGTGATCTCTCAAATTGGCGCGATGCATGTGCGAGGCTGGAGTTACGCTCGCAAAAGACAAGAATGTCGAAGTTGTGGTTATCGACGAAGCAAATCCAAACGTTTCATTTTTTCATCCAAGCCAAGATCACCGTTTGATAGTCTGTTTGTCATCCGTTCAACTAGAAAAATCCTCGAGCCAAGTTTATCTTTTCCTCGATACATTTTAATATCTCGAGTATAGCATCCATCGGAACAATGACATTTGCACGATCGTCATTCGCCGAGTCAGAGTACCCCCGAGTTATCGTATATCAATCTTTGATACGCCTCAATACCATCGACGATATGCATAACCTGACGATCTTCCTTTGCAACCAATTTCGAGTCGTACGACTGATGCTATTGTCCGAACTGGATATACCACCATTCCTCGATATTCAAGATCAAATTCAGTCACTCTTCCTCAAGCTCGTTTCAAGATCGTTGTTCAAAACTCAAGTCACATTTCATTTGAATCAATCTGAAATCGTACGTGCGATCCTCTAAGTTTCCTCGATCAAGACCATTCATTTTCATTCATCGTTTCGAATCATTTTCTAACTCGCGTTGCTCATTCACAAGTTGTCCGAACGACATCTCGTTCGGGACACACGATGTCACGATCAACTAAGCGTGACGCATTCTAAGGCTTTGCGCGATCGCATCGCCTCGCCGACATACTCGTTGTTACTCGTAATCCTCGATTTTGCTCGAATGATTTCCAAGAAAAATCCATACACCACTCGGATTCGAGCCATACGATCTAGTCCTCAATCACGTTCGCGTCATTTGCTAAGACATCCTTTAGATTCGTTCGACGAATCTCTAGCGTAATCGCTCACGTCGCAAAGACGTACTAAGTTGTTCACACTATTTCCTCGAAATCCAAGTCAATCCTCCGTGTACGCCTAAGCGTTAACTCGATAGCATTCCTATCGATAGACACTCTAAGTGCAGCTTCGCTCTCGACCGAGCGGTACTTGATATCGCTCGTAACTCGTTTGCACCAAAAGTCGAGGTGCGCGATACGCGATGCAACTTAGCCAAAAGGCCGTACGTATGGTTATCCCGTGCGGACTATATTCGAGTTTGCACGCTCAATTGCTAGGGTTAACGCATGACTAGTTAGGCACGTACGCGACATGTTAACTTAGCATGTGTTTTCTATCGAATCATGTTTAACATTGTTCGGCACAAAGGCCGTCGCCTATCGATGCGTTCGATTGAACACTTGTATGAGCTTTTGAAAATATTTAGACTTATTGTATGGAAATGCCGAAGGACAATCGAGAGAGAGCGCACACTTATTTTCCAACCACGAGCTTTCAAAACTAAGAAATTCGACGTGAAGTCCAAGGACGTAAAGCCGTGCTCTGATACCATTATGTCACGCCCCGCTCCCGTAGGAGCGATCGTCTTCGCTAATACGTGATGCCGCACGAGCCTAGATTGCGCTCGTACAAGGCAGGTTCCATAACGGCCGATTACAGCGGCGGCGACGGGGTCGTCACACAGAAGTCCCAAGCAGATACATTGAATATGCAGCAGAAATTTAGAACAAACACACGTGAACACAAGTCATTCAAAAGAAGCTTTTTGTTGATATTGAATACAAGATTACATTTGTGGGCGCAAGGCCAAATTATAAATCTCTCGTGCTCACTTTTCTCTCATTTACAATTCACTTTGCTCTCTCTCATCTCTCGATACAATGTTTAATGTCAACGGAAGCTTCGAAAGGCGATGTCCATACATTATGTCCTGTATAAGTCTTCAATCCACGTGGCCGCACGCTTCGAATCGCCAAGGAACTCCGTGCCTCGACGCATCCAAGTGAGCCCCGCGCCACGAGCTTCTACCTGTGCCTGCACATGAACACTGTGTGGGTGTCAGTACTCAACTGTACTGGTGGAGTGAGCTTCTCGCCCACCCATAGAAAACCGACACGTTCATTTACTTTGTGCAGCTTAAACCCTTTCGATTGTCTTTCTAGTCTTGCCTTAGGATCAGTTTTCAGACTTGACGTCTAACCAACTCGACGTGCAACGACATGGTCGTGCTACAATACCAACGTGTATTTCGATCGAGGCAGTGCCTCATCGTGCATGAACTTGACCAAACTTGAACTCGGGACGGCAGGGTCGTGCCATACTCTATTCGGGACCTTAACGTATTCAAGACTGTGCTTTGCCAAGGAGCAACTTATGTGGACTCGGCCGTGCCAAGACTTCCGCTTAAACTCGAGCGTACATATTTTTGAAAATATTATTTTTCTATTTTTGAAGTTTCAAAATAATATACATAATAATTATTTTGTTATCATTCCAATTATTTCCAAGTTTGTTATTTTGTTTATAAAGCCTTACATTTTCGCAATTATTAATAATAAATAATATTTTTATTTGTATGCTAGAAAAGCATAATTATAAGAACATTATTTGTGCATACATATATATATTTATAATTATTTATTGGTTTATTTTAAATATTAATGTAATTTTCGAAATTAATATTATTAGTATTTTTGGAAAGCATATTTTTATTTATTGTGGAGATTTAAATATTGATTTGAAATTATGTATTTATTTAAATAGTTAAAAATTCAAAATTTGATTTATTTGATTGATTTTAAACTAAAGGAATATAATTTAAATAGGATTGTAATTGGATTTGGATTTGATTTGATTGGCTTTATATCTATTTAATTATCTACTTTGGGTTTTAAATAGATCCTAATCCTATCCTAATGGGAATTCTTACATCCTATAAATAGGCAGGTACTTCTCCATTATTTTTCTCCACAAATTCTTTCACAAAAATTCCACAAAGTGTACGTGCCTCGTGTCGGTGTTCCATCCATCCTCGTGTCAGCCGTGACGGCCTCGGGTCCGACCCCGGTGACTCTCTTATTCCATTCCTTATACATGTACAATTGTCTTCGTGTCGACACTCCGACACAATATATCAAATCCTAAAATTTTTAACCCTAAACCTAACCACCTCTCTACTCCCTGACTTTCCTGCAGCCACTCCGACCTCGCCACCACGGCCAGCCCATGCGAGCCCCGAACCACCCTCGTCCCGCATCCAGCCACCAGCAACCCACGCCCAGCCGTCACCATCTCCACCGTCAGCCACCACGTTCACCACCACCCAACACCACCCGGCCACCGCTACCACCCACAGCCCAACCCCAGAACCACCACCGCCTGTTCCCTGCCACCACCGTCACCGTCGACCCACGCCCGGCGTGGATCTCACCGCCGCGTCGCCCGATCTCCCCGCTCACTCTCTCTCTCAGCCCGTCTCTGCCGGCCTCTCCACCGAAACCCCGTTCCGTCGACTTCGCCTCCTGCCCCGACCCTCCGCTCGCCGACCCGCCACCGTGCCCAGCCGACCCTCCTACTTCCTCATCTGTCGAGCGCCGCCCTTCCGACCACACCGCCCCACTCCGCCGGAGCTCCGCCGCCTTTCTCCCCAAACTTTCCTCCATCTTCCCCATCTCGATCTCAGCCGTTCCCCAAATTCTTTTTCCTCTTTCTCTCTCCCCTTTCTCCATTTTAATGGACAGCAGCAGTCAGTCGAATGCTGCAATTGTTTTTAATTTTTATTTTCTATTTTATTTTGTAATTCTTTTTTTTATTTATTTGTTTTATTGTTTGTTGCTGTTTGTTTTTGACTTGTTTTCTTCTCTTATCATTATCATTATTATTAATTTTATTCTCATTATTATTATTATTATTAAATTATTATTATTAAATTATTATTAGTATTAGATAATGGTTTATTTTATTGATTATTAGTATAAACAGTTTAAGACTAGTAAACTATGATTTGTGTTATTAGTTTTTTTTTAGACTATATGTGTATCATGGATATTTTTATGATTTAAATAATATAGTTACTAAATAAAATATATAGGCTAAATATTTTCCAAATTTTATATGATTAAAATGTTGGCTCTTCCATATGTTTATTTCTGGTCTAGAAGTCCTGAAATTTCTAGTATTATTTTAAAATATTTTTCTAATAAAGTAGTTTTCATCAAATATCATATTTTGACAAACTTAAAAAGTTTTTGCAAATTAATTCTTATGTTTTTAATTATTTATCTAAAACAAAAACTATTTTTACTAATACATATTTTTTTAAGGATTATAAATTGTTTTCAAAAATCGTATACATATTATTTATCTAATTTCCTTCGAATATCCTCTTGTCTATGACGCATCCCATCTTCCTATTTCCTTACCAATTCTATACTACCATATGTCAATCCTAGCCAATTTGACCGTTCTGGACCCAATGGAACTGTCCGTGCCACCATCAGAGGTCTCCATGCATAGTTGTTGTACCGAAGTCGCAGTTCGTGCCACCTTGATCATTGCAGTACATCTCGCACCACCCTCAGGCAAGACACCTTGCCATTCACTGTTTAATTATTTTAGCTCATATTTCATGCATTATTTATTTTCTTTATGCAAAATAAACTGTGATACATGGCATAACTGTTAGAACTTACTGTTCATTTATATTTCCTGCTGTGTATTATTTTTCTTACAAATTAAACCTAGATTTAAGGAACCACCTTGTGTGTTGCATTCATTGGCCTTGACACGTTGTAAACACGAAGTTGTGTGTCACATGTAGGACACGGAAGTGCGTGATTGGCTGGCCACCAGTACGTACAAGCCGTGCGATAGGAATAACCGATAATAGAGGTTGCATGCTTAGTTTGACTTAGCGGTTATAGAGGTTTACTGTTGTGGATACAACAGAGTAGGCATTGGGCGGGGAGGACAATTCCTTAGCGTATGGACTTCGATGCACTTCCCTTGTGACCCGGACTCTCCGCTGGAGATACGGGGTTGATGACCCATGATTACTGACGGCCACTAACGATTCTGCGGAACGTCATGCTCTTACTGATGGGGCCTCTGGTGTCCAAGGGGGGACTATGCCGATCCTATTTAGCCAGGGTCCATGCGCAGGAAGGGTTGTTCTTAACTACATCTCACTTAGAACGGTTAGGCACCTTTATCCGTTAGGTATGAGTACTTTTGGTTTGGGTACTTGTATCTGACCGTGGCTTGGAACAATAACTTGTCGCAAATTAGTTCGTCACATCTTGTCCTTGTTTGGTTGTAGGTGTGACTTACTACTTCGATGAGAAGGTATTGAACCTTGTTGGGGTCCGGATACCATATTGGATTCATAGCATGGGAAGATACGTTACCGTGAATTAATTTACCATCTCCTGTCCTTGTTTGGTTGGGGGGATGGTACGCTCGTTCAGTAGGTGCGTATTGGAACATGTTATAATTCGATTTACTTATTTATTTGAGCAATATTTATTCAGTTTATATGTCATGATATTATGTGTCTTGTTACGTCCCTCTGAGGACCTGATTATCTCCCCAGGTGTGTGCTATTGTCTTTCGCAGGTGTTTTAGCTCTAGCCGTGGTCTTTGCTACTTCTTCGAGGATGATTGTATTTGGATCGTCTTCGCTTCGCTCGCCAAACTTATTTCTTTCTCATGTATTTTCCTTATCTTGTTGGTAGTGGATTTGTCTCCGCCCAACATATTGTATCAAGACAATTTATTCTCATTATATGACATCTTCTATTCATTTATTTTGTGTGGATGAGATTAGTTATGGTTCTACTGCATTTTTACAGCTTATGTATTCATATGAGGTTTTCATATATTGGAGTGTACTTCGTATGAATACAGCTGGCATGTCTACGTTCCTAGTCCTACGTATTTTGGGACTGAGGCGTTACACTAGAGACATGGAGGGACTTCGTGGAGGGTTGTGTAGAGACTTCCTGTCCCAATGTGACAGGTTATTCGATTTAAACACAGGTTAGAGATGGTGTCAAGAAATCCTTGGCTGAAGGGTCCCTTGCACCAGTCAATAGAAGACTAGATCAACCTATAAACCAAGGAGTAATGACATGTATCCCTTGCCTTGCCAGTTGTACCAAGTATCAAGTTGGGGGCAAGGTTACTGATAAACCTTCATAAATCAAAGCCTTGGACATCAGCTCAGATGAAGAGACTTATAGGGAAACTTAGAACAGAACTAGTAAAAGCTATTGCCTAGATGTAGGTATTCAGGAAACACAGTGGTCAGGAAGGACCATATCTGAAAGAATGTTCCTTGACCCAAAATTGAGGCACTGGGTGATACCAAAATAAGACAGGTAAAGGTGTATGGGGCTGACACTGGTTGAAACCTAAAACCTGCTAACTTTAACTATAACTGAATGATACAGAGCCAACCTAAGGGTCTGCCTTTCCTCCACCTGAGTACATAGACCATAAAACCAGGGGATACTGCTATGAAATCTATTTACTTAAGTTCTAAGGCCTCAATGATACTTAGAGATAACCTCTGAAATGGGTTTATGTGGTATCATGGCCTGTGTATGGACTCAAGTGCCAGGTGCAGGACACAGAGTAGTAGAATAGAACTAGGATGACAGGTAGTACTTGTAGGATAACACTTGTATCCTTCCCATGGCTTTTCAGTACAGACTTAGCATTAGGGTTAGATTCCAACCTAAGGGAAAGGGGTAACATAGGCCATGCATTAGACCAATACAAAATTACTGTTTTTACACCTTCAATACTGTTTATTGATCCTTATAAATCATTAAATAGGTCTTGTGGGCTCAGACTTGGCATTGGATCTATTACAGCAGTTCGGGACATCAGGCGAGTACAGTTTATTGTTTGTTTTCATTATTGATCTTTACTATACATCAGTGATTAGTGGATAGATGTGTGATTCCAGTTTTATGATTTTATTCTTTATTGTGTCGGGAACAGTGAAGTACCAACGATGTGTGATCTGACCTTAGACCGTGTAGACCGTGTAGACCGTGATCTTTATTTTATTTACATCTTGTAGACCGTGTAGATCGTGATTATCATTTTTACTGCATTTAAACTGTGTAGATCGTGAATACTATGTTGTAGATAGTATTTCTTTATTTGTAATATATTCTGTAGACCGTATAATTGTAGACCGTGTAACTGTAGATCGTGTAACTTTAGACCGTGTAGACCGTGTCGCATAATTGTCCCGAGACCGATCACATATCAAAGGTACTTCAGTTGGTTGGTGAGTATTTTACTGTATTTTCATTTCTGTTCTTATTCAGTTTTATTGTTTTTCTTTATTTTATTTTATGATTCATATGTCTAAAAGCTAACCCCTGTTGTATAGTCATATTCATATATTTGGAACTGCACTCAGTGAATTGTACTCGTTCTATCCTGACTGGGTAACCAAACAAATTTTAGGTGAAGGCGATAAGATCGTGTGTCCAGAGGAGTATGACCCATATATGGGAGATGGCTTAGAAACGGACCTTGTTTACCAGGAGGATTATTCAGCAGCTGACCCCGCTGCTCTATCTTAGACATTTGTTAGTGCTGAGACCTTGTATTTGATTTTATGAGATGAGTTGAGACATGTAGTAGAGATTACCTTGATTTAGACTTTCTTTCATTTTGAGACAAGTCTATTTTTATTCATGGCAGCTGAGTTGGGATTTAGAATTACTTGTTTTTCTTGTGATATATTTTACTGCGTGGATTGTTCATCATATTGATACAGCATTCTACCGCCGACTCTGTGACGTAGGCTGGGCGTGTACACTGATTCTTGCCCAAATACTGGGTGCGGGTCGTGACACCTACACGGGTAGCTAGCCCGGAGGCGTCGAAGTCTCCCATGCGGTTATCCAGCATCCTACTTTGAGCCATACTCGCTTCCCCCGGGCCGAATGATCCCGGCGCCCCGGCTATCGTTCGAGAAGACTACACCTTGTCGACAAGTTGTCCAATGACCATGCAAGTCTCAACTCGATCTAACCAATCCTTCCTTAACATGACCATGCATTCCTTCTTTCTTTCGAGACATAACGAGACTCCCAAGCCGCGGGATCGATATCTTGTGCGGGACTTATCAAGACTTAGCGAGACTCCCAAGCCGCGGGAACGATCTCGTGTGCGGGACATATCAAGACTTAGCGATACTCCCAAGTAGCGAGACCGATCTCGGTGACAACCAGTCGCGTGGACTTCCTTTGATCATGGCATACTCTTTACTAGATCCAACGTAGCTCGTGTCTTAGACAGACCTGGTTCTATAGGCGACACTATCGCTCAAGTTATATACTTATACAACGAGCCTTGTTCTCAAGGGACTACGCGACTTGACAACCGCAGATAGAGCGGGACAGTGCTAGAATTGGCTTCGATAGCCCAACGCAACACTTGTCTTAACTTATTAGGCAACGACTCGACGAGCAAGGGCTACGCCGAGCTACGCATCGAGGGAACGTGCTATGCACGGGGTTGACTTAAACCCCCAAGTTCTCGGGTGCCTAGACTTAAGTCAACAAGCCGTGCAAGACGAATCAACTTGCGGGACGTGCGAAGGCTATGCCAAGCCTTGCGGGACAGGACCGTGCATGCTTTATTAAGCATTCATGCGGGCGACGCCTATGACTTAGGCTGATTCGAGTGTTGGGGCAAACGACGGGATCATGCATGCTTTACCAAGCATTCACGCAGGCGACGCCTATGACTTAGGCTATTTCAAGTGTCGGGGCAACTTAACAACTTAAGCCAACGTCCTTCTCCCAAGCCACGGGATCGAAGGATCGAGTGTCATTTGAAAGCACGCTGAGCCAACTTCAATGTTAACCGTGGGACCATTTTCCATGTTCTAGGACATTTCGACCCGACGGGATTATTCCCTTAGCTATGTGCGTTCGTAGCTTTTATATTAGCCTACTCGTGCAAGTTGAAAACATTACGAGTTATTATGTGAAGGCTAAGATGAGGCAAGTTAACCGAAACTATCCCACCTGTGCGAGGAGTCGCCTCGGATGAGCGAGCCTTCGAGTAGCCGTTGCAAGGCTAAGTTCCAACGCCGTCGGCGTTTCGATTCCTCCGATTGACTTTGTGGGACGGGGCACTACAATAGGTTATGAAATATGCCATGAAACTAATCCTAAGACAAGATTAGAAAGACAATGAATGATAGACGGTGCACAAAAGTAAATAGAACGTGCTTGGTAATGATAGCATTGCCGGCGAGCTAGCCTCCCCACAGTGCATAACAATGTACTGATAGCCCCACAGTCTGCTTGCAGGGTGCAGGAGACGTCATCGGGTGCGGAGCTTTCCTCGAACGTGCTAAGGCGCGGAGCTATCTATGGAGCCTTGGAGCGTTGCAAGGAGTTGGAGCACCATATACAGGACATAATGTATCGGAACATCGCCATGAACCATTCCATCTTGTAAGCCACTTGGCACGCCTTTTATGTTTTGAATAGAGAGAGAGCTTGAGAGACTTGTAAACTCGGCCTAGCACCGCTTGTAAACTTCTTGAATATCAATAGAGAGTTTGAATTCGCTTCAACTTTGTTCATTTACTTTCCGCTGCAAATGGGGACACTCTGTGCGACTCTGTGGCCTAGCTCGAATCGGCCGATTTTGGGATTAGCCTTGCATGGGCGCAACCTAGACCCGTACGGCATCACGCCTTAGCGAGGACGATCGCTCCTGCGGGAGTGGGGCGTGACAATCCCCCATGACACATATTATATCCCTATATGTATGTGCATATCTTAACGATTTGAGTTTGAGTTTTCATTGATTTTGTGATTCGAATTTAGGGTTATCCCCAATATTCTGATACTAGTTCCCTGTTTGAAATTTCTGAGATTTAAATTGCATTTTTAAACTGTTTGGTTAATGATTAATTACCATGATTAGTTCATTTATGTATGTAAGGTTTATTGAACATGCTAGGTTCATGTTGGTGATGGGATTACGGGTTTTCGAGTTGATTTGGCACTGGAAATACTGAGACTGTCACTATGAACACTGTATCCTGAGAATACCTGTGTATTGTACTGTTTCTTTCCTGAGATTAACATGTTGATTTACACACACACTGGTTCATTTACACACACCACTGTCCCTACTGATTTCCTAACTCATATACACACATTGCACCCTCAAACATGCCAACTAAACTGTTATTGACACTTCACATTATTCTCATACATAGACACACATTGCACTGATTTTGAAACACACATTCACTGTCATGTTAATCCTGAGAATACCTACCTACACACTGTTATCCCTACTCACTGCTGTCTGTGCACATTACTCTAAAACTGAGATTATGTATCACCCTACACACACACATAGGTGCACATTTGTACACTGTTTTATGAAGTGTACGCTCTCTCTCATTGTGCCTTGGGATGTTCCATACAACAAGTCTAATATTTTTAAAAGCTCGTATAAGTACTCGGTTGAACGGGATCGATAGGCGAAGGCCTTTGTGCCAAACCATGACGGACTTAAGTCGGAAGAAAACTAAAATGCTAGAAGTTAGCAAACGCAAGACGCGCTTGAATAACCTTACGCTGACAATGGCGAACGAGTATACGAGACCAAAGTATAGTTCGAACGGGATGGTTATGCACGCAGCCTTTTGGCTAAGTTGTGCGGAGTATCGCGCACCTAGACCTTTTGGTGCAAACGAGTTGCGAGCGAGATCGATTATCGCTCGAATGAGAATAAGTGAGCGTGCAAACTCGAATATAGTCCGCACGGGATAGCTATGCACACGGCCTTTTGGCTAAGTTGTGCCGCGTGTCACGCACCTTGACTTTTTTTGGGTGCAATCGAGTTACGAGCGATATCAAGTACCGCTCGGTCGAGAACGAAGCTACACTTATAGTGTATATCGATAGGAACGCTATCGAGTTCACGCTTAGGTGTGCACATAAGATTGATTTGGATTTTGAGGAATAGTACGAACGACTTAGTGCGTCGATACGACGTGAACGATTACGCTAGAGATTCGTCGAACGAATCTGAAATATGTCTTAGCAAATGATGCGAACGTGATTGTGGATTAAATAGGATGGCTCGAATCCGAGTGGTGTATATGATAGCTTCGAGGAAGAATAAGAATGAGTGTCGACGACTAGTCGAGTGGCTCGAACCTTGAGTGGTGTATGGACGTCATAGAAGTTATTCGAGTGAGACTAAAGAATATACGGATAGAACGGGCATGTCGGCGAAGCGATGCGATCGCGCAAAGCCTTAGAACGCGTTACGCTTAGTTGGTCGTGACCTCGAATGTCCCGAACGAGATGTCGTTCGGATAATTTGTCAATGGGCAACGCAAGTTAGAAAATGACTCGGAACGATGAATAAAAAGATGTATGTCATGATCGAGGAAGCTAGAGGATAGCACTTGTGACTTCGGATTGGGTCAAGTGAAATATGACTTGAGTTTTGGAGAACGATATTGAAACTAGCTTGAGGAATAACGATCGAACTTGATCTTGGATTGAGTCGAATAGAATTGTGGTATATCCAGTTCGGACAATAGCATCAGTCGCACGACTCGAAATTGGTTGCAAATGAAGATCGTCATGTTACGCATATCGTCGATGGTATTGAGGCGTATCAAAGATCCATATGCGATAACTCGGGGGTACTCTGACTCGGCGAATGACGATCGTGCAAATGTCATTGTTCCGATGGATGCTATACTCGGGATATTGAAACGTGTCGAGGAAAATATAGACGTGGCTCGAGAATTTTCTAGTTGAACGAATGACGGTCAGACTATCAAACCGAGATCTTGGCTTGGATGAAAAATGAAAATGTTTGGATATGCTTCGTTGACAACCACAACGTGGACGTTCTTGTCTTATGCGAGCGCAACTTCAGCCTCGCACATGCGTCACGCCGATTAGGGCGATCACTCCGCGTGAGCGCTGGTATGGTAATTCATATAGCGGGGGTGATCGAACTTGCATGGCATGGCAAATTGGATACACCGACTTGCGGTTTGACGCGAATGTGGACTCGAGAATGACTTAGCGTGCGTGACGATTGAATTTGAGGATTGCGTTGGTCCAATCCGCGTATCGAGAATGAATTAGTCTAGACGCAAGCATGAGTTACGCCCCGATGAGAATGATTATTCTGCGGGAGCGTTGCATGGTGATTCATGAACCACCGTAGATAATCGGACTCGCGTGAGATTGGGGCGTAACATATTGTCAAAGCTAGATGAACTCGTGATCGAATACATGAATTGGTTAGAATGGATATGTGAAGTATGTCGATTTGGTGATTTAAACGGATTCGAATTCGTTGCGCTGCACGACGAACGCCTTGATTCGAATTAGGCGATCATGCTTGACGTTTAGAAATTTGAGTGACGCGAGCTCGGGTAGAAAACCCCCGTACTACCGACTTTGGTTTGACCCTAGGATTGGGGTCAGTGTTGGCATTATTTTTGGAGAACTATGATTCCAATCCTGACATTGACTTAGCCTTGAAAAATGGCCTAGCGGTTAGGCGAGACGCACCTGTTTCAATAGTTAGCAATCGAAAGATTGACATTGAGGATTGGCATGGATGGATAGTGTGAATCACGAATATAGGAATACCCCTCACGAGATTCGGCTGACATGCATATATTTCACGGACGCCGGAGTATATGCACGATGCGACTCGAGTGAGAATGATGAATTCTCTATCACGCGGTTTGGTGAATGCATATATTTTGGGGACGCCTGGAATGCGTGCACGATCTAACCAAGTGACACGTTGAATTCCAAACGAGACTTGAGGAATGGAAAGTATCAGGGATTGAGATCGTGTTAAAAGAAAGGAATGATACTAGTACGAGCGTGGCTCGGAATCAAAGAAACGTGTGAGCGGAGTGTGCGTGAACGACAACAAGATTGGCCCAAAACAAGTGAATGATATGGAATCGATATCGTGCAAGTAAAAGTTGGTATAACAAATTGAACCATTGATAGGAAGATATACTCGATGATAGTGCAATACTTGGTCTTGAATCGGACGAAAATTACTTAGACTTGGTCGACCGCGCTAAGAAGAAATCATACTAATTTCGTGGACAAGAACGCTTGAGAAGCGAATCGGGTCATCTCGATGACCGAGATAAACGAAAATGAGTTTGCCTCAGCCTACGACCCTCGCATTTGACGAATTACAACGTGCCTCATGCGACCATTTCAGTCCTATGACGGAAAAATAGCAACCAAGACGAAGAAACACTTGAATTGAATAAGTACCATCAACTCTAAAATGAATGAAAAGTTATTCCATAAAATCGACCAAACGTATGCGACACGGAACTTGGAAAGGTATCGAGTGTAGTTCGGTGCCATCGAACGATAGAGCCATTCGATAGAAATTGTCTAAGAAAAGTACACGACATGAGTTAAGGAACGATAGGATGACCTGCACTCAGGCAGTCTCGAGGACGAGACTTGTTTTGAGTGGTGTATAATGTAATGACCTGCTCCGCCCTAGCGGAACGCTGATTCAAACGACAAGTGCAACGACTCAAACGAGTCGTCGACCCGAAGAGTTGGCATCGACCTGATGAAGAATCGATGCAAGGCTTACATTGGCCCGTCAAGATGAATCCAGACTTAGACTTTCAAAGGCGTGCTCGAAGTATCGCTCGGCCGACGCGATCATCGCTAAGGTGGGTGGCTCCGATGAACCCGTCTTTGCTTAGCCTAGACACATAACAATACTGACATTATTGTTAGAATCGCTAGGCGATAACACCGTGCATGCTAATAAATGACTCAATGCACCTAGCTAAGGGAATAATCCCATCTTGTATGCTTGTATAGAATATGAAAAAGAACATAGAAAAATATGAGAACTCTCGCTCCGCGCTCTACGTTCGTGCTAAGGTACAAGCTTACATTCAAGTTTCCTATGCGATCAACAATGAAACAATAAACGGTTTACAACAAAGAAACAAAAGACTATCGACATAGTCATTCCGAGTAGAGTATAGCAACATTGGAAGACTTCAGGACCGATGGGTCGCCAAGGCGACTCCCGCACGGGGAGTTGCATAATGAATGAATTAATGAATGAATGAATGAATAAGTGAATGAATGAATAAGTGAATGAATGAATGAATGTACGAACAAGTGAAAGAAAGAAATGAAAGAGTGAATAAAAGATAAGAAAAGAAAGAATGGTTAGCGACAGGTATGACGGGCACGTGCAACGGAGCTCGCTACCTGCGCTGCATGGACGCCAACCTGGTCGATAACGTATTATGGCTCAGAGACAGCCTATGGCTCAAAGACAGCCGTTAAGTTAAATGACAGGTCAATACGAAATGGTCGTAGACAAACGGCACGGGCGATGGGAGGGAATACTGTGGCCGTAATGAAGAAGGATTCCGCGGCACGATCGATGGAGGGGGGTATATCGTGGCCGGCCTAGGCAGAATCAAAACATGGGGCTTACGGGCTGCTTTGAGTGGGGGCTCGGCCACTCAAGGAGACGTAAGGCCAGGCATTTCAAGAGACTATCAAGGTGTACCAGCCATCACGCTTCGATAGGTGAGAATGCCAAAGAGAATATGTCCAAAATGGCTTGTGATGCCAGCGATCCGTGCATGTAGATTAAGTGGGCTATGCTGGTGGCAATTCACATGCAAGTCCTTGCATTGAAACAAGTAGTCTAAGTTAACTAAATGAAGTACCTTCTGAACATGCTTGAAATATAACACACCAAATGATAAAGAGTACTTCATGCTAATGAGTTAGAGAACGTGCCTACGACGTGCTAGAACCCGAGGCAGGGACACGCACTTGTCATTGAAAGTTTATATTGAATTGTTGACTAACTTAGTTTACTTTGGACAGGAAAGGCCGGACGGCAAGTATGGGTAAGTCGTGCATGTATTTCCATGCACACACTTGAACGCGGCAACACGGGATAGGTTATGAAATATGCCATAAAACTGATCCTAAGGCAAGATTAGAAAGACAATGAATGATAGACGGTGCACAAAAGTAAATAGAACGTGCTTGGTAATGATAGCATTGCGTGTAGCTCCCCTTCCCGAAATTTTAAAATATTTTATTTATTTATTTGATTTAAATGGTAATCTTAGAATTTTTGTAAATAATTATTTATTTAATTATTACGGTAGATAATTTTAGCCATGGTTGAGATTTGGAGTACAAAACGACTAAGAATTATGGCACGGATAGTGCAGTGGCGTGCTTTGACTAGTGTATTAGCCCTGGTAGGGAAGACCGAGCTATAGTGACGTCCTAACAAAGAAAACCAGGCTAAGTTGTGAGATAATACCTATAAATAGTTAAATTAGTTATTTATTAATATTTGGACTTTTAGGAAATTCGGTTATACCAAGTTAGTCCAGATAGGACCCGTAGCAAGCCCATGTAGTCATACGTTACGTCCAACGACATCCGTGTAGGTGTGTTTTGGTATAATTGTGTTGTACTTCGTTCTAATGATCTATTGAATATTTTCTAAATATTCAAATATTATAAATATCGTCATTATTGGATATTCAATAATAGTTGTATAAATAGGTCCTTGCACATTTTGGGATTATTGGACGGTGCATAAAAGGTATATACATCATTATAGATTTATGGCATTGAGTATTATTATTAAGTTATCGAGGTGATTATGATATAATATTGATAATATTGGTTATATTAGTTTGTCACGCCCCAGAACCAAAATACTGGAGAGCGGGGACGGACATAGCCAGCTACGTATAATAAAATGGAATCCATCTCACTATACAGTCACGACTGTCTAGAAATATGAGGGTTTATCTACAAGCCATCAGTCTCTTAGGGTCAATAACAAGTCTAATGTCCCAATCTCAACAAGTAATGATAGTAACAAGATATCAGATCACCAAATATACAATTGTAAGGCGTCCCAAACATTACATATCCAGATGATCATGAAGCTAGTCGTACAAAATGTAAGGACTAGCAAGAGTTAAGTCATACATGATCAACCTCGAGTTGCCAATCATGTTTACAGCCCGTAGGCAGACAGAAAGTAAAGTGCATCGAGCTAACAGGTGCTCGTCGGCTAAATACCTCAAAAGAATAATGTATAATTACAGTGGGAGAACAAAAGAAACCCACTCGTTGCCAGGATTCCCTCTAGTGGTCACCATCTGGCTGGAAAGCAGGTAGATCCTTTGCTGCTGCTCCGGTATCTGGCCATACAAAACCAGCTGGGTCAGACCCCAGAAAGAGCAAGTGCCACAAAGGAGGCTTCACTTAGGAACCAAAACCAGCAATTAGCACAATAATAATAAGGTAATAAAGACAGGAATTAAGGAAAAACATAACAAGTGATATACGATGAGATAACCATGAGACTATTCAGATAACCAGGTTACAACCCGTAAACCAAACAAGGACCGGGGTTGTAACCTTTCGTCTGAACGGAACATGGATTCTCCCACCATTTATCGGTAAAATATAAGAAAATCATGACAGATAGCAATTCTTGTGCAGGAATCAAGACAAGACTAGACAGGTTATTCTTATACGATCAATCACGGCCAAGCAATAAGTACGGCTTGCTACTTTAACTAACTAGGGTTATCACAGGCCTAGTTACTAGCAAGATGTAATGAGAATTCCAAGTCCGGTTACCTGTTTGTTACTACCCGAGTGATCCCAACAAGAAAAGGAAAAGATTGCAGGATATAGCAGACACACTGTAGTAAGATACATGTGTCCTAAGGTACCACACTCGACGGCGGGCTGGAAGTGCGCTCATCTCGACGGATAGCAACAAATCCCATGTATATATATATATATATATATAAGGCCGAGACCAAAGGGGCAACAGGTAACTGGGGAATTCTCCATGAACTATTTGATCCATCTAGTCATTAACCTAGCCAGATTCAGTATGAATCCCTGACCGTGGGAAACCAGGGATTCATGTCCTAGACATGATGCGAGACAAGACTGGTTGCTTACACAAGCACATTCAATACAATCACCCACGGTGTCAAGAATTCACTTAGCATGTCAAGTTAGCCGTCGCAATAGCGTATCAAGGTTATCGTGTCAAGATTACTTGTCAAGATTACTTGTCAAGGGTGCACCACGACGGGTCACCATCATGTCATGTTACTTATCAAGATTACTTATCAAGGCAAGGGTACGTCACGACGGACCACCATCAAGAATTATCATGTCAAATTACTTGTCAAGAGTGCACCACGGCGGGTCACTAATCATGCAATTCCATCAGTAAGCCTTGTTTCGATTAACATTCATAAATACTGTCATGATCATATCGGGTTCATGTCAAGTTTACATCAAAGGCGTAAGGATATAATATGGCTGCAATTTCATAAAAGGGGAATATGGGGACATAAGGCACCCAAGGGGGGGAGCAAGGGGTAGCGTACGCTCAGGACAGCGTATGCAAGGGTCATGCGTACGCTCAAGACAGCGTACGCAAGGGTCATGCGTACGCTCAAGACAGCGTACGCTCAGGACATGCGTACGCTCAAGCCAGGGCACGCTCAAGTCTGCGTACGCTCCGGCTAGGGCACGCTCAAGTCTGCGTACGCTCCGGCCAGGGCACGCTCAAGTCTGCGTACGCTCAGGCCAGGGCACGCTCAAGTCTGCGTACGCAAGAGACACGCTTCCAACAGGAAGCGTACTCAAGTATGCGTACGCAAGAGACACGCTTCCAACAGGAAGCGTACCCAAGTCTGCGTACGCTGCGCTAAAGAGCGCGCGCAGCTCAGTGGCGTAAGCTAAAAAGCTCGGCACACTGCTCTCTGTCTTCTCCAAACCAGCAAGAACTCCATGGTTAAACCCAAAGCTTCAAAAGTTCATAACTTGGTCAAAACAAGTCCAAATCCAACTTTTCAAAGGTCAAAATTGGGTAGAAGAAAATTTTCCACCACATGAAACCATCAAAACTTAAAAACAAAGAAGTTTGATAGATCAAAACCACCAAATCCAAAAATAACTAATTTCTAGATCTACAAGATTTAAAGCCTAAAAATAGAAAATGACAAGTTCTAATGTGTTTTAGAAACATAAGGAGAAGCTAATGGAACAATAAAATAGGCTCTCTTGTAGAAGCAAGTTGCACTTGCCTATGGGTGTGGAGAGTTGGGTGGAGGAAGAAGAAGGAGAATTAATGGAGGAAGTAATAAAGAGAGAGAGTGTTGGTAGAGTTTTTAATGAGGGTGGGATGTGGTGTGTTGAGGGTGGAGCATAGGCTAAGGTGTTCCAATACACATTAAACCAAACCAAACCAACCTAAACCAATTAAAACCGAGCCATGACAAAATCCAAAATACGAGAAATACCAAAATTCTACAAGTTGAGAAAAATAAAAATATATGCCAAAATCCAGATATGAGTATAAATACGAAATACGGGAAATACGGAAAATGAGGGTGACAACTCTACCCACCTTAAAAGAATTCCGTCCTCGAAATTTAATCAAGAGGCTAGAGATGTCGGGACAGCTATACTATCGCAAGCAATCTATGCTACCAATCAATCATACAATCATACATGCATACAAGGAATCGAAGTGCAAGGCATAAGGAAGATATTACACCTCACGAGCCAAACCGATTGGGATAACGTGATCGGATATCATCCTCACACTCCCACGTTTGACTCTCCCAAGGAGGGATGAACTCAAGCAATACGAACTAAACTGATAGTCTTGCGCTTAAGGTCTCTCTCTTTGGTCAAACAAGGACACGGGCCTCTCTTCATACGAAAAGGTTGGTACCAATAACCGTTTTCGAATGATCTAGGACATGGCTCGGGCGGGGATATACCGTTGTAATTAGGATACATGAAACATGACATGTGTCCCGCATAACGATGGTGGAAAGCAAGACAATAGGACACAGATACCTCTCTGCCGATTCTGGATCTGGGCCTGGGCCAGGGCGAACTTTTGTGGCCTCTGTTGCTGGAAGGCCTGGGCCTGAGACGGCAATGGACCCGGGAACGGGAGCTGCTGTGGTTGGTGAACTGGAGCTGATTCTGGTACTGGTGCTGGTCCCATAACCGAGGGACTAGTTACTGTCGACGATGATCTGTTTCTGAATGAACAAGATCCCATCATGTGGTCCGACGAACCACAAACCAAGCACAATCCCTGTGCTCTGTGGCACTCAGTAACAACATGCCCCGGCTTTCCACAATGAGAACAACCCGTTGCGAAACGCCGCTTCTGCTTCTGCTGCTGGGGATAGGTCGGGGCAGAATGCTGTAAGGAGGTAACCGAATCTGTTCTCGTAGCTCCAATGGTCAGGGCCCTAGCTGTCGGGGCCGGTGCTGAGGATTGGTTCATCTGGTCGTGAGACCGTTTTCGATCTCCGGTCCGGTCCGCTACCTTCGGGAAGTGTACTCATGCCTCCTCGCTGCTCGCAAGACGGCATCAAAAGTTCTGTGCTCGAACTGCTCTACTGCCAATATGATCTCCAAGTGGAGCCCCTGCTGAAATTGCTGTGCTCTGTCTAGCTCGGTTGCCACAAAGGTGGGAGCAAACCGACTCAACCTTGAAAACTCGGCCGCATATCCGTCGACCGTCCTGTTCATCTGCCTGAGATTACTAAACCTGGTCTGTAGGTCATATCTAGCCACTGCGTCAAAGTACTTGGTCTGAAACATATCACTGAATACCGCCCACATGACAGGCGTACCTAAACTCGCTACTTGCATAGCCCACCAGCTGCGGGCTAGGTCTAGTAACTGCAGGCGCACCACCGCCACCTTCTCTACTTCAGGAGTCCTTGCTGCCTCTAAGATAACTTCAATGTCCTGTAGCAAGGCATCAGCAGCAATAGCATCCTCGCTGCCATCGAAGAAGGGAGGGTTCAGGCGCTTGAAATTGTTGACCGTACTGTTCCCTCGAGGACCAATTCTGCTCATAGCATCTTGTACTGCTTGCTGCAAGGCATCACCTAGACGGTCCTGAGATACAAGCAACTCACGGATGAGCCCTATCAAGACCCCATCCTCTGACCCTGCTGGCTGAACTGGCTGGACTGGGGGCATTGGTTCTCCAGAAGGCATGGCTCGGGAGGCGGCTGCGGAGGACTGATCTTGATCTTCTTGTTGTTGCTGGTCTGCCGGCCGAACTTCTTCTGGCTGATCAACAGGAATGATGCCACTGAAGCAATGACGTCAGGAATATTAAGGAAGGACCAGGATAGAACAATAATGCAAGCATGTTATCAAGTCAGGGATCCAATGAGATAAGAAGATACGAGTGGAGATCAAAGGCGAGTACAGATTGAGACATCTATCCGGTAAACCCTCACATTTCTTGATTGACAAGACCAGCATGGGCCACCACTTAAACCGTGTTACGCCCCAGAACCAAAATACTGGAGAGCGGGGGCGGACATAGCCAGCTACGTATAATGAAATAGAATCCATCTCACTATACGGTCACGGCTGTCTCGAAATATGAGGGTTTATCTACAAGCTATCAGTCTCTTAGGGTCAATAACAAGCCTAATGTCCCAATCTCAACAAGTAATGATAGTAACAAGATATCAGATCACCAAATATACAATTGTAAGGCGTCCCAAATATTACATATCCAGATGATCATGAAGCTAGTCGTACAAAATGTAAGGACTAGCAAGAGTTAAGTCATACATGATCAACCTCGAGTTGCCAATCATGTTTACAGCCCGTAGGCAGACAGAAAGTAAAGTGCATCGAGCTAACAGGTGCTCGTCGGCTAAATGCCTCAAAAGAATAATGTACAATTACAGTGGGAGAACAAAAGAAACCCACTCGTTGCCAGGATTCCCTCTAGTGGTCACCATCTGGCTGGAAAGCAGGTAGATCCTTTGCTGCTGCTCCGATATCTGGCCATACAAAACCAGCTGGGTCAGACCCCAGAAAGAGCAAGTGCCATAAAGGAGGCTTCACTTAGGAACCAAAACCAGCAATTAGCACAATAATAATAAGGTAATAAAGACAGGAATTAAGGAAAAACATAACAGGTGATATACAATGAGATAACCATGGGACTATTCAGATAACCAGGTTACAACCCGTAAACCAAATAAGGACCGGAGTTGTAACCCTTCATCTGAACGGAACTTGGATTCTCCCACCATTTATCGGCAAAATATAAGAAAATCATGACAGGTAGCAATTCTTGTGCAGGAATCAAGACAAGACTAGACAGGTTATTCTCATACGATCAATCACGACCAAGCAATAAGTACGGCTTGCTACTTTAACTAACTAGGGTTATCACAGGCCTAGTTACTAGCAAGATGCAATGAGAATTCCAAGTCCGGTTACCTGTTTGTTACTACCTGAGTGATCCTAGCAAGAAAAGAAAAAGATAGCAGGATATAGCAGATACACTGTAGTAAGATACATGTGTCCTAAGGTACCACACTCGACGGCGGGCTGGAAGTGCGCTCATCTCGACGGATAGCAACAAATCCCATGTTTATATATATAAGGCCGGGACCAAAGGGGCAACAGGTAACTTGGGAATTCTCCATGAACTATTTGATCCATCTAGTCATTAACCTAGCCAGATTCAGTATGAATCCCTGACCGTGGAAAACCAGGGATTCATGTCCTAGACATGATGCGAGACAAGACTGGTTGCTTACACAAGCACATTCAATATAATCACCCACGGTGTCAAGAATTTACTTAGCATGTCAAGTTAGCAGTCGCAACAGCGTATCAAGGTTATCGTGTCAAGATTACTTGTCAAGATTACTTGTCAAGGGTGCACCATGACAGGTCACCATCATGTCATGTTACTTATCAAGATTACTTATCAAGGCAAGGGTGCGTCACGACGGACCACCATCAAGAATTATCATGTCAAATTACTTGTCAAGAGTGCACCACGGCGGATCACTAATCATGCAATTCCATCAGTAAGCCTTGTTCCGATTAACATTCATAAATACTGTCATGATCATATCGGGTTCATGTCAAGTTTACATCAAAGGCGTAAGGATATAATATGGCTGCAATTTCATAAAAGGGGAATATGGGAACATAAGGCACCCAAGGGGGGAGCAAGGGGTAGCGTACGCTCAGGACAGCGTACGCAAGGGTCATGCGTATGCTCAAGACAGCGTACGCAAGGGTCATGTGTACGCTCAAGACAGCGTACGCTCAGGACATGCGTACGCTCAAGCCAGGGCACGCTCAAGTCTGCGTACGCTCCGGCCAGGGCACGCTCAAGTCTGCGTACGTTCCGGCCAGGGCACGTTCAAGTCTGCGTACGCTCAGGCCAGGGCACGCTCAAGTCTGCGTACGCAAGAGACACACTTCCAACAGGAAGCGTACTCAAGTCTGCGTACGCAAGAGACACGCTTCCAACAGGAAGCGTACCCAAGTCTGCGTACGCTGCGCAAAAGAGCGCGCGCAGCTCAGTGGCATAAGCTAAAAAGCTCGGCACACTGCTCACTGTCTTCTCTAAACCAGCAGAACTCCATGGTTAAACCCAAAGCTTCAAAAGTTCATAACTTGGTCAAAACAAGTCCAAATCCAATTTTTCAAAGGTCAAAATTGGGTAGAAGAAAATTTTCCACCACATGGAACCATCAAAACTTGAAAACAAAGAAGTTTGATAGATCAAAACCACCAAATCTGAAAATAACTAATTTCTAGATCTACAAGATTTAAAGCCTAAAAATGGAAAATGACAAGTTCTAATGTATTTTAGAAACATGAGGAGAAGCTAATGGAACAATAAAATGGGCTCTCTTGTAGAAGCAAGTTGCACTTGCCTATGGGTGTGGGGAGTTAGGTGGAGGAAGAAGAAGGAGAATTAATGGAGGAAGTAATGAAGAGAGAGAGTGTTGGTAGAGTTTTTAATGAGGGTGGGATGTGGTGTGTTGAGGGTGGAGCATAGGCTAAGGTGTTCCAATACACATTAAACCAAACCAAACCAACCCAAACCAATTAAAACCGAGCCATGACAAAACCTAAAATACGAGAAATACCAAAATTCCACAAGTTGAGAAAAATAAAAATACATGCCAAAATCCAGATATGAGTATAAATACGAAATACGAGAAATACGAAAAATGAGGGTGACATAGTTAGATACTATGAATATTTGTTATTATATATGTGTGTTTGTGTACATAAATATATGCATAAATATATATATGTGTATATAGATATTATTTTGTTATATATATATAGAAAGAGAGAGAGAGAGAGAAATAATAGAATTAGCAATATGTGTATAGATATTTATACGTGTACGAATATATATATATATATATATATATATATATATATATATATATATATATATATATATATATATATATATATATATATATATATATTAGCAATATGTGTATAGATATACTCATATACACATATTGCTAATATATATATATATATATATATATATATATATATATATATATATATATATATATATATATATATATATATATAGATATATAAAAATGTGTATGTGAGTATATATCTAAAATATATATAGGTATAATGTGTAGTGTATATATATATATATATATATAAAATATATATATAAATGCGTATTTGTATATATATCTAAAATATATAGGTACAAATGTATAGTGTATATATATATATATATATATATATATATATATATATATATATATATATATATATATATAGTGTATATATATATATATATATATATATATATATATATATATATATATATATATATATATAATATCTACGTATTAGTGAAAGCATAAGAAAGCAATCCCGAGCTCAGCCCACACAGGGCCCAACCCTGTATGACCCCCAAGCCCGAGTGGCTTGTAGCCAAGACTGTGAAAGTGAACGCTGTTATGCGCGGATATATATAGATCGACACAGGGAGAGGGGAAGGGAATCGCAACTCTCGAAACCCTAACCACCCGACGCGCCTCCTTCCCCACACACGCGCGCCCGTCGCCTGTCACGACCCGCACCCTAGAATAAGGGCACGAGAAGTGGGTACGTCCAGCCTACGCCGCAGTGTCGGCGGTAGAACGATGTCCTAGGTCTCATGCATCTAACAGTATAAGGCTAAACAGTTTATACTCCCCGAATGGGGGTGACATAGCAGAATGTAAACTCAATCACATCTAAGGTAGAGCATAATGGAAAATAGACAAAACATGAAATCCAAAAGAGATACATCAGATAAAAGTCTAAGTGACTAAGATACACAAACCCAGAAATACATCTCAAAGCTCAAATACAGTAATCCATAATACAACTCAAGACAACTGAAAATAAAGGAGAAACTCTAGCTATCTACTCCGACCTCTACTGTGTCTCCTCTAGGATAGCAATAACCTCCAAGCTATTTGTAAAATTTATCAACAGATCCAGTCAGGACGGAAACGAGTACAATTTATCAAGAAATCCCAAGTAAATGACAGAGAACTATAAAGCAGTTATAGACATTTATATTGATGAATATGACAGTTTTATATAGGTAGTGATGTAGAGAAGCAGTTAAGGTACAATAAAAGTAAGGTAACTAAACAAGAGGAGAAGCATAGCAATAAAGACTGTAAAATAAGATCTAGCTGAACTAGAGTAACATGATGAGTTCAGACAGTACAATATAAGTCGAGTGTAATCCAAATGTGAGTCTAATACAAGAAGAGTCGAATGTGATTCTAATCATTGTTCTAATAAGGTGAATCGAATAAGGTGATACGAATAAGGTGATACGAATAAGGTGATACAAATAGTGATTCACATGATGATCTAACACTAATTCGAATAAATTCTCCAAGTGTGTTTTAAAATACTTAGATAGACATGTAAACGGCTATGGGTAAATCCGGCACATCACGCACTGATCAGGTGAGAGATGGCTATCGTTCGAATATCATTCACAGGGGGTGGTTCTGTAGTACCCAGTTTTCCAAATGAGGGTAATTTCAAAATTTCATATTTATAATTATTTTAATAATAATATTTAATTTATAATATGATTTTTGGTGATTTTAAATTATTTTAAAATTATTTAAATCAATGACTTGTGGTTTTGACGTTTTGCTAGTAAAATCCTAGAGACTGTTTGACCTAGAGCCTAACCACGTGATTATGATATTTTAATATTATTTCTGGCCTAAGAATATTTTGCATTTGACCTCTTTGAATTATTTTGATATTATTTTATTATTTATGATATTGTTTTGGGATTATTTGAGTCGGGTTCAAATTTCATCTCAATCCGACTTGTAACGGGGACTCGGGGTAACTTAGACTCTAGTTGGACCCATGCATTAGTTAGCCATGGCCCACATTTTAATTAGTCATGTTAGAAAGATTAGCCATAATCCTAATTATTAGGTTAACCATTTAGAGTTTTTATTTTGACCCTTTTACCCCCAAAACCTAACCAAAATTGTTTTAAACACTTGTAACTAAGGGAGGGGCAAACTTGTAATATTCCATGAGGGGGGGGGATAACCATTGTGGCCGGCCCTAATAGGACTCCCATCTCATTTCCTTTCTTTGAGAAGTCTTCTTCCCCAAGTGCTCTCAAGCTCTCCCAAGGAAGAAGCCTTTCTCCTTGGATTTTCTCTCCTTTAGGTAATATTTCCTTCTCTTTTATTTCTGCATTTTGCATTTAGGAAATTTTTAACCATAGGAATGACCCCCATTGTTGTGTCCATATTTTGTGTTCTCTTGTGTCCATTATGTGTCCTTTAGGGATTTCTATTGTATTATTGTTGTGTCTTGTGTTCATGGGGAAAACCCCCAAACTTGGACACACTTTATATTTAAAATATTGATTAAATGAATTAATTCATATTAAATCTCAGATTTGAATATGTATAGATGTGTTCTTGAGTATTTTACATTTCATTCATGTATCTCTTATAGATGTGTTCATGTTACATATATAGATTTGTGTATGTATATATATATATATATATATATATATATATATATATATAAAATATATATATATATATATATATATATATATATATATATATATATATATATATATTGTAATGAGAGTGTATCTATATTTATATATGTAATAAATGGTTCATGATGATTATATAATCAAGTTTGTGAGTGTGGTTCCTCATATTATTATTGTCATTATTGTTGTGGATAATTAGGATATATATTGTGTATTCTTTTGGCTCAAACTATCTAAATCCGTCATGATTTTTATCCACGTTTTTAATTTCAGCCCTAACTTAGAAATATCATAACTTCTAGCTCAAAGCTCGGTTTAATCTCCCGTTTTTTTTAAAAGAAGCGTATTGAAGTTAGCTTTCCAAAAACATGTATTAACAGGCCTAATTATTTCTGTAACTTTCTGGAGAATTATTTGAGTGTCAGCTGTACGAAAGACAAATACGTTCTCGGTGTTTTCGCGATTCTGGGAGTTTCCGGAAACGAAAACGCGATCCGTTTGAAGTTTCGGAAAGCTAACACATAGATCTATATAATCCTAAATTTTAATTCATGCTGAGATGGTACAATATTGATTATTAGTAGGAGTTACTATTCGGCATATGTATTTTGTGCACCCTTGTGTGTAATATAATATTCTATTTGATTTTAACCCATGTTAATGTATATACATTATGTAATTAAATAGAGAATGCAAGCATGAGTAAATAGTTAAATTAATGATGTATGAGGTGTAAGTATCCTATCTAATGTAAGCATGTATAAGTATGGCTTGTAATGAATATGTAGGTTCTATAGTATGTAATATATGGTGCATATAGTAGTGCAAGAGAATAAATGAATGATGAATGAATGCAAGCATGAATGTAATGTAATAATAGATGTAATGTATGCAATATACAAGTTAATGAGATGTAATGTTCTATGTTAACACAAATCCTATATTACCTCATGTACCCCCTTACACTATGTTGACACTATCACACTTGACACTTTGTTCACTTACACTTTGACATTCTTTGATATGTATACACTATGTATGCCCATTTAACCCTCACTTGCCCCTTTGCCATGTTCATATACACACACATAGCCTCTTAAATAAGTATTTATGAATATAGTTAACTTAGCTATGTATGTATATTATATATATGTTAGCATATTGTGTTATAATATATAAGTTTATATAACCATTTGAAATGCCATAATTATAGACCTAATGTTGAATACCAATATATGCATGTGTATATATGTGTAGACATATATAGCTTAAAGTAATAAATTACCTAGTGTATATCCAATGTGAATTCTTGCCTATTTGAGTATTGAATAATTGCATGCTATATAGAGTTGGGTGTATGTTGGCTTGTATAGCCTTGTATTGATGTGTGCTTGCTAGAATAGTCTTGGTTAGGCCTAGTAAGACTTGCTGGGTTAGGACATAACCTAGTTTGACCTAGTTTGACTAGTGCAGTTGACCAGAGTTGACCAAGGGTTGACTTTGGCCTAGTTTGACCTAGATTCATGTAGAATGCATTGTAGTGCTTTATATTACCCTTCTGGACATGTTGTGACTTGTGCTATTCTAATTAAGAGCCAGACACCTCTTCTCGGACAGTATCTTTACCTTGGACATTCAGATATCAGACGAGTACATTCTCTGATCATTTCATATCTTGTTTAGGATTATATGCTTTAGATTACTTTACATGATGTTGACACGTTGGAAACACAGATTAGTACTATATGGATCTTGTTGTGCGATGTTATCCCCTTAGCGGATACATCGGGTATTCGTGTTCGTGTACTTTATCGTGAGCATCGTGTACTCCTTGTATTCGTGACATTCGTGTACAAATCGTGTGAAATCGTGTATATTCATGTATTCACATGATCTCGTGTGCGACTATACTTCGTGTGCAATAACATAACATAGCTTGATCCTTGTGTATTGATTGGGGCGGGGGAGTAGAAGTGGTTATGTAATCAATCCAGTAGATTACTCGTGTACAACCTCTGTAGATTACTCGTGTACAACATCGTGCCGTTTACATAACCATCTTGTGCTCTGAATTACTAGTCACTGATAGTTCTCTATATTGTAGCTATTTACTTACAGTCTCTCTCTTTTTCATCATGTTATTTCTTCAGATCCTGTATCTTACTCTCTAGCATGTTTATATTTCCTAACCTGTTATAATATTATTGAGATGTACTTTACTCACTCCTGTCCTGACTGGACCCGTTGATAAATTTTACAGATAGCTTGGAGATTGCCTGCTAGCCTAGAGGAGACACATTAGAGGTTGTTTAGATAGTTATTTCAATTGTCTGGAGTTGTATTTACTTTATGGATTACTGTATATGAGTTGGAGATTTGAGATGTATTTCTCGATTTGTGGATCTTAGACACTTAGATTTCTCTCTGTTGTACCTCTTTTGGATTTTATGTTTTATCTATCCTTATCATTCTCTACCTTAGATGTGATTGAGTCTGTACCTGCTATGTCACCCCCATTCGGGGAGTATAAACTGTTTAGCCTTATACTGCTAGATGCATGAGACCTAGGACAGCGTTCTACCGTCGATACTGCGGCGTAGGCTGGACGTACCCACTTCTCGTGCCCTAACTCTAGGGTACGGGTCGTGACACGTTCGATTAGTGGGAATGTTCACATGTCTAATCAAGTATTTTCCCGCCCATCTAATACAAATGAATCCAAAATTCGACACATCAATCGAATAAAAGTCCAACCAGCATATGAAGATACGAATAAGTGGTTCGAATAGTGATTCGTATGGTGATTCGAATAATAGACGTAAGACGAGTAAGTATGTGTGTCGTATACATGGATTCAGAAATAAAAATACGTGTTTGTAACAGAGAATCACATACAGCTAACTAGAACTGAAGTACAGTAATTGACAAGTAAATGAGAGAACTATCAGAGAATGTACTCGCCTGCTATCTGAATGTCCAAAGGAAATGTACTGTCCGAGGAGAGGTGTCTGACTCCTATTTAGAACAGCACAAGTCACAACAAGTCCAAAATGGTAAAATAAAGCTCTACTATGCATTCTACATGATTCTAGGTCATTCTAGGTCAAAGTCAACTCTTGGTCAACTCTGGTCAACCGTACTAGTCAAATTAGGTTAACTAGGCAGTACTAGGTCTAAATCTAGACTAACAAGTCTCATTAGGCCTAACCAAGCCTAGACTAACACTCACACAAAATCACAAAGCTACACAAGTTATCAAACACACATTACATATATATTCATATATATTTTTATTACAAGCAAGGTGCATAAACACAAGGAGTGAGTGATACATGAATATGGATATGGCAATGTGTACATAGCAGTACAATGTGTTCAAGTGTGAGGGTATTATTGTAGAAGGATAACATTTAGCAAGGGTTCATTGTGTCATATAGAAGAAATAATATGTAAAGCATAGATTTAGCATGTGTGTGTGTGGGTGTTAATCATAACAAAAGGGTTTATTTATACATCAAAGGGTTTACTCATAACAGTAAGTAGGTTTTATGTGTATTCATGCTTGGGGTTACTGTCAACATGTAGAAGGGGGTTTTAACATATGAACATGGTGCTAAGTGCTAATATGGCATCATACATTCCTATCATGTTGGCATTCATATTAGCATACATTCATACTTGATTATGTTACTTACTTACATATGGATACTTGCATACATGTTTCAATACCTTGCATTATCCACATGCTTGCATTTCATCCATTCATTCATGCACCTATACATACATATTTGAATACATTATATACTTTTATACATTATATCATTTATGCATACTCTATATTATATTACATTCTCTTAACACACACACACACACACACACACACACACACACACACACACACACACATATATATATATATATATATATATATATATATATATATATATATACATGCATACATACATATTTGTACATACAAGGATACACAAAATGCATATGTCGTATAGTAATCTTCTACTTAAAATCAATACTGTATAAATTAAGCATTCATTAAATTCTAGGATTAATGTATGTTATAGATCTTTGTGTTAGCTTTCCAAAACTTTAAACGGATCGCATTTTCGTGTCCGGAAGCTCCCGGAATCGCAAAAGCACCGAAACGCGTTCATCTTTCGTACAGCTGACACTCAAATAATTTTACAAAAAGTTTTAGAACGAATTTGGCTTATTAAAATATATATTTGGAAAGCTAACTTCGATACGGTTCTTTTAAAAAAACAGAAGATAAATCGGAGTTTTAAGATAAAAGTTATGATATTTCTAAGTTGCTATTGCTACTAAAAACGTGGATAAATATTATGACGAATTTAGGTAGTTTGAGACAAAAGAAACACAAGTATATAACATAATATATCAAGAACTCACTCTCTACACTAATATATATATATATATGAGACACTATAGAACACATCTCCAATACAAAAATATGAGATTAAATATGTAATAATTCATTCATACATAACAACAACACATAGTGTGTCCAAATTTGGGATTTTTCCACATGGACACAACCACAACACAAAGGACACTCCTATGACCTCCAAATGGACATGAAATGGACACAAATGGAGATACAACCATGGGGTCATTCCTATGGGTTCAAAATATTTTTATATGCATGTAGGGATGGATTAGAGGAGAGATTATACCATCCGGGAGAGAGATTCAAAGGAAAATCCTTCCGACACGACACCGACACGTAGAGATTCTAAAAGGACACGAATGAGCTCCGAATCCTCCCAAACTTGGCTAGCACCCTCTAACCATGTTGTAGAGGAGAAATAAAGAAGATTTGGTAGAAGAAAGGGTTGATTTGGAGATAAAATCAATGGAGGTTCATCTCTAAATTAATTTGGGGAAGAACAAGAGAGAGAAAGTGGATGAAAACAAATGAATGAAAGAGTGACTCACTCCTTATCTGTCACGCCCCAGAACCAGAAAACTGGAGAGCGGGGGAATGACTCAGCCAGCTACGTATTACGGGTAGATGAATACCATATAATACGATCAATGCTGTCTAACAAGACGAGGGGGTGCATACTACATGAAAGTCTCCTATGGTCACTTCACATCTATTGTCTCAATCATTCAAACAAGAAACATAAATAGGGAACATGTGAGATAAAGCAGTAAGGCGTCCCAAACGCTCAGTCAAAATGTTCTTGATATCTGGCTTTACAAAACACAGCCAGATGATGTAGTCAGTATACACAATTGTTATCAGTTGCAGCCTGACTTAGTTACAATTATGCAAAAGTAGGTACAAGACAATCCGACTAACATGTCGGTGCCAAACGGCAAAGTATAAAGTATTTAACAAAACGAGCGGGGAAGTAAGAAAACCCACTCGAGCCCTCCTGCGATCATCCCTCTAGTATTGACCATCGTGGAGGTAGAAGTAAGCTGGATCCTCGGGGACCGGCTCTAAATCTGGCCATGCAAAACCAGAGAGGTTAGACCTCTAACAGCAAGTACCGCAAGGAAGCACGATATGAGGGATTAAAACCAGTAATGAGAAAATATGATAAATAGATCTCTGCTTTCTACTGGGATTCACATAGTATCACGACACTTCGAACCAACCTCCCAACCAAACAAGGACAGAAGTTGGCACGTCATGTCCTGACATTCTGATCATCTCAGTTAGGTAACAGAGGGCATACAGTACACAAACAAATTAATTTAAATGGACATTCAACTACTACGGCTTGCTACTGTGAGTTCCAAGTTATCCTGGAATTATGCAATAGAGATTCCTCAGTTCTTACTATGTGCAAGCAAGGCTAGTTTACCCAGTCAATCAATTGCGCCAATCATGAATTAGACGAGTCCCAGCGGGACGCCCGTCATCAATATACAATATACAATAGATAATATAACCAGATACCGCTCCCTGCCCGTGTGGCAGATTTGTAGTATCTGTGGGGACCAACCGGCCTGTCGGGCACTACTAGTCCCAAGAGGGCTGCCATGTAAGAACTCGGGAATCCATTCTCTCCATACAGTAATTATTTTATTTAACTTAATAGTCTCTACGTTAAGTGAAATCCCATGCCGTGGGTCATGGTCATTCAAATGAGTACTTTCGTACGGGATACGATATGCACAACTCTACAGCGATACCAGTACGGTTAGGTTGCAGGTCTTACATAGCGTAATGCAACAATCAAAACTAACCACGAAGTAATCATGCCTTGACCATAAAGTACACATGCTGCTTTTGTAAAATAAGTAAATAAATAAATAAATAAATTGAAGCCTGCATGTGCCTGTATGTCGATATTCGGGATCAGCCAGTCGATTACAATAGTTCATAATTAATATGAACGTGTCTCATTCATTCAATTTAATAAGACGACTAGCCAGTCTCTTAGTTCCAACTAGGAACGCATGATCAATTATTAGTCGAAGTAACAGTCGGATCAATTCGTGATAAGGCATGAAAGTCAACTAGTATTAAGCATGATTGAGTCTATAACTAGAAAAAAATAGTTGGTAACATATTCTTGAAGCCAAGAAAAAGATCTACAACTTTCATGTTGGAAGCTAGGAGAAATTCGGGCCAGAAAACAGTCAAAAAGAGCCTCAAACAATCAAAATCAGCCAAAATCAGCCTCATGCGGCTCAAAAAATCCTTATGCGGCTCAAAATGCTCATGCGGCTCCAAAAATCCTTATGCGGCTCAAAATGCTCATGCGGCTCCAAAAATCCTTATGCGGCTCAAAATGCTCATGCGGCTCAAAATGCTCATGCGGCCAGAAAAGCTTATGCGGCCAGGAATGGTCATGCGGCCAGAAAAGCTTATGCGGCCAGAAATGGTCATGCGGCCAGGAAAGCTTATGCGGCCAGAAATGGTCATACGGCCAGAAAAGCTTATGCGGCCAGAAATGGTCATACGGCCAGGAAAGCTTATGCGGCCAGAAATGGTCATGTGGCCAGAAATGCTTATGCGGCCAGGAATGGTCATGCAGCCAAAAAAGCTTATGCGGCCAGGAATGGTCATGCGGCCAGAAATGCTTATGCGGCCAGAAATGGTCATGCGGCCAGAAAAGCTTATGCGGCCAGGTACTATTCATCGTCCCTGCCAAAATCAGGACAGATGAACATAGAAGTTTGACCAAAATTGTTTTGGCCATAACTTTCTCAAATCAAGTCGAAATCTAACTTTTCAAAAGCCAAAATTGAGTAGAATTGAATTCTCTACAACATAGAACAATCAAAACATAGAAATGATGAAGTTTGATAGATCAAAACCCAAGAAAACCAAAAAGGGGGAAAACTTAGATCTACACAAAGCTAACCATGGAAAACAAAAACTACAAGACCTAAACATATAGAGAAAGAAGAGACAAGCACAATAGACTAAAAATAAATAGGGATACATGAAATCCTCCATGATGTGCAAGATGTACTTGCCTCTCACAAGTGGGTTAGGGTTTGGTGGAGGAGTAAATGTGAATGAATGAAGAGAGAGAATGAAAGAAGAAGTTTTATATCAATGTCAAGTGGATCTCCACCATTCATTCTCTCCACCAAATCCAAGCCATCCATTCCTTTCCATGTTGAACCAAACCACACCAAGTTGGTTTACCATGAACCGAAATGAACCAAGAGCCAAGAAAAAGCAGAAAATAAAATACAGAAAAATAATTAGCATGAAATTAAAAGAATTAAATATAAAATAAATGCATGACAGATACTAAATAAATTCGGGCAAGCGGTATACGTATAAAAATACGCATTCCGGGAACGGGGAGTGACATCTCTACCCTCCTTAGAAAAATTCCGTCCTCGAAATTTTAAATCCAAGCAGGATGAGAACATCAAAGCTAAACTAATCTAAGCATAAGCAATTGGGGCAAGCAACCATTTTACAATGTTAACAGTAAGTAACATATCTATGTTGAACATTCTACGATACCAAGCAATTCTACTCGTAAGGTGACAAGCATGAGGAGTTAAGGCACTCAAGGTACACGGAAAGAAATATACCTTGTGAGTCAAACAGATGTGGATACCGTGATCGGATATCATCCTCACGTTTCCACGTTGACTCTCCTAATGAGTGATGACCCCAAGCAACCCGGACAAGGCTAATTGTTCGGTTCTTGAGTATCTTCTCTCTCCGGTCCAAAATGGACACCGGCTGCTCCTCGTAAGACAAGTTGGTACCAACAACCAACTCAGAATGATCAAGGATATGGCTGGGGTCCGATACATACCTTCGCAATTGAGATACATGAAACACGTCATGCACCTCTCGTAACGAAGGTGGAAGGGATAAACGATAAGCAACATCGTCTACCCTATCAAGGATAACGAATGGTCCTACGTATCGCGGACTCAACTTCCCGCGAACGCCAAATCTAATGACCCCACGGGTAGGTGAGATCCGCAAGAACACGTGGTCCCCAACAGAAAACTCTAGCGATCTATGATGCTGGTCCGCCCAATGACGATGCCGGTCCTGTGCAACTCGAAGTCGTTCTCTAATTTTCTTGACCAATTCAACTGTCTGACCAATCATTTCTGGGCCTAACATCTTCCTCTCCCCGATATCATCCCATGCTAGTGGCGATCTACACTTCTTACCATATAGTGCTTCGAATGGCGCCATCTGGATACTGGCTTGATAACTGTTGTTGTATGAAAACTCAACTAAGTGCAGGTGGCTCTCCCAAGATCCTTCAAAATCTAGGGTGCAAGCTCGCAACATATCTTCTAAAGTCTGAATTATTCTTTCTGATTGCCCGTCCGTCTGTGGATGGTAAGCCGTGCTAAATCTTAACTTGGTGCCCAGACTATGATGTAAGTTCTTCCAAAAATGTGATGTAAAACGGGTATCTCTGTCGGACACAATACTGACAGGGACTCCATGCTGCCTGACTATCTGTTGCATATACAACTCTGCCAACTTTTTTGTAGATTGTCCTACTCTGAAAGGGAGAAAGTGTGCCACCTTTGTAAGCCGATCTACTATCACCCAAATAGCATCTTTACCACTTGGTGATCTCGGTAAACCGGTCACAAAGTCCATTGTGATGTGCTCCCACTTCCATTCCGGGATAGGAAGTGGCTGTAATAATCCAGCTGGCCTCTGCTGTTCTGCCTTCACTTACTGACATACCAAGCAACGTGAAACGAATCTAGCTATCTCCCTCTTCATCCCGTTCCACCAGAAGTACTTCTTGATATCTTGGTACATCTTGGTCCCTCCAGGGTGTATAGAATATTGGAAACTACGAGCCTCTGCCATAACCTCCTGTCTGATATCTCCACTAGGCACACATAGGCGTGATCCAAACCTAAGCGTACCATCTTCGTGAATTCTCATCTCCTTCCTGAGTCCTGACTCACATTCTGCTCTAAGCTTCTGAATCCTTGGATCCTGTGCCTGAGCTGCCTTGATCCTATCTACCAAGTCGGATTGAACTCATAGACTCGCCAGAATTTCTACATCATTAGGAAGTATAACCTCGATGCCTATCTCCTGAAGGTCTTCTAAAATGTGCTTCTGTGTTGTCAACATAAATGCGCCGCCTCTCCTGCTAAGAGCGTCTGCTACCACATTAGCCTTGCCTGGATGATACTGAAGCTCCACGTCATAATCCTTGATCAACTCCAACCATCTTCTCTGTCTCATGTTCAGCTCCTTCTGAGTAAAGATGTACTTCAGACTTTTATAGTCCGTGTACATATCCACTCGATCACCATATAAGTAATGCCTCCATAGCTTCAAAGCAAATACTACTGCCGCCAACTCCAAGTCATGAGTTGGATAATTCTTCTCGTGGTCCCGAAGCTGCCTAGATGCATACGCTATCACCTTCCCATGCTGCATGAGGACACATCCAAGTCCTTTACCTGACGTATCACAATATACTGTAAAACCTCCGGGTCCAACTGGCATGTAAGAATAGGCACTGATATCAACTTCTGCTTCAAGGTGTCAAATGATGCCTGGCACTCTGCCGACCAGATAAATGGCACATCCTTCCGTGTCAAGCGGGTCATGGGTGCTGAAAGTCTTGCAAAATCTGATACAAATCTCCTGTAATATCCAGCCAATCCCAAGAAACTCCGTACATCAGCTACGGTCTTGGGTACTGGCCAGCTCTCTACTGCTTCTACCTTCTTGGAATCTACTGCTACTCCAGCTCCTGATATGATATGACCCAAAAATAAAATATGATCCGTCCAGAACTCACACTTGCTGAGCTTGGCATACAACTGGTTCTCTCTCAAAACCTGTAACACTTTTCTGAGGTGGTCTTCATGCTCCTCTTCACTGGCAGAGTACACAAGAATGTCATCAAGAAACACCACGACAAACTGATCTAGGTATGGCATAAAGATGCGGTTCATCAAGTCTATAAATATTGTTGGAGCATTGGTCAAACCAAACGGCATTACCAAGAATTCATAATGCCCATACTTCGACCTGAATGCTGTCTTGGGAATATTCTCCTTCCGAACCCTCACCTGATGGTACCCTGAACGAAGATCTATCTTGGAGAAAACTCTAGCCCTGCTCAACTGATCAAATAAGTCGTCGATCCTGGATAATGGGTACTTGTTCTTTACTGTTGCCGCGTTAAGCTTCCTGTAGTCAATACACAATCTGGATGACCCATCCTTCTTCTCCACAAGTACCACTGGTGCTGCCCACGATGATACGCTAGCTTGGATGAACTTCTTCTCCTTCAGTTCCTCTATGTGCTGGTATACCTTGGCCTGCTCTGAATCCGCCATTCTGTAAACTCGATCTGATATCGGTTTAGTTCCAGGTGCCAATTCTATACTGAACTCAATATCCCTAACCGGTGGTAGACCTGGAAGTTCTTCAGGAAATACATCCAGAAACTCTTCAACTACCTTCGGAACTTGAACTTCTTCCATTGCCGTTATTACTCCCTACTCTTGCTGAGTTGCCTCTGATCTGACTAAGGTGAATCTCTCCATGCCTGGAATATCAAAAGATACACTCCCACTACGATAATCTATTGTCGCATGACTGTCTTTCAGCCAGTCCATGTCTAAGATAACGTTGAAATTTCTAACAAAAAATTCTATCAACTGGCGGGTAAGGAATGCCTACAAACTACAACGCTACACGCTAGAATAACTCTACTAACTCCTACGAGCCCATTGCCAGTGAGTATATTCAACCTCCCTGGCAATGCCTCGAACTCCATTCCTAGCCGTGTCGCAAATTGTGCAGATATAAATGAATGTGATGCTCCTGAATCAAACAATGCTACTGCGGGATATGAAGCGACGAGAATGTTACCTGCCACAACATCTTCCGATGCTAATGCCTCTTCCAAGGACAGAGTGAATGCCTGCCCTCGACCTCCTTATTGGTTTCCATGCTGTGGCCTAGCCTGGTGCTGCTGCTGGCCCCTTCCCTGATGATGCTGGGGTGGTCTATGCTGGTGTTGCTGTATCGGCGGTCCCTGCTGCCGAAACATCTGAGCCTGTGGTATTAACGGACGCTGGGCCAATGGTCTCACTGCCACTGCTGGTCCTCGATACTGTTCTGCCCCTGGTGCTGGCAGAGCAGGAAACTGCTGCGCTGGTCCTCCTGACCTTGAATTCATGGGACATTGGTAACCCGATGATCTGAATTTCCACATATCAAACACAGCCCGTTCAATGTCCGACACACATCTCTAGTGTGTCCTACCTTCCCACAATAAGTGCAGCCTGCCGGGGGTTGCTGGTTCTTCTTCTGTTGCTGTTGTTGCTGCCTGGATGGTGGTGCTGGCCCTCGTATCGCCACATCGTGGATACGAATGCCAGGGGGTGGTGCTGTTGTCCGGGGCGCTGCTCCCCCTCCTCCTTCAATCTGACTGTGAGATCTCTTCTGACCCCCAGTCCTTGCCGTGATCCTCTGAATGGTGATCTCATGCCTTCGGGTTGCCGTTAACACTTCGTCGAAAGTCTGATAGTTGTGCCCCTCTATCAATTGCAAGAGCTCAAGATGAAACCCTTGCTGGAACCTCATCGCCCTCTGGCGCTCCGTTACTACCATCTCTGGGGCGAACCTGCTCAATCTGCAGAACTCCGCTCTATAAGCATCTACCGTCTTGCCGGCCTGCTTGAGGTTGATAAACTTCTGCTGTAGCTCAAACTGCGCCATAACTCCATAGTACTTCGTCTTGAATCTTGCTGTGAAATCGTCCCAAGCAACGGGACGTCTGATACCTACTTCCTCTGATTCCCACTAATCACGTGCGAGATCCTGAAGTAACAACTTCACTTGATCCACACGTTCTTCTGACGGCACCTTAGCTGCTGTCAGAATAGCCTCAATATCCTTAAGCCATGTATCTGCTGAGATGGCATCTTCCGTGCCTTCGAAACGACGGGGGTTGTACTTACAAAACCTGGCTGATGCTCCTGAATCTGGCCTCGCCCCTCTTTCCAATGCCGTCTGCAATCCTTGGTTGAGTAGTACGTTCTGCTTCTACAACTGAGCGTGCATACGCTGCTGGGCTAACATCTGGTGTTGCTGAGTAGCCATCATTCCTCTCATGATCTACAGAAGGGCTGGTGTGTCCACTTCCACAGGGGTAGGTGGAACTGTTGGTGGTGGTGGAACATCCGGATACTGCGGTCCAGCTGCTGCTTCCACTATTACTTCTTCTTGGATGGTCTCTTGAGTTAGTACCGGCCCTTGTTGCTGACCAACATGGTCAGGTTGTCCGTGTTGCTCTTGTTGTTGTTGCCCAGTCCTGACAGATACGGACGAGGTGCCCCTAAGAAAAGGGACAAGAGAACAATCAAACGACCGGACAGGAAAGATCAATGAAGTCAAAGGATACTGGAATGTCAATCTAGGGTTGAGAACAACGAATCATGAGATCAAGGGGGAACATGTGTGATTGAGACATCCTATAATCAAAACACCCCACAAGCCTGAAACCAGACCTGCATGGGCCACCACTAAAACCTTGTCACGCCCCAGAACCAGAATACTGGAGAGCGGGGGAATGACTCAGCCAGCTACGTATTACGGGTAGATGAATACCGTATAATACGATCAATGCTGTCTAACAAGACGAGGGGGTGCATACTACATGAAAGTCTCCTATGGTCACTTCACATCTATTGTCTCAATCATTCAAACAAGAAATAGAAATAGAGAACATGTGAGATAAAGCAGTAAGGCGTCCCAAACGCTCAGTCAAAATGTTCTTGATATCTGGCTTTACAAAACACAGCCAGATGATGTAGTCAGTATACACAATTGTTATCAGCTGCAGCCTGACTTAGTTATAATTATGCAAAAGTAGGTACAAGACATCCGACTAACATGTCGGTGCCAAACGGCAAAGTATAAAGTATTTAACAAAACGAGCGGGGAAGTAAGAAAACCCACTCGAGCCCTCCTGCGATCATCCCTCTAGTGTTGACCATCGTGGAGGTAGAAGTAAGCTGGATCCTCGGGGACCGGCTCTAAATCTGGCCATGCAAAACCAGAGAGGTTAGACCTCTAACAGCAAGTACCGTAAGGAAGCACGATATGAGGGATTAAAACCAGTAATGAGAAAATATGATAAATAGATCTCTGCTTTCTACTGGGATTCACATAGTATCACGACACTTCGAACCAACCTCCCAACCAAACAAGGAAAGAAGTTGGCACGTCATGTCCTGACATTCTGATCATCTCAGTTAGGTAACAGAGGACATACAGTACACAAACAAGTTAATTTAAACGGACATTCAACTACTACGGCTTGCTACTGTGAGTTCCAAGTTATCCTGGAATTATGCAATAGAGATTCCTCAGTTCTTACTATGTACAAGCAAGGCTAGTTTACCCAGTCAATCAATTGCGCCAATCATGAATTAGACGAGTCCCAGCGGGACGCCCGTCATCAATATACAATATACAATAGATAATATAACCAGATACCGCTCCCTGCCCGTGTGGCAGATTTGTAGTATCTGTGGGGACCAACCGGCCTGTCGGGCACTACTAGTCCCAAGAGGGCTGCCATGTAAGAACTCGGGAATCCATTCTCTCCATGCAGTAATTATTTTATTTAACTTAATAGTCTCTACATTAAGTGAAATCCCATGCCGTGGGTCATGGTCATTCAAATGAGTACTTTCGTACGGGATACGATATGCACAACTCTACAACGATACCAGTGCGGTTAGGTTGCAGGTCTTACATAGCGTAATGCAACAATCAAAACTAACCACGGAGTAATCATGTCTTGACCATAAAGTACACATACTGCTTTTGTAAAATAAGTAAATAAATAAATAAATAAATTGAAGCCTGCATGTGCCTGTATGTCGATATTCGGGATCAGCCAGTCGATTACAATAGTTCATAATTAATATGAACGTGTCTCATTCATTCAATTTTATAAGACGACTAGCCAGTCTCTTAGTTCCAACTAGGAACGCATGATCAATTATTAGTCGAAGTAACAGTCGGATCAATTCGTGACAAGGCATGAAAATCAACTAGTATTATGCATGATCGAGTCTATAACTAGCAAAAAATAGTTGGTAACATATTCTTGAAGCCAAGAAAAAGATCTACAACTTTCATGTTGGAAGCTAGGAGAAATTCGGGCCAGAAAACAGTCAAAAAGAGCCTCAAACAATCAAAATCAGCCAAAATCAGCCTCATGCGGCTCAAAAAATCCTTATGCGGCTCAAAATGCTCATGCGGCTCCAAAAATCCTTATGCGGCTCAAAATGCTCATGCGGCTCCAAAAATTCTTATGCGGCTCAAAATGCTCATGCGGCTCAAAAAATCCTTATGCGGCTCAAAATGCTCATGCGGTTCCAAAAATCCTTATGCGGTTCAAAATGCTCATGCGGCTCCAAAAATTCTTATGCGGCTCAAAATGCTCATGCGGCTCAAAATGCTCATGTGGCCAGAAAAGCTTATGCGGCCAGAAATGGTCATGCGGCCAGAAAAGCTTATGCGGCCAGAAATGGTCATGCGGCCAGGAAAGCTTATGCGGCCAGAAATGGTCATGCGGCCAGAAATGCTTATGCGGTCAGGAATGGTCATGCGGCCAGAAAAGCTTATGCGGCCAGGAATGGTCATGCGGCCAGAAATGCTTATGCGGCCAGAAATGGTCATGCGGCCAGAAAAGCTTATGCGGCCAGGTACTATTCATCGTCCCTGCCAAAATCAGGACAGATGAACATAGAAGTTTGACCAAAATTGTTTTGGCCATAACTTCCTCAAATCAAGTCGAAATCTAACTTTTCAAAAGCCAAAATTGGGTAGAATTGAATTCTCTACAACATAGAACAATCAAAACATGGAAATGATGAAGTTTGATAGATCAAAACCCAAGAAAACCAAAAAGGAGAAAAACTTAGATCTACACAAAGCTAACCATGGAAAACAAAAACTACAAGACCTAAACATATAGAGAAAGAAGAGACAAGCACAATAGACTAAAAATAAATGGGGATGCATGAAATCCTCCATGATGTGCAAGATATACTTGCCTCTCACAAGTGGGTTAGGGTTTGGTGGATGAGTAAATGTGAATGAATGAAGAGAGAGAATGAAAGAAAAAGTTTTATATCAATGTCAAGTGGATCTCCACCATTCATTCTCTCCACCAAATCCAAGCCATCCATTCCTTTCCATGTTGAACCAAACCACACCAAGTTGGTTTACCATGAACCGAAATGAACCAAGAGCCAAGAAAAAGCAGAAAATAAAATACAGAAAAATAATTAGCATGAAATTAAAAGAATTAAATATAAAATAAATGCATGACAGATACTAAATAAATTCGGGCAAGCGGTATACGTATAAAAATATGCATTCCGGGAACGGGGAGTGACATTATCCCCCCCCCCCATAGGTGGCTGCCCAAAAAGGGTGAGGTGTCCCCTATTTGAATATCCAAAATGCCTCCCACTAATCTATTTGATTTAAATTAGGAATGGGTTAAAGGTTGAGGTCAATTTAGTATAGTTTTAAGTCTCTAATTAAACTAAACCTATCCATAAATAATTAGTCTAACTACTAACTAAAATTAATATCATGTGGACTAAAATTAATATCATGTGGGCCATGTCTAACTAGTGTGTGGGTCCCACTAGAGTCAAACTACCCCCAGGGTCCCCGTTTCAAGTCGGATTGAGTTAAAATTCGAACCCGACTCAAATAACCCTAAAAAATATCATAAATAATAAAATAAAATTCAAAAATATTCAAAAATATAAAATGACAAAAATATCCCTGTTTCTGAACACTTGGTGTGACACCGCCCTGGGCCACCGCGCGCGGCCGCGCGGGCCACTGGAGGCCGGCCAGGCGCGGGAAACCCGCACGCGCGGATGCGAAGCAACGACAGCAGTGACAGCAGCCGCAGAGTCGACTTCGCGTGGAGATTTCTCCACGGTCGATCGACGGGTCGTCGAGCCGATTGCTCAGGTACGACCACAATATCACCGACTTTAATTCCCTTCAAATACATGGTAACTAGATGCCCTAGGTTGTCGAAAAAATGACGCTAAACTCGACCAAAAATCTGTTCGTAAACAGAGCGTAGGACAGTCCAAATGGCCATGTTCGGAGATCGATTACGATCGATACAACATGTAGGACAACAAAACCCTTCAGATAGTTTAACTTTTCATTCACAGTGTAATGAGTAATTTGATTGCAAAGTTACAGAAAAACCTGTTTTGAAAATATGAAAACCCACGACACGACGTGCGTCCCGCCATTTCGGGCGACGTGGTCGCGAACTGAAAGCATTAAAAGCTGCATAACGGCTTCGTGGTCGTGTGGGCTTTGACGGAATTCAAATTGGTCGCGTGTGCGCGACGAATTTGATGCGTATCCGTCGAAATTTACCGTATTATGTACTTTACAAATTCTCCAATTACTTTGTGCACGCTCGTCAGATCGAGACGAAACTTGTGCCAATAGAACCGTATCATTTTTCTGGTCCTGCATGCCAAGTTTGGTCCGATTCCGAGACCGTTGATAAAATCGTCCTTTTGTGGGCCCTACGGTCCCACTCAACGGGCGATTTTGTGCACGGCCTGCCGGAATCCAACTCTGGACATACGGATGGGTTCATATCGAAAAACCGGATCTGTAGACATATAGTTTGATGACTTTAGAGACCGTTGACTCTGGCACGCTTTTCGGTACAAAGCGGGTCCAACGGCGGACATCGTTTTTGCCCAAAATTACTGTTTTGCCCCTGTGTCCAGAATTGGACTTAAGGACAGGCAATCCTAGCTAATTTGACTATTCTGAGAATGTTGGTACTATTTGTTTCAGCATTCGGAGACTTCTACATGTGTTGACTGATTGTGGCTCATTGAGTGGTATGGTATTATTGGTTTCTCCAGCTAAGGACCTCAGGCAAGTGCACTTTCTGATTGCTTTACGATTCATAGTAGTCTTTTTATTTCATGTCTATACATATATCTTGCTTCTTGTTGACACGCTCGTCACACGGAGTAGTCGGAAGGGGAAATATCTAAGTAAACATGTGAACTACCCAGAACTATCACTACCAGAATAAGTCGTTTTAGCGACGCCTAAAGACGTCGCTAAAACAACAATTTTCGTCGCTAAAAATAATTCGTGACGAAATTACCGACGTTTCGGGCTGGTCGCGGAAATGTAAGTCGCTGATCATATAAACGTCGCCAAACGTCGCAATTGCCGACGTTCGCCGACGTATTTATACGTCGATATAATGCCGACGTCCACCGTCGTGTCGTCGCTCTTTGCGACGTAATATTTAGTGTCGCTACAAGTCGATAAATTTATCGACAAATTACCGTCGAGTCGTCGGTGATTTAGTGACATATACAAAGTCGCTAGACGTCGGTAAATCCTGGGAATTTCTTGGGATAATTACCGACGTACACCGACGTTTACCGACGTCCTGCGACAAATAATGACGCCGCTAAACGTCGGTAGACTGGATAATATTAATTATCTACCGACGTCTACCGACGCACAATTACGTCGGAGGACGTCGGTAAACGTCGCTAATTCTGTAAAAAAAATAAAATAAAATAAAATACAGAATGTCCATTTCTCCCTGCATTTTAAAAAGCTAACCATTTCTTACTGTAGAATATGATCCAAACAATCACAGAATATCCATTTCTCACTGTACACAGGTTTCAGTCCCTATAACCAAGTCTACAACAATCACATAAAATATGGTTGTCAGAATGGCTCAGAACACAACCCAAAATTCACACAATGTCCAAGTCTACAACAATCATTCTAGCAATATCCAAATCTGGTTCGTAAGACAAACTAAACATAATCAATTCTATTTCATATGCTTAATTGCCAAGTATGGGAACGAATGGCTCAGAACATAACCCAAAATTCATTCTAGCATACATTAGTGTGAATCATCTATGTTCTGTACATATGGTGTAGTATATGTTCTTATCGTATCTAGTATCTGAAGAATGTAACAGAATCAAGATGAACTCACATAATGTAATACTAAGACATCATCTACTACTATATAAGATATAGTGATAGGTTGTCGTATCATCATTGCCGAGGGATGAGGGTCAGAGGACAGTCAACTTTATCTACGGATACATAGTTTTTGCCTCGCCAGTCGAATGGCTTAATTGCCAAGTATGGAAACGAATGGCTCAGAACACAACCCAAAATTCATTCTAGCATACATTAGTGTGAATCATCTATGTTCTGTACATATGGTGTAGTATATGTTCTTATCGTATCTAGTATCTGAAGAATGTAACAGAATCAAGATGAACTCACATAATGTAATATTAAGACATCATCTACTACTATATAAGATATAGTGATAGGGGCTCGCCGGAGGGAGGAGAAGGGGCTCGCGGTGGAGGAGGAGGATGAGAGGCACCGGAGGGAAGGGGGTCGGGCTGTCGTCGAGGTCGGGGAAGAGGGGCGGGAACAAAAAATTTGGAGAGAGGGAGAAATGAAAAGTCGAACCGAGGAAACCCTTTTTATCAGAAATTAGCGACGTCCGTAAATACGTCGCAAAGCGTCGGTATTCGTTTAATATTCGGCGACGTAATAATCTTTGCGACGCTAAACGTCGCTGAACTAATAAAACTAGTGACGTTTTTCGACAAATCAACGACGTTGATTTTTATTACACTAAAGGTAGTCGCAATATGTCGCTGTTTGTCGCTATCAGCGACGTATTGTGACGCATACTTTCGGAGTCGCTATCAACGAATGGCTCAGAACACAACCCAAAATTCATTCTAGCATACATTAGTGTGAATCATCTATGTTCTGTACATATGGTGTAGTATATGTTCTTATCGTATCTAGTATCTGAAGATGTAACAGAATCAAGATGAACTCACATAATGTAATACTAAGACATCATCTACTACTATATAAGATATACTAAATCTCCAACCGGATTTTAGTTCTATGTAATAATCCGCCGACTCATTCGACTCCTTCTCCGATGACTCCGAGAAGTCGGATAGCGTCACAGATGAGGAGGCTCGAGTACAAGGCGGCAATGATGTTTATGTGAAGAAGAGGTACGAAATTTCTTTTCTTATAACCCGCGTCAGAGGAGGAGAGGAAACCAGTAGCGCGGCGACGAGTGCGAGTCAGAGCTCCGGGCCGGCAAAGAGGACCCGTTCCCATTTCAACTCTGCAGCCAGCGAGAAGTTGAAGAAGCTGGGCACGCTGAGCAGCCCGTTATGCCTTGATGAGGACGATCCGGAAGACAATGCTGATTCAGTTTTGCCTTCCTTGGATGGTATTGATTCTGTAGATCCGTGTATAAAAGAGGAAGAGATTGGGAGTAGAGTGGACCCGGAGAAAAATGAGAGATTGGAATCTGGGTCAATATGCAAGAAGCGAAAGAGAGTCGAGGATTCTGATAGGTTGTCGTATCATCATTGCCGAGGGATGAGGGTCGGAGGACAGTCAACTTTATCTACGGCTACATAATTTCTACCTCGCCAGTCGAATGGCTGCAGGGACTATGTCCTGATCACCATGTCGTACCGTAGATTAATCTAAATGGAGCTGGAGCCAAAAGACAGAAACCAAAATACAAAATACAGAATCCAAAATACAAAATACAAAATACAGAAACCAAAATACAAAATACAGAAACCAAAATACAAAATACAGAAACCAAAATATAAAATACAGAAACCAAAATACAAAATATAGAATCCAAAATAGGACCTTCTGTGAGAACGGATGGCTCAGAACACAACCCAACCGGAGAGGATACTCTGAGAGATCCATCTGAGAGGGACGTATACTCTGAGAGATCACCTTTACAAGAATGATATCAGTAGTGGGATTGAGTGCTGGAGGAGATATTATCAGAGTATACGCCCTACACAGATGGGTCTCTCACCGTTACTATTTTTTCCTGACAGCATGGTGGATGTGCTCCGTCCACAGATTCTTGCTCCGAGCCAAAACTTTGTCCCGGAGCTCAAGTGGACATCCTTGGTGTAGAGCTCGAGTGAGAGGTTCATGACAGCATGGTGGTCTCTTTTGTTAAAGTATCCGTGCTCGTCCCACAACCAATGTGGGATGAGCACGGATACTTTAACAAAGGAGGCCACCATGCTGTCAGGAACCTCTCACTCGAGCTCTACACCAAAGATGTCCACTTGAGCTCCGGGACAAAGTTTTGGCTCGGAGTAAGAATCTGTGGACGGAGCACATCCACCATGCTGTCAGGAAAAATAGTAACGGTGAGAGACCCATCTGAGTAGGACGTATACTCTGATAATATCTCCTCCAGCACTCAATCCCACTACTGATATCATTCTTGTAAAAGTGATCTCTCAGAGTATACGTCCCTCTCAGATGGATCTCTCAGAGTATCCTCTCCGGTTGGTTGTCGTATCATCATTGCCGAGGGATGAGGGTCGGAGGACAGTCAACTTTATCTATGGATACATAGTTTCTACCTCGCCAGTCGAATGGCTGCAAGGACTATGTTACCGCGGTGTCGTAGTCCAATATAATTCAGAGATTGACACAGTTCTAATTCATATATGTAGTCAAATACAAATAGTCTAATACAAAAATAACCCAATATAAATAGTCTAATACAAATAAGTACTAATAGCTAATGAGAACCACGCTGCTCACGCAAACGCTCAGTAATACGTTCACGCAACCACCTCGAAAAAGCGAGATTTTTGGCGCGAGGAGAGATGTCGTCCCTTGCAAGGACTGCATGAAGAGAATTCTCGATCTCACTAGCTACCGGTGCTGGATGAATAGAACTCCCGGTCTCACTAGCAACCGGTGCCACTTCCTCCTCAATTGTAGGAGGAGCCACCTCAGCATTCACTGTTTTCTTCAAACGACGTGCCGCTCCTCGGGTCATGGGTGCCATCTGGTAAGATCGATAGTCACAAATAATATAATTGTAACATAAGCAAGCTAACTAAAGGAACCATCATATAATTTGAGTACATTTTCGAAAGCCGATAAAGTATGAAAAATTCAATTTTTTGCCAAGTGTGAGAACGGATGGCTCAGAACACAACCCAAGATTCATTCAAGCATACATTAGTATGAATCATCTATGTTCAGTACATATGGTGTAGTATATGTTCTTATCGTATCTAGTATCTGAAGAATGTAACAGAATCAAGATGAACTCACATAATGTAATACTAAGACATCATCTACTACTATATAAGATATAGTGATAGGTTGTCGTATCATCATTGCCGAGGGATGAGGGTCGGAGGACAGTCAACTTTATCTACGGTTACATAGTTTCTGCCTCGCCAGTCGAATGGCTGTAGGGACTATGTCCTTGAGACAGTAAACATATACACCATGAATCCAAACCCCATATTCACATTTACTAATCCAAATGGATGCAGGGACTATGTCCTTGCCTCTCCGGTTGGTTGTCGTATCATCATTGCCGAGGGATGAGGGTCGGATGACAGTCAACTTTATCTACGACTACATAGTTTCTGCCTCGCCAGTCGAATGGCTGCAGGGACTATAATAAGACATAATTCACCAAACAGAACCATACTGTAGAACTCACACTTTAAGACAATAGATGAAGGAAGACTTGTATGGAGGATCGATAGGGTTGAGCGATGTCATTTTATTCTACAAAGAGAACCATACTGTAGAACTCATACTGTAGAACTCACACTTTAACACAATTCTACAAAGAGTTATCATAGGGTGTTGAGCGATGTCATTTTATTCTTTTCTTCTTCTTCTTCTTGGGATTTTTGAGTATTCGATCTTGAGAGACATATATAGCTAGAACTTACGAAGAATGGAGTACCATACTTCAACAAATAGATGTTGACTAATTGGTTCATATACTTGTTGTCTAAAATAAGTGTAGGAATGTTGCAAGGTGAAACAATGTATCAAACACTATATCGAAACCCAAACCCAATATACAAATCCAAATTAATACGAAAATACACAAGTGTATGTAGGGGATTAAATGTACAGAGGTGAAATACATATATACAAGCTTGGGGGTGTCCACATGTCCAACAAATAGACACAAAGTGTCCAAAACCTCACGAACACACTGTATCAGTGAATACATGGCCGTAATGTGTCTCCGTGTCTATTTTGGACACGAAAAACACCTCAATTAGGTTAGGGTTTACCTTCAGTCTCCTCGCGGTGGTGGAGGAGGAGGAGGAGGACAAGTTCGGTTGTGGAGGAGGAGGGGATTAAGTGTACAGAGGTGAAATACATATATATGCAAGCTTGGGCGTGTCCACGTGTCCAACAAATGGACACAAAGTGTCCAAAATCTCACGAACACACTGTATCAGTGAATACATGGTCGTAATGTGTCTCCGTGTCCATTTTGGACACGAAAAACACCTCAATTAGGGTTAGGGTTTACCTTCAGTCTTCTCGCGGTGGTGGAGGAGGAGGAGGAGGATCTCGCGGTGGAGAAGGAGAAGGGGCTCGCGGTGGAGGAGGAGGAGGAGAACGGGCTCGCCGGAGGGAGGAGAAGGGGCTCGCGGTGGAGGAGGAGGATGAGCGGCGCCGGAGGAAAGGGGGTGGCTGTCGTCGAGGTCGGGGAAGAGGGGCGAGAAAATAAAATTTGGGGAGAGGAATAAATGAAAAGTCGAACCGAGGAAACCCTTTTTATCAGATATTAGCGACGTCCAAAAATACGGCACAAAGCGTCGGTAAGCGTTTAATATTCGACGACTTATTAATCGTTGCGACGCTAAACGTCGCTGAACTAATAAAACTAGCGACGTTTTCCGACAAATCAACGACGTTGATTTTTATTACACTAAAGGTAGTCGCAATATGTCGCTGTTTGTCGCTATCAGCGACGTATTGTGACGCATTCTTTAGGAGTCGCTAAATCCAAAAATATTAGCGACGTTTTAAGTTGGTATCGCTAATTTCGTCGCTAATATGACTTATTTTGGTAGTGTATCCCATGAGTCTATTCTTGAATAATAGCCGCTGCACACGACACGTGCAGTGTGCCGGATTTACCCCCTAGCCATTCACATGTCAAAACGAATATTTCACACCACCTAGATAGATGTCTTTTATTAGTTTTTCCTTGTTTACTTCTCTATCGTGCTGTGTCATCAGTTATCTTCCAGTTTTCATATCTTATATGTTATTTTCATGTCTTGTTAATTCTATTGTGTTTTGCATTGCCGTCGGTTTGTGTACTTATTCCATTCCTGACTAGAAACCAACATTTTTCAGGTTTAGCCGCTATCACTCTTAGCACTGGAGAAGACTTGGATATGCTGAAGACAACCTAGAAATAGAAAGCAATTGTATCAACTTTATTAATTGTAAAATCTTGTATTTTCTTTAATTATAAATGTTGTAACTGTTGAAATAAATTTAGAAATGTGAATGAGCAGCAAATGTGATATTTTGGACATTTATTTCTTGCGGGCTTGACAGCGTTCTACCGCCGACTCTGCGGCGTAGGCTGGCTTGGACACGTCTCGTATCCGAAAAGCGGGTGCGGGTCATGACAAGTTTTTGTGGTGGCCCATGTAGGTCAGTTTTCGCAAAAGATTGCGAACTCGTGATGGTACGTTAGTTGTACTATTGCGAGCCTGTGCTCTGAAAATGCTCATTCATAATTAGGATTAAAATGATTTAGGAGAATGACTAGGACTAGGAGTCCCTTGTTTAAACTGACCGTTGGGTAGTTAAGGTTATTAGATAGGTCGTGCAATTTGGATAGCTTGCTAGATCCCTATAGGAACACTATTACTCTTGATATGACGACATGATCCAACGTGAGTATACTACTCACTTGCCTAGTTAGGCTTTCCCTAGAATTAAGACTTTAACCTTGATAACCTGTTCCATTTCCTTTGCTTTATTTAGATGTAAACATCATATCATAAATTAGAACTGTCTATTTAAATTCTATTTTGCTGTAAGGAATTGATCAATAATTCATGATTCTGTTATTCGTATACGAATCTTGAGGTAGATTTACTTGAGATTTTCCATCAACCATTGAAATACACATGAAATAGATACTAGAATGTTTGTATTTCTTTCGTCTTTAATTATTTTCTCCATGTTAAGTCTGTTATTTTAAATGTAGTGACTGATGGGACAAATGCATACGCTCTATTTTAGTCAACTTGTTTGAATCTCTAGAAGCTCATGGATTTTACGGTTATAGTTAGAGGAATATTAGTTAACCCATAAAGTTTAGACAGTAGCGCACTGTCGTCAATTATTTGAGGGTGGAGAATGTGGGTTCACTGCAGCTAGCAGCGCACTGGCGAGGCACAACCCACAGAATTAAAATCATCTCGAAGAATCATAGTCTATGGAACATTGCTAAAGCTATGTTCTCGATTGACCTCTTTTAGATCTTAGATACCCTTGTGCCAATATAGAGTAGAGTACCTGGTAGCATATCACCTCTGAATCACGGAACTAGGGGTTTTGCCGCAACCTGAGTATACAGGCGAGGTACAATTCTCGGTAAAATAATTTTTGACGTGATCGCAAGTTTAGGATATTATAGAGGATAGGAGAGTGCCATGTATGCCCTCTGAGATCCAAAGCCAATACTAGTAGAAGTTCCGTAGCATATCTCCCCACCTCTCATTATGTGGTCATTGTGATCTATCGACGAGGTAATTGTCTAACACTAATAGGTTTACTTAGAATATAGAATTCAGAAGTCCAAAACCCATTAGTCGACCGAGGCCTTATGGATAAGAAGATAATAGGAAGACCGCACAAGCAAGAACACCATGTAAGGTTTTGATTATCTCAAAACTTGAACTACTATTTCCTCCTTCCAAAAATCTCGCGTACCTGTATTTCGACTATCTTGACCAATGCTGCTATTACAGCCTAGTTTTGCAAGCTTACTCTTTTATCAAGCTTGATTCGAGACGTATGTCTATTGGGGACGTCCGCTAACATATTGTCTAATCAGAATCATTGTATTATGGTCTGATCAACCATGATGCATTTGGTTCGCTCTTAATCTAATTTTCTTACGTGGATTGAGATGTAGATGTCACTAGGATCTCATCCACGACTGCTTTGACAATTTCTCTTGAATTATACATCTGCCTTTGAATCACGTAATTGTGTTCAGTGACATCTCCCTTGAATCCTAATGTTTTGTCTTTCACTGATTTGGAAAGACGAAATCTTATAATTGGTAGAGAGATACAGGGTATTGTCATGGCTATGATAGTTGTATACACAAGGGTAACTACCATCGGCCAGCCAGGTGACTAGAACCTTGCCTTAAGTTACTCGTCCTCTCTGCGACCCTAAACCCACTATCTTAATCTTCTAGTCATTGGAGTCCGAGGATGATTAGGATCGTTCCCTTGATCGAATGCCAACCTAGGAGACTATCTATTCTCAAGAGACCGATTGTTGTGAACCTCAAACTATTTGTTTGAAGCTTGCTTTAACTAGAACCCTTGTAAAATAGTCCGGCAGGTTTGGTACACATAGAAATTCACGACTCAGTTGTTAGGAATCTTTTTGCCTTAGAGTTGGTTACCCTGTCGAAAACTCATGTATACTGTGGACGAGTAGGTCTGTCACGCCCCAGTTCCAAATAATCGGATCGGGAACACGTGGCATGCCAGCTGTACGATCAGACATAGTTAACCCAATTTAATGGACTATGACTAGTCGTAATACGCTGAAGTAAGTCTAATAATATTAACAACACAGGCAGGTAAAATCTAGTCTCATCCATGAAACAAATAATAGATAACTGTAAAGAGAGTCTCCAGAGTCACAATAAATGTCAAAAGAAAGACCAAACACTGCACAGTACATCTGGAATGAAATAAAATGAAAAGTAGGAAATAACTGAATACAGGAAATGAACCCACATCAGAAGATAAAGCTAGCCTCCAAAGGATCAAGGCTGTGGCTCCACCTCAAGGTCGTCGTCTAATCCAGCTACTCCGTAATCAGTCGGGTAGGAATCCTCGTCAAGCTCTGGAAAAGATACCAGGTCCTCAGAGGGACATAACAAGTACACAGGAAATATGACATGCAAGATAATACTGAGCAGTAAAGTAAAAGTAACTAAATAAAAATGCTACTAAGTAATTCCTTAACCAAACAAGGACAGGAAATACGTAGTACACAATTAAAGGTGTTCTAACCATCTAAGTGTAAATGCATTTTGAGACATCTCTAGTGGCACATGAGAGGGGGAGAAGAAGAAGAAACGTCCACCAAGCGTTCTACGGTTTGAGAACGAGGGGCTACGAGCATCCAGCGTACATTGGAAACAGAATTCTCATACACCACTAGTAGACTCTCCCCACCCAATGAATACCTGGACCGTATACACGGTACAAATAATATGCAAGACGGCAATATACATATAATGTAACTAACCACTGCTACAACTCAAGATCACATGTTAATGGCCAATCAACACAAAATCTCTGCACTCATCTCACTCATAGGTGATGCGTGTCTGAGTCGTGTCAAGTTATACTAACTATTGACAGGGTAGTCATAAATGGTGACGAGTGCACACAACTGTAATAACTGGTCAAATGTAATACTGCATAGTAAAGTCAAGCAAGGTGTACTTGCCTGTGTCCAATAGCTGAAAGTCCGAGTCTGGTATCGAGTCCAAGTTCCGAGAAACGAATAATCCTACAATAACATTAACCCTAATTCAATACTAATTAACCAAATTAAACTATACATTTAATTGATAATTAATCGATAATTATTATTCAAACCATTACTACTAGCTAATCATTACTAATAAATATGAATAATATCATACAATAATAAGTATGAAGCACTTATTATTATACTTTAATATTCTGAAATTATTAATACAATTAATAATTTAATAATTAATAAATTACTTACAACTAATTAGTTAAACAATTAAGAAACACATGCATTCACAAATTCCCATTAATTATAAATACTAATTAATAAATAATGGCAAGTCTAAATTTGGTTAGAAAACACTTTTCCATGAAATCCCACTGGAAATAATATTTTTAATATTATTTACCTAATTTATAAGTAATTAAAAACATTTAACTACTAATATATAGAAATTACCAATTTAGCTATCATAAATAGAATTAAATGTTAAAAATTCACTAATAAATTGGGAAAAATCATAAATCACAGAAAATAACATTTCTAACAGTGACTATACATTTATGAGTATTACCAATAATAATTTATAATTATTATAAATTAAAACTAGTATCGAACTAATTACATAATCAAATATATTTAACTCTGGTTTAATGCCAAATAAATACTAAACATAATTATTATCTTTTGAAAATTTTACAGTAAATAGGTATAATTATTATCTACAGGTTTTGTATAACACTCATTAATTAATTCTTAATGAATTAATTAATAAAAATCCAAAACAGTGTAAATAAACAGTCATTTAGAATCAGTAATTCACAGTTTAAAATATAAATAAAATATCTAAACTATTTATTAAATCTTGAAAATTTAACAGTAATTAGTTTACATAATTACCTACAATTTATGTATAGATCATAACAAGTGATTCCTAATGGATTAAATTCAAAAAAATCAAAACAGAATATATAATTCTGTGGAAATTTACACAAAAACTGCTTCATTGACATTAGTTAAAATACTTAATAAATACGAATAATTTGTATAAAAATCTGATACAATTAATATAGAATCTATACTAATGTCTCTAATCAATGGACTAATAATTTAGGTACAAATTACTATCAATTAATCATTAATTAATTAATCACACAGCCATAATCCCACAAAATAATTAATTCACAGTCATTAATTAATTCAAATAAAATCATAATAATTCATAATAAATTCTCTACAATTTATTACAGAATCTACACTTTGTTAACAATCATTTAACATTAATAATACTACTTAATAATCATTAATTCTTCCTTAATCAAATCATTAATCAATGAATAAAACAGGAAATTATATAGAAATTAGGGTTCTAAGTTGCAAGGGGATATCCACGTGGCAAAGCCACGTAGAGGCTCGAGATCGTACCTACCGACTGCAGGGAGTCGGGGCTACGCTACGATGGTGATGGCGCCGCCGGAGATGGCCTGAACGCCGAGGACGAGGTGATCTCTTCGCTGAACGCACGCCGGCCGAGATAGGAGGGAAGGGGAGTTCTCGGGTAGCCGAAAAATGGAGGGGGAAGAAGTGGTGGTGTGGCCGAAAAGTGGAGGGGAAAGAGGAGTTGTGTGGCCGAAAAAATGAAAGGGATGAGTGGTTATCATTTGGTTACAAGAGATCCATACTTTGTGGAAACCAAAATTCATGTGGTAGAGAATGGGTTAAGGTTGGTTAAGAAATTAATTAGCATTCTATATGTATAAACATGTAAATTCATTCTTAATTAAAATAGTGACTAAAAAATAGATTAGGGTTTGGTTTAAGGATTAAGGTCTAAGAAAAAAACCAGGGGCAAACACACAACCCAATATATAGTCACACATATACATAATTCCTATATATAATTATAGAAAATCAATTAAATCATGTAATATTATTTAATAAATAAAATTTTGAAAATTAAGGGGTTTTACAAGGTCATTCTATTTTATCGACCATGTGTCATTGCACACACACTCGTTTTCCAATTATTGAGTAACGATCCTTGACTTATGTCTACCATATTTCATTATGCTGTGCCTTATTCTTTATTAAAAAGGGTCGAGGTACAATATCCGAACTTTGGAATCCTTCTGATCTTATTATTTCTAAAACCATATCCTAGCTTCTAAGGTGGGTAGACTGTAAGCCTTCTAAAATTTTAGGATATACCAGGATTACCGAGTGATTAGAATAACTTCCATTAGGATGACGATTAGTGCCCTTGGACTCCCACTTTTTATTTAGATCATTTTGTGTCCTCGACCGTGTCATTAATATTCGGAGCACGGGACTAGCTGTTACCTTCCAACAAATTTTACATGTAAGATCTAGACGAGTCCACCTTCCTCTAGGTATATCACGTCCCACTCAAACACGTCCCCTTGTACTCTATTTTTATGGTACGACTTTCAGGACAGAAGGGCAAGTTATAACCCTTACCATAGCACCGGTGTACTATCTGATTTCCACTAGAGCCTCAACCCTGACTCAGTTCCTTCGATCCAATATATGATTGCGATCTACTCGAAGCCCACTACGCGCATGCCGTTAGTGTGCCACCCAATTGAGACCTCATGTGCTACTTAAACACAAAAGTTACTAAAGGCGCACTTTGAACTTTAGGGACCTCGCCAACCAACCCGACTGGCAACTAGCTCAACCACTTGGGTAGAATCCTATTCTAAGTTACCTTAATCTAGTAGTTATAGTTTATCGTTGGAATCTTATCTAGTCAATATAGATTGAAATCCAATAATTATCCAACCAACGACTGATGTCCAAAAAGAGAACCCAGTAAGACCACAATTTTGATTTCTCAAAATTTGTCATATTATGGAACCTTGCTTCGAGAATGAAATTTTCGTATTACGTTAATTGCAAGCCCCCCCAAGAGAGGAAGGGTTCTTCGATTCAGCAAATGACTGGGCTAGAGTAGCCCAATCTAGCAAATAAGTCAATGGTTCATAGACTCTCTTTCTATCTGCATTATTGGATCCTCTCTACTGCTCTTGAAACTTCATAACTACTCTCAATTATTTTCTTATCTGCTTGTCCTTCCTATTTTAGAGCGACGAGTGGCCATGTTTATTAGAATTTATTAATAATTCTTAGCTACTTGTATAAATTTTTTGTTTGCTAGATTTTGGATTGCCTGATAGATAGGAGAGGATTGTAGATGCCTTATGCTATAGATAGCTGTCGGTAGTTACTTTTTGCAGTTAGCTGGAGGGTTACAATGTTATGACGTCAGGTGTTTGAAAGGGGTAGTGTGACCAAAGGTGGGTAGAAGTCCTCGATGATTCGTAGTTACGAAATGGCTAGGAGAAGAATACAAACTATTTTGAGGAATTAAAAATTTATTGGAACTGTAGTAATAGTGGATTTTTTCCTTGACTTTTATTTTAAATTTTAGGCATGGTTATGAGTTAGAATTTCGAGGACGAAATTATTTTAAGGTGGGTAGATTTGTAGCTCCCCTTCCCGAAATTTTGAAATATTTTATTTATTTATTTGATTTAAATGGCAATCTTAGAATTTTTGTAAATAATTATTTAGTTAATTATTACGGAAGATGATTTTAGCCATGGTTGAGATTTGGAGTACAAGACGACTAAGAATTATGGCACGGATAGTGCAGTGGCGTGCTTTGACTAGTGTATTAGCCCTGGTAGGGAAGACCGAGCCATAGTGAAGTCCTAACTAAGAAAACCAGGCCAAGTTGTGAGATAATCCCTATAAATAGTTAAATTAGTTATTTATTAATATTTGGACTTTAGGAAATTTGGTTATACCAAGTTAGTCCAGATAGGACCCGTAGCAAGCCCATGTAGTCATACGTTACGTCCAACGACATCCGTATAGGTGTGTTTTGGTATGATTGTGTTGTACTTCGTTCTAATGATCTATTGAATATTTTCTAAATATTTAAATATTATAAATATCGTCATTATTGGATATTCAATAATAGTTGTATAAATAGGTCCTTGCACATTTTGGGATTATTGGACGGTGCATAAAAGGTATATACATCATTATAGATTTATGGCATTGAGTATTATTATTAAGTTATCGAGGTGATTATGATATAATATTGATCATATTGGTTATATTAGTTAGTATCTATGAATATATTAGTTATTATATATGTGTGTTTGTGTACATAAATATATGCATAAATATATATGTGTGTATATAGATATTATTGTTTATATATATATATAATATATAGATATATATATATATATATATATATATATATATATAGAGAGAGAGAGAGAGAAAGAGAGAAATAATAGAATAGCAATCTGTATGATATTTATACGTGTATATATATA